>JAQIUQ010003796.1:0-313241 GCA_030378365.1 Hybognathus amarus
ACAATGTCTTCGTTCAGTTACGTATTGCTGCGCTTCGCGCGACGTGAATTAAAAGGCTTTACTCCGTGTCAGTGTCAAACAATGTCTTTTGTGAAAAAAAAAATATTTTAATAACATGGTTTTGGACGGTTACTAAGAGCTCTAATGGCGATGTTCAGCTATGGTTACCATCACACCCCTTTTGTAAATGTACAAAATCTGCTTTTTCAGCGGTCACTGTGCTGTCGTAAGCTGATCGCGTAAAGCCCGCCCCAACGTTTCTAAATGCGTGCAGCGATTTCGAGCGGAGTGGGAAATGGGTTTGAATGAGTCTCTTTGCCAGACTAACTTTAGGAGCAAATCTAAATTTGCCTGAAGTTGTCTGGGTTTTCAGGCTACTGATTTTGGTGCTTGAAGTAAAAACAAATATTATCAATGTTGAGAGTGTGTGTGTGTGTGTGTGTGTGTGTGTGTGTGTGTGTGTGTGTGTGTGTGTGTGTGTGTGTGTGTGTGTGTGTGTGTGTGTGTGTGTGTGTGTGTGTGTGTGTGTGTGTGTGTGTGTGTGTGTGTGTGTGTGTAAAGTGTAGAACAGCTATATAGGAAACTATTTTTTTTATTATGTATTGAAAAAAAGGACAGTATTTATTTTGAAATCTGTTTGTTATGTTCCAATTTAAACCCCAGATTATATATGTATGTATGAGTATATAATCTTAATTATATGTCTGCATTAGATGTGTTGTCCGCAAGAGTATAAAACGTTGAGTGTGTTACTTTGCCGCCTGTCTATTTTCAGGCATCTCAGCTCCGACATATGCGTACGATCTATCTCCTTAAGCTGCGGGTGGCTGCTAACCTCATGGTTGTTACTACTTCACACCGCTTCACAGCATATGTTGCTTACATTTTCACAGTCTATCTATGTTCACGCACATTGCTTTCAGGAGCGATGAAGAGACACGTCAGAGAGCGAGCTGGCAATGATAGTGAAATGTTACACACTCATCGCGTAGTCATAGGTGTGGAAGTATTTTAGCTTCAGAAAAACAGATGGAGCAGATAAATCTCTTAAGATTTGCCATTTGCAAAAAGATGGTGATGGTGTAACATACATTATGTTAGTAGAATACTGTTGTTGAGCAGGGGCAAGGGGCGGAGTGGAGACCGGCGCGTCTCAGCAGATGACATTCATTAACACTCACACCACAGTACCTGGTGCCATTCCCCCTCACGTGGGCTTTATCCTTGTCGCCCACGGATGTGTGTCTGTATTCTCAATAAAAGGGGAAATTTGCTGCATATAAAGGCATATAAAGCAACTTTGACTGAAATAACCCACTCCGTTACAACCAGAAGGTATGCAGCAAAGCATTAGTGAAGCCACAATCACCGCACAACCTTGAATTAGAAATAGAAATACGGTGCACTCTTCCACTACAAATAGGAAAAAGAGGCTACAGTTTGGCTCAAAACAAAAGGGCTCACCAAAATTGGACAGTTGACGACTGGAAAAATGTTGCCTGGTCTGATGAGTCTCGATTTCTGTTGAGACATTCAGATGGTAGAGTCAGAATTTGGTGTAAACAGAATGAGAACATGGATCCATCATGCCTTGTTACCACTGTGCAGGCTGGTGGTGGTGGTGTAATGGTGTGGGGGATGTTTTCTTGGCACACTTTCAGGCCCCTTAGTGCCAATTGGGCATCATTTAAATGCCATAGCCTACCTGAGCATCGTTTCTGACCATGTCCATCCCTTTATGGCCACCATGTACCCGATCCTCTGATGGCAACTTCCAGCAGGATAATGCACCCTGTCACAAAGCTTGAATCATTTCAAATTGGTTTCTTAAACATGACAATGAGTTCACTGTACTAAAATGGCCCCCACAGTCACCAGATCTCAACCCAATAGAGCATCTTTGGGATGTGGTGGAATGGGAGCTACGTGCCCTGGATGTGTATCCCACAAATCTCCATTAACTGCAAGATGATGTCCTATCAATATGGGCCAACATTCTGAAAGAATGCTTTCAGCACCTTGTTGAATCAATGCCACGTTGAATTGAGGCATTTCTGAAAGGCGAAAGGGAGTCAAACACAGTATTAGTATGGTGTTCCTAATAATCCTTTAGGTGAGTGTGTCTGTGTATATATATATATATATATATATATATATATATATATATATATATATTATTTATATATATATATACATTTATATATATATATCATTTTATATACGTATATCTATATTCAGTTGATGATGGCAGCAGTAATTCATCAAATACACCAACTTTGCTCTGTGAAAAGCAATTATATCTCGTTTTATGTGAAACAAAGTGCATGATTTATCCTAAGAAAAGCTAAAATAATGGGAAAAATTGTATTCCAAAAGTAAGATTTAAAAATGTTTTGGAATATCCCAATAAAGAATTGTCAACTGCATCTGACAAAACCTAGCACTCAGAACCACACAGCATGATGGGGAAACCGCACAGTGCAAATTGCATTCATCCCTAATTTGCTTTCCTGATTTGCATAATTCCTACTGAAATTGGCTAGAACAACACAGATAGCATGTAAGCGAAGTCCCTCCAGAATTTCCAGTGAACTGTTTCTTTAAGAGAAAATGCTAAGGTGGTCCTAGATCAGACCCAACACTGCTTTCGGCCCTGCTGTCCATTAACAGTTATGTGCACAGGGCATCCGGTGCCTGAGGCGGCAGTTTGAGCTCTCTTTGCCCTGTGTTTTTCCACAGCCTCGCCCCAGACTTTTCCAGAAGCCCCCTCAGAGCTCTGCTTAAAGCCAAGACGGGCAGCACAGTCACCATGGAGTGCAGACCGCAGGCCTTTCCCACAGCAGCCAGCCTGTGGAGGAAAGGCAATGAACCGCTGCAGAGCACTGAGAGGTACGGATTCAATCTTTCTCTCCCTTTCTTGTCCTTAATTCCTCGTATCCCTTCCTCTGAACCATCTATTCATACAAGGCTTCACCCCAGGAGTCCTGCTATGTTCACACTATCTGTGCACACACCGCAACTTAACAGTTATCAAAAGGAAGCTGCATTGCCAATTGTGGTAGCTCACTGACCATAACACTCATGAATTATGAGAAGCAGGCCATTAGGCCTGGCCAGCAGGAGGTCGCTCGTCATTTTGGGTTGAGTCTGTCAAGGGTGAAATGAATCCTGGTAGGAGGCCACTTGAGGAAGCACGGCGGATCGCAAGCTTGGCTCTTTTTATAATGAAGTTGGATTAAATAGTATGGGGCAAATCCTGTCAGAGGGTGGAGAACTGTTGTGGGAAAACAATAAATTTGCATTAAGCCACAGTTGTTTGTTTTGAGAGCGTTTGGTGAGACAGCCGCAGTCCAATTTAACTGTAAGCGCCTTGACGGGGAATTGTGCATTAGGACATTAACATTCCAGTACTGGGATACAGCGTTTGCTCTCTGGTCCTCCAGATGATGCATTGTGAATCGCTGTTGATATGTAGTTGAGAACAGGAGCAATTATAAGATCTTTTACATGTTTGTTTGTTTTTTTCATATATGAAAGTGCCATCAGTAATAGTACCATTACATTTTTTATACTATAAGTTACCATTAGGGTGATTGTAACATTAGAAAAATGCTGGAAGACTAGAGAAACATATTTGCACTTATTGCCTTAGTATATATTAACATTACTTATTAGTCTTTTATTAATTTTTTTATATGTTTGGAGGTGTACAAGGCTAATTATTTTAGCTATGAGGAATACTATTCGCTATCATTCATAATTTCAAGTCTTTTCTTGTGCAAGGATGCAATACATTCCTCAAAGTGACAGGAAAGACTTTTACCTTGTTACATTAGATTTATATTTCAAATAAAAATGCTGTTCTTTTGGACGTTCTGTTCATCAAAGAAAAAACTATCACAGTTTCCACAAAAATATTAAACCTCACAACTGCTTTCAACATTGATAATAATAAGAAATCATCATCATAGTGGATCATGTGACACTGAAGACTGGAGTAATGATGCAGAAAATTCAGCTATAAAGGCTTAGTTCACCCCAAAATGAAAATTCTGTCAGTATCTACTCACCCTCATGTTGTTCCAACCCCGTAAGACCTTCGTTCATCTTCGGAACACAAATTAAGATATTTTTGATGAAATCTGAGAGCTGGATCACTATAGTCCATAGGCTTCTTGAGGGATTGAAACTTGCCGGCCTCAAAGTTATTAAAGGCTACGTTCACACTGCAGGCTGAAACAACCTAATGCAGATTTTTTTGCCCATATGCGACCTGTATCTGATTTTTTCATGACAGTCTGAACGACACAGATCCGATCTTTTCAAATGCGACCCAGGCCACTTGGGTATGTGGTCCAAATCCGATATGTATCCGATCTTTTGAAATGCGACTGCAATCTGAACGGCCAGGTCACATATATCCAACACACACGTCATTGCACGCACCTGTAGCTCGCCGAACACACGCCAACTCCAACGCGTTTCTGCACTGTTATGGGCCGCCGCAGACGTGTCTCTTCCCATGACAGAGTTGATCGGAGGCGCTCACAAACATAATCGAAGGTGGATCTGGTCATTCGGAAGTTACTGATGAACTCTGTATCAGTGAAGCCACTCACATCCGTATCCCACCACTCCTAGCTGCGACTTCGCACCCACACGCTTCTCTGTTTAATTTTCTTCTTAAAACGAGAAGATTGTAAGTGTGCTGGCTCTGTTGTGAAAATAACTTTAACACCGTGTCCTAACTACACGCAACGCAGCGACACGCTATAAAAGGTATCTTTTCCATGTTAATCAGAGTTTTTGTCCTAACCAGACGCGACAGCGACAACGCAAAGTTTCTAAAGAAACGCTTCCTATTTCTGCGACGTCGTACGTCATAATCGTACACTGGTTATGAGTACGCATTATTTACTTTTAGTTAAAAATAGGTCACTGTGCCACAAGATAACGGATAATTTACCTCATATAGCGTTCAAAATGAATTCTTTGCAAACATACTGTACTTCGTAACAAAATTAGTCAGTGAGTATATTTTCTTAATGTTTGGATGTTATTTCTTGATTTGATTATGTCCATATCCATTTTCAATACGAGTGCAGACCAGCAGTGCGCTTTCACGCTGTTTTGAATTGTTGTGATTTTTTATCACAACATGTGGCGTTTCACAGTCGCGTCGCGTCTAGTGTGGACAGACACACTTGCAGTCGCTGGAATTTTATCGCGTCGCGTGTAGTTAGGACACGGTGTAATATTGCTAAACGAGCTCCACTGTAATGCTACGTTCACACCGGACGCGAATCGCGCGTCAAATTCGCGTCTACCGCGCCTAGTTTGACGCTTTGACCACTTTGTGTTCATTCGCGCGTCAAGAGCGAAACTGACGCGGGTAAAATAAAAAGTTTGAAGTGAAATTTACGCGCGTCTCGCCGTCAAAACCGAAACCCGTTGACGGCCATCTTTGTTTATGTTGATCTAGCATTAATCGAGAGATTCACTGCACTGTATTTGCTCTGGAGAGCTAGAACAGCGGCGTGGGGATCATCGTCGCCGTATTTGTGTCCACCGGACCCTTCGTAGGTGAACCGTTTGGCTATTTTCACCATTTGCTCGCTCCAGGAGATGCGCCTGGATGACGGCCGCTGTCAGCGGTACTTCCGCCTGTCCCGTGCCCAGTTTGATGACCTGTTGTCCCGCATCGGAGCGAGGATCACCCTCGCCCTCATCCACCTAATCTAGCTGTCATTTATCTTTGTTTTGATGATAAATAGAGCCAGCTTCCAAAAGTTATTAACCTGTCCTGTGATTTTTTTTTCCCTCTCATGTCCAGACACGATCTTATGCACATATTATGTTGATTGTTACATCATAATAATATTTCATATAATCTAGATATGGAATGAATAACATTCAATACAAAATGAACATGTCTCGTATATAGAAATAATGTTTTAAGTGATAAAATATTTGCTTTGTTGTGCATAATCCCACCATGTATTTAGTCATATACAAAATAATTTATTGAAGCATCCAGACACTTCACCACGTGAGCAAGCAGCTAGGCTCCTGATTGGTTAACGCGACGCGAATTCACGCCAAAGTTCAGATTTTTCAACTCGGGCGGCAGATGCGAATTCACGTGAAACGCGTGAATGCACAAATGGCACTAACTAAATCATTCACGCTTAACGCGCCAGACGCTCAATTCGCGCGAACTTGCGCGCGGAATGAGGCGTATTCGCGTCTTTCGCGCCGCGCTCCACGCCTCATTCGCGCCGCAGGAATTTTTCACGCGCGTAACGCGTCTTTGCATTGACTTAACATTGAAATCATTTGCGCCTGACGCGCTATCGCGTGCCGGTGTGGACGATACCATAAGACATCCATTTTGCTACTTCCGCAAACGAGTGGACGTCGTTGACCGTTGAGTACTCTTCTGCGCATGCGGGTCACTTCTGGGTCATTTCACTTTCACACAGGAGATCACAAAAGGTCGCATTTAATTGGAAATGTGAACGGCCTTGCAAAAAAAAATGAATTTTTCAGAAAATCGGAATTGAGCATTAAGCCCTGCAGTGTGAACGTAGCCAAAGACATTAAAATAGTTAAAATAGTCCAAGTGACTACAGTGGCTCAATCTTAAGTTTATCAAATGACGAGAAAACTTTTTGTGTGCAAAAAACAACAAAAATAATCGACTTTATTTCAACTATTCTTTTACTTCTCTCTCTGCCTCCGAGTCAGTGTTACTAGTTTAATAACGTAAGCTTCTGTTATTGTACATCACACGCATCACACACATGACCAGCGTCGGCCAATAGTGTGCCTACGTGTGATGTAGCTCTATGCTATCGCACTACGTTAACTGACTAGGGGCTCATAGAGGAAGGAAGTGAATAGTTGAAATACAGTCAATATTTAAGTTTGCGCACAGAAAAGTGTTCTCGTCGCTTGATAAACTTAAGATTTAGCCACTGTAGTCACTTGGACTATTTTAACGATGTCTTTAATAACTTTTTGAGGCCGGCAAGTTTCAGATCCCTCAAGAAGCCTATGGACTAGTATGCAGGAGTGATCCAGCTCTCAGATTTCATCAAAAATATCTTAATTCATGTTTCGAAGATGAACGAAGGTCTTACGGGGATGGAAACAACATGAGGGTGAGTAAATACTGACAGAATTTTCATTTTTGGGTGAACTAACCCTTTAACATCACAGGAATAAATCCCATTATTAAATTGTATTAATATTTCACAATATTACAGTTTAACTGTAGTAAATGTAGCCTTGGTGAGCATAAGAGATGTGTGCGTCAGAATATTGAAAATATTTTAATGTAAATATTAATGTCTACAGTATGTAAGTATGTTAATATATGTAAATATATTAAACTACAGTTGTTAAATGCAGTTATTGTAAAGGGTTATAAAGTGTCAGATGACAGTTACAGGTAAATAGCAATTCAATAAAATTGAAAGCACTTCAAATGATAGGCACTTAACATGCACATGAGGGCAATAAGGTTTGTATTTTTTTAAGATAAAGAGTATGTTCAGGAAATAGTCATGAAGGGTCTGAAGGTAATCTGATTCAAATAATGAGCCCGCTGTTATAGCTCTGTTTGGTGTGAGTGCACACTCTTCAGCTTCATCGCTCTCGGGCAGCACAGAGAAACGGAGAGTGTCCGATGCGCAAAGATTTATGTGCCATTCAAAAGAAACACATTATGTTCTTTTTAACACATTTCTACTGTTCCCGAAAGATAAAACACATTTGTAGTCGGGAATGTAGCTCCATTATGAGTTAACCCAGTTTCAATTTGATTTGATAGGATTGTGGTTCTCTCCTTTAGGATAACTTTTCTCCCTGATGGAACACTTAGAATTACAAATGTGACCAAGATGGACGGGGGAAACTACGCTTGCTTGGCTAGAAACCAGTTTGGTGCGGCCAGCACTACGGAAGACTGCTGGTCACAGGTGAGGATTACTGTAACCGTATTACGGTTTGGGCTTTATCCTTGCTTTCCTGCAGATACAAGTCATTTAGAGTGTCATTCAACTGTGAGAAGTGGTGATTTGTCTGCAAACTCTGGGGGCAACTGTGTTCTTGGTTGGACAATTAATCAAAATCATGACAGTTTCTTAAAGGCATAGCTTCCCCAGGAATGGAAATTCTGTCAGCACATACTCACCCTCTTGTTGTTGGAAATGAATGTTTCTTCTGTGAAGCACAAAGAAGATATTTGAGGTTTGTCTTTTTGTTCATAGACTGAATAGCCAATTAGGTCCAACAGTTAGCTCCAAAAAAATAAATAAATGTTGCGTAAAAGTACATCATACAACTGAAGTCTTCTGAATTTATACACTAGTTGGGTCTAAACACACATACTGTATAGTAGGTACTTCATTTGTTTTGACACTTGCTTCACAAACAATTCAGATGTACTACATCTGCCAATATTATTGATCTGACTTTACTGACGCAGTTGCACGAGAACTGAGCTGGATGATGACATTATCACTGCTTTATAGATGAAATGAACTAATTTAATAATCAATGATCTTTACAATGGAACTGAATCAACACTGAACTGACTTAAAGCTGCTTGGAAACAGCCTGTATTGTATAAAAGCGCCATATAACGGTGACTTGACTTGAATGTCATGTGACCTCCATCAGTTGCGTCGCTTCACTGACATTCACACCTCCTCTCATGGCCTTATGGGATAATAAAGTGTCCAGGGAATACACACTTCAGAATCTTGCTGGAAGCAGTAGGTCATCCAGGTACTTTTTGCCTACTATTTTTGAGTACTGTGAATTCAGACATACTATTTTGCTTATATAATATTTTCCACCTACCATATAGTATGGAAGAAGGCATTTTCAGGTGCAGGGAATCGTTTAGTATGATAACAGAGTGGAATTTACGTTTTTTTGTGAAAACGCCAACATGTTCAGTCATGTTATTGAAGTGACGCCATTTTTGATTCGACTGTGTATACATTAATTGATCAATGATTACTTTAAAAATTACTTAAACTTGGTCACTCTTTAGTTTAGAGTCCAATTCTCCGTATTAACTACGACTTCTGCCTCAAACTCCTAATTGCTGCATAGTAATAGGAAGAAAGGTAATTAAAGCTGCAGTACGTAGTTTTTGCTCTTTGTCACCAACTGCAACTGCAGTTATTCGCAGAATTATCCACTTCACTTGAGTTGTGCCACGGCACGGCACAGCCCGGATTAATCCAATGTTTTGGGAAAATATGCAGCTATCATTTGCCACGCCGATGTGAATCCTTTCATTCAGAGTCACAGATTATCCACAAGTTTCCTACGCCCCATGAGGCCATGCGTCAAAAGGTTCGTAGTAAACAAAGCGCAGCTTGACATACTTGACACTCATACATTCAACAGTTGACAGTCATTCAAGTTATAGTGATCCAAACTAGCTAATGATGTGGGAACACAACCTCAACGAAATTAAAAAGGGTGAAATAACAGTACCTTTACCCTCCGCAGTAGTTGGTTGGGAGTATTATAATAACATTATTAATAATCAATACTCATCAAGGCATGGTGACAGACAGTTGTGTGAGCTGACAAACAATTAAAATAAAAAATATACACTTAGTCATTGTGCTTTGGAGTTTATTCAAAATTATAAATGAATGTGCCACTTGAATACATTAACTGGCACATTTGGTATTCTGTCAACTCAGGCTTTGATCCTGATTTTAGGTGTAACATCAGTAGAGAACATCCAATCACATGCTGATGGAGTTTATAGAATACACTAATGAACACAGTAAGCTAACTAATGTACACAGGAAGATTCGTCGTCTTTTGGGAGGTGATGTAAACTTCAGTCGTTGGCAGGATCACTCTGATTTCGTTTTCTGCTTATGTCCAAAACAATCACGTTTTAAGCCACTGAATTAGTTTTGTCCGAGTTATACGTACAACCGCGAACAGCACATGTTGTCCCTGAGCTCCGATAACGACATCTCTCATAAAGATTTGCGTCTTTAAATAGTAAAATAATTTCTGAAAAACAGCTAGCCTCTTCGCTAACTAAGACACAAAATACCATTGGAAATGCTACTTCCGCCGTACCGGAAGTTTCACCCACTTTATTTTTACAGGAGCGCCCCCAGGAAACTTGTGGATACTTTTGGAAGTATGACTTAGAATTTTCCCTGGGAAAATGTCATCGTGAACAAGCAAACAACATCCATTTTTGTTCTGACCAATATAGGGGGAAAGCATTGCAGTAAATTCGCGCCGATTAAATGCTAGCCATCGCTTATCAAATTGCGTAAAACCGTGCAAATTATACTTTGTTCTCAAATTGTCAATGTTAACAACATCAGCATTGTGTGACTATATTTAATGTGTATTAGGGCTACCTGTAGTCCAGTTTCCATTTCTGTGCAGTTTAATTTCTAATTGTCATATGAACAAATTAATGTTCTTTCAGAACTGGTTCTCTTTGAAATACAAACACATATCTGTAACCTGATGCATATTTAAAACTGGAATCTAATACAATTTTTACCTTTCAAAAGCCCTTCTGATATGTGTCCTTGTTTTCGCATGGGTCTCTTTTTTCTGTAGCCACTCCGAAGTCTTTTGCATTTTACAACAGGTGTATCTCTAGTTGTTTTGGGGTATATTTGGAACATATTGTTGTATGTTGTATTGATAACTCATCAATTAAATATTAACCATCATATATATTCTGCATAATTGGACGTTTTCAAATAAGCGCTGACAAAAAAATCAACCCGAATTTAAGACATATTGTATTGCAGATAAAGCGTTGACAGGCAAATCAGCTTAATGTTTTTCCCAGCAGTTGAAATCAGGCACATATAAATGTCAGGATACTGGATTCCTGGCTGCATGTCAATATCTATGGATCACTGGATCTTTGGGAAGTTGTAAGGAACACTATATTGAGTGCAACATCGGTTTAACGCAATAATCGCTTGTTTTACTTGCGTATTCGATGGTTTCCCCCTATTTTCCTCAGTCATGCAGCAGCTCTTGCCACTCAGTCCAGCTAAGGGGGCATTTTCCAGCGTATAAAAAGTGACAGTCAATGCATTACCTCTAGTGAGAATTGGACCCTAAAGGAAAGGAATAGCAAAACTTTAAACCACTACAGTTTTATGAATTACTTGTACACTAACTTTGTGTGTCCTTTTTGGAGGTTGAATCTGTTGGACCCCACTGACTTGCATTGTTTGAACAAAAACATTAGACAGAATAAATAAAATCATACAAGTTTGGGAACAACATGAAGGTAAATGAGGAAATATTTTTTTTTTTTTTGGTGAACTATCCTATCCTAACCTGGCAGTTACGCAGAACAACAAATAGATTCAGCTGAAAGAGTAAATACAAAGGTGTTCTGCACAGAAGAACTTCTGTTTCATGTAGTTTGTTCTGTTTTATAATGCATTCTGACAGAAAAGTTGTTTGATTGCTTTCTGGGGCTTACATGCGGTTCAGCTGTCCAACTGGCAGGGTTTTTTTCTTCTTAGCTCAACTCAACAGGGATGGGATACAGTGGCTTTTTGTGTGTTGTTATAATTACCCATTTTTACGCTCCGCTTATGGCATTGCAATTACCCTGGATTACACTAATGGACTGTGTGAGGGTGTAGGTTATAGGTTAAGCGTGCACAATTTTAGAGAAAAATATAGAACGCTGCATTTGCACTCTGGGTTTTACTGAGATTACGACAGTACATCACAGTATTTTACAGCTAACTCCACCCCAGCAGATTTGAATATGAATCTGAAAGGAAGCAATTGGGCAAATGTAAAAACATTGATGTAGTTAAAAGGGTTATGTCAGTTAAATAGAAATTGTTTTTTTTCCTGATTGTTTGAAATAAGAGTTAATCACGCTATTTAAACGTTTTACTTTACAGAACAGAAAAATTCCCTCCCCTCCTCTAGGATGACAATGTCACCTGCAACTGACTAGCAAATTGTAGACATAACTGTAACTAAACCCCATTTTTTTACAATCTCTTCTATATGTTTAACCAAAAAAAAGCTTTACACCACAAAATAAAAAATAAAAAAGGTAATTGTGACTTTTTATATTGCAATTCTGACTTTTTATCTCAGAATTGTGTGATTTAGTCACAATTGCAAGAAATAAACTGTTTATATGTTTCTCGCAATTCTGACTTTATAACACGCAATTGGGAGATACAAAGTCGTAACTGCATGTTATAAAGTCAGTATTGCGAGATACGAAATACGCAATTGTGAGATAAAAAGTTAAAAATGTTTTTTAAAAGATAATTACAATTTTGTGGCAGAAACAAGCTTCCATACACATTGATACTACAATCATAACTAGGGTTGGGTATCATTTTAATTTAAACGATTCTGATTCGAATTTCAATTCTTGTTTCGAATTCCGGTTCCTAACGATTCTCGATTTCGATTCTTTTAAGAGGCAGGGTCAAAAAAGTTTAGCTAACCTTGCTAACCAACGGTCTTTCTGAAGGAAATACTCCTTCTGTCACAAATACTCCTTTTGACACAAATTTTGCATTTTGCCGAGATTTCGTTATTTTTAGAAAAGTGAAGCCACACTTTGGATCGCCGACGTAAGCTACTCATGTTCAACTCGCGCGGTTATGCCAACACTTCCGGTAGACGCTTCTTCATTGGTGTTGTTCAGCGGTTTCTTCTTGCGGTCGGCAGACTGTGAATATCGAAACTAGGAATCGAAATTTTAACTTTTGAACGATTCCGGGAAAACGAAAAGTTAGTCCCGGTTCCAATTGATACTCAATTCTCGATACCCAACCCTAATCATCAGGGGCGTAGAATTTAGTAGGGACGCTAGGGACGTGTCCCTACCAATATCCAGTGACACTGATATATCCCTTGCAATAATTTCGATCAAAACTTAAAACATTTATAAATTGATTAGGGCTGGGCAAAAAATAGATTTTTCCATTAAGCGTTTTTTAAAATGTGGTCGATTCAAAATCGATTCTCAATGGCCACGAAACGATTTTTTCCCATATTAAGGGCTCGCGGTGCTGCGTCTTCTCTCTCTCTGCACTAGGCAAGCGCTTCTGCAGGTGTCGATACACACTCGCGTTTAGGAGTCCGGACATGATGGAATATTCACTTGCACAATCGGGCCAGTATTGCATCGCCTAACCTATAATCGTAACTAACGTTTAACATTTTCACGTCTTTTTAAGATAAACATTCAAGCAATGTTAAACCATCCCGCCCTCGCGCACTCTCAGAGTCTGTGTGCACATCCAGTAAAGCCTAAATCCGCCTCAGCAAACAGCTCGCCAGAAACAAAAGTTTTATCCCTGGATTATATCGCTTTAACAGTTAAAAACACGCAAAATTATTTCAAAACTAATTTCAAAAATTATTTTCTAGGTGAGTAACCTCGTAAAGATAGTCGGTTACGTCTTAAATTAGCATTAAACGCGTGTGACAGACAGACAGTAGGCTACAATGAGACCGTAATGGATCAGTGCTCTAGTTCTTAAAGTGAACGCAGCCATATGTGTCTGTCATTAATTCAGTTGTCATAGCAACATAATATAGCATTAATTGTAAGCAATCCAAATTAATAGCCCATGTATTTAATTCAGTCTGGACTAAAAAGACTATCCAGTGTTATTTTATTTGATTACTTTATTCAGTTTCTATAGTATTTCTGACATACAAAAAAAACTGCCCCAAAACGTCTCTTTATTTGTGTCTTTATAATATTGTATTTATTTGTGCTACTTTTTTCAATTTAATTAATTTTAGTTTTATATACAGGTTTGTGGCCTTAATTTCTTTGTATCAATTAACCACTAGTAAACTTGTGTGCACTGTTCTTTTTTTATAAATATAGGATTTGTATTACATCTATATTCATTATAGTCGAATAGAGAATCAGATCAGGAATCGAAAATCGAATCGAATCAATATGAGAGCTTTCAAATCGAAATACGGAATCTGAACCTGTCCCCACCAATTTCAAAATCAAACCTGCGCCTCTGCTAATCATAACAGTAATTCTGTTTTTTTTTATGGTTTATATATTTTTTTTATAAATAAAGAGTCTGTTTAGTAAACTCTTTTAGCTTCTGTCAGTAAAGTGAGAGTATTTTCTCTAAAATAATATATAATAATATATAAAGCTTTATCATCCTACCAAGTGGGTGGAAGTAAAATCCCATTAATTTTCTCCATAGAGAATGGGTTTTTAGTGATATTGTATAAACCTTTCAAGACAGACCTACTTTGAGCTCCACGTTTGTTAATGTGCTTCTATAGAAGTCCATTGCAATGATTCATCATGGGATTCAGTAGATCATTCATGTATACAAACACTCTCTTACCTTTGTCTGTTTTGCATTTTGTTGTGATTGGTTGGTTTGGTTCCAGGCTCAGAACTCTTGTACATTAGAAACAATTTCAGGTTTTACAACGTTTTCCTTATGCGATCAGGTTGAAAAAAAATACCCTTTTCATTTTGTGGTTAAGCAAGAGAATTGATGTATTTAATATTCATTGAATCAACCTTATGACTGGCCATTGAGTAAAGCTGAGTGTGATTTTGAGCAGATCCCACACAAATCACCCAGGGTCCAGTGGACATGGAGATCATCGTCGGGGAGAGCATTCGTACTGCCCTGCCAGATCTCCTGTGACCCAGCTCTGGATGTTTCATTTCCTGGGCCTTCAATGGGCAACTCCTCAATAAACTGGACCAGCATTATGAACATGTGGGAGGGGTAAGTCATATTTTATTAGAGGTCTTCTCTGTCTATATTCAGTCTACTGTTGTTTCATAAAACTGGAGGAAGATTTTCCACATATATCAAGCATTTCAACCTCACCAAACAGTCTCAAACAGGTGCACTCAGTAAGTTTTTTTAGTTTTTTGGTCAGCATAAAGTGGAAGTTGTGATAGACTTTTCTTCACTCTTGTGATATCCAAGTGAAACGGCTTCTCAAACAAGAAAATATAGTGTGGTACTTGATTTTGTCTATTGGAATTGATTGGATGGTTGTGCTTTGCTATTGGTTGATCTCATGTGAGTGACAGATTGTCCCGCCCTTGTGCCAGTGAACACGTCATCAGAGAAGATGTTTATACTTTAATTATAACGTCACACAGCACATTAATAATAAAAAAAATCAATTATGTGCATGGATAAATCATTTTGAATTAAAGGTAGTTCATTTTTGAAAAAGCTTTTGCTGATAATTTACTCACCCCATGTCATCCAAGATGTCCATGTCAGTCTTTCTTCAGTCGAAAAGAAATTAAGGTTTTTGATGAAAACATTCCAGGATTTTTCTCCATATAATGGACTTCAGTGGGAACCAAACGGTTCAAGGTCCAAAAGACATTTTCAGTGCAAACTGCACACTGTTCAACGGGCTTTAAACGATTGCAGATGATGAATAAGGGTTTCATCAAGCAAAACGATGGCTTATTTAATAAATAAATAACAAAGTTTAAGATAATTAACAAAGATTAAGTTTAACTAATCTTTTCCGAGTCATTTGTTTCATTCAACAAGCAGAAATGACGAATTGACTCGGAAAAGATTCATTCATTTTGATGAACGAGTTCGAACAGGGGAGTCACGAACATGCATCGCAGAACAGAGCAAGGCAAGCATTTGAGCTTATAAAACTTAAACTTTGTTTTTTGTTTTGTTTTTCATGAGTGATTGTTTCGCTTGATAAGACTCTTATTCATCGTCTGGAATCGTTTAAAGCCCTTTCAACAGTTTGCAGTGAATCAGTCTTTTGGACCTTGGACATCTTGGATGACATGGGGTAAGTAAATTATCAGCAAAGTTTTTTTGAAACGTGAACTACTCCTTTAATACTGCAATATTCCATAAAAACAAGAATTGTCGAATTTGCTTTCATAGTGACTTTAATTGAATTTAATTGGGTAAAAAAATACAGGGTTTCCGCGGGGTCTTAAAGTCTAAAATTCTGAACTTTAAATTTAAGGCCTTAAAAAGTCTTAAAAACGGCTAGATTTTCATCTGAGGTCTTAAATTTGATTTAGTCAGGTCTTAAAAAGTTTTTACCCTCGTTCATTTGCCAAAACTCTAGCCGCAGAAAGTAATTACAAAGTAGCAAAAAAGTATTGAGTCGTAGCCTACAAAGCGGAGCTCTAGTGCAGGGGTTCGAACCGGTTCAAACACGCCGCTCGCGCGCTAGCATTAGCTCGTGGCTTGATACTAGGTAGCTCGCAAGAGGCCGTTCATACACCAGGTTTGCGCACTCAAGTTAATTCAAATATAGGCGCGTCGCATCCATAGCGAGATTGAAAAAATCTCACCATTTCAGATTCAGAATGCCGTAAACGAACCGAAGAACCAACCAATCAGCCCCTTCCGTAACAACATTGAAAGCTCAGTCAACATGAAGGATCGCGATGCACCCAAAGACTACCTGTGTTTTTAGCTTACAGCAAGCTTTTCTTGGTGGTGGAAATCCATTGGCTACTAAAATGTCTTTGTCGTTATGGAGAGTGCATGGTTGCATAGCAACGACAGACGCAACAGGAAATCGGCCCAAATTTTACTGTTAATGATAAAAGATAAGGGGACAGTGAATGTCAGTAATTTATCATTTTTGACTCAATCTTTTTATAAAAGATTATTTAAAGGCTGAAATACGTGAAGTTTAACTATTTTTGTGAAGACTTTATTTTAACTAGACTTAACCTGTTGCAAGACACTCCTTTAAAATCCTGAGTTTAGACATACATTTTGGCAAATTGATTTCATAGTAATCATGAAATAAAATGTTCATGCCATTTCATCTCTGGGTATGATCAACTAAAATCAACTATAATTGTGTTTTTACAGTATAAAAAGCATAGTACAAATTTCACCTACACACATATAAAATCATTTTTTTCCAAATATTTTCTTATTTAAGTTGTGTAGGTCTTAAATTTAAATGTTTATGGTCTTAAAATGTCTTAAAAAGGTCTTAAATTTGACTTACTGAAACCTGCAGAAACCCTGAAAATAGTTTGGATGCTCAAATGACTGGAGTCTGATTCATACTCAATGTGAATTCACATTGTTTTAAAGAGATTTACCACAAGTACTATCAATTTCTTTGTGTAAAACCTTTCTAAAGCCTGGTTCACACGGGACGATTTTAAAATTGTCGGCCGATTTTCCAAACCTGAGAGACCCCACACAAGGCGAAAAAAAATCACGGGTCTAACAGTTTTGGTCGTTCAGTGTGTGGTGCGCAGCCACACGGCAAAATAAACACATCACACACGAACCGATTTTGACTCCCGAGCATTCCCAGGTCAGACGGAAAATCTCACAAAATCCCTCGAGATAAAACGTGACTTCAGAGTAAACAATCATGGCGGACGAAGAGGATGCAGTGGCGATAGTGTTTAGTTTGTTTTTAACGAAAAAAACCGTCCACCGGACATTCTGGTGAGCCATACCGCCGGGCGCCGGCTGTTTGATTTTGTTTACCGCCAGTGCTTCCTCTACGCCTCGTCACCTCGCTTTCTGATTGGCTACATGCCACAGTTCACAGGCTGGATGCTCGTTCGTTTCCGGGGACACCACACACGAGGAGAAATCGGGCCAAAACAATCCAACATGTTGGATATCCCCGATTCAGATCGGAGCGGTCCCAGCATCCTTCCGAGCAGACGAGAGCAGTCTTAACACACCACACACGGCAGGAATATCTGATCAGATTATTTTACGATAATCGGAGCATCCTTAAGATTGTCGGGAGGGGTGGAATCGGGGCTAAAATCGGCCTAATAATCCTGCTGTGTGAACCAGCCGTAATGAGATCTAAAATACTGAGTGCACCTTTAATGTCATGGTATCATATACTGAACTCTCACAACCAATTCATTTTTATACTTTAATATCTGATTCTAAACAGATGCATCCAGTCAGTTTACTGTGCAATACTTCCATTGAGCTATGAGCCAGACCTACTGTTAAAATGTGGAAGACTTCACACTTTCTTTCGAGTTTTTAGCTGTTGCTTCCACTGCTTAGCAGCCCACTATGTTGACTTTGAGCTTCTTCTCCCTCCTCTTCACAGAATAAAAATCAATCCATCAAAGTTATGCCTTCACAGATCTCAAGATGTAATATCCTCATAAGGCTTTTGAATGGTCAGATCTCAGATTGCTTTTCTCTGGGATGTAATGACGTCTTCCTGGAAATAGTAATGACTGAGAGAATGCCCTAATGAGGACTCACTGGTCAATATTGGATGTGCATGACTCAACTGAGCAATCCTTAAACAGATTCATTAATCACCACCCCCAAAGCCATCAAAATGATGATTTCTTGCATAGTTTAAGGATCTAAATGAGTTTGTTTTCTGCACTGTGGAAGCAATGGTAAAATACAATTATTTTTGACTATTATACAATTATGATAATTTCATGATAAATCTGAGCATGTTAAGAAAATGTGGGGGATTTCGACATTTGGACACACACATACTGTTGGAAACGCACTCATCTTCATTTAAGCCGATGATTCTTCTCGGTAATTATATTCGGTTCTTATGAATTTCTCCGATGCCACCCGTCTTGTAGGATTATCAGCATGAAGTTCACAGCTTGAGATGAACTCATTTCCATAATGAAACTAAATTTGTAGCCTAATGTCCTGACTGCTGAAATTGCAGATTTACCTCTTGTTTGCCAACCACAATCTTTTAAATAAAAGCGCACATCTTATCTCATGTAATTTAACTGATTTGAAATCTAAGCGCCTTTTATTAAATTAGTGAAGTTGTCTGTGCCGAATACTACACAGACAACATCAATATCCGAGCAAATCAGCGTCTATATGGATATCAATAAATCCATTCTATTAAGATTTTTGACAGATGGGGAAATAAAGAAGGTATTAACCCATAAATGCATGAATGTTTCGTCAAAACCTTATACATAAAACTAGAGCAAAATGAAATAGAAGCACCTAACCTTTGTAGTAAGCCTAAACTTGGCATAAACTTAAACTTGTCCTTCATATCTTCATATATTCCATTCTAAGTTAAACGTCACGTCATCATTGTGTATCAGACATTAAAGTTGAATTCCACTTTATTAGAGATTAAATGATTTTTGCGTAGACAAATTATACTTACACTATTACATACCTCGGGTCACTAGTGACCCTAGACACATTTTACAACAAAAAAAAGATTAGAAAACAGACATTCTTTCAGGTTAGTTTGATGTCCCGTGTGTCTAAAGACCTGAGTTATGCATTAAAGGAGTAGTTCACTTTTAAAAAAAACTTTTGCTGATAATTTACTCACCCCCATGTCATCCAAGATGTCCATGTCTTTCTTTTTCTTGAGTTGAAAAGAAATTTAGGTTTTTGATGAAAACATTCCAGGATTTTTCTCCATATAATGGACTTCATTGGGCACCAAACAGTTCAAGGTCCAAATGAGAGTTTCAGTGCAGCTTCAAAGGGCTTTAAACGACACCAGACGATAAATAAGGGTCTTATCAAGGACCCTTCGAGTCATGACTCGCAAAAAGATTTGTTCATTTTGATGAACGAGTTTGAACAGGAGAGTCACGAACGCTGATCACAGAATAGAGCAAGGCGAGCATTTCTGTTTATAAAACTTAATTTTTTTATTACATTTTTAAATGACCAATCGTTTAGCTCGATAAGACACTTATTCATTCGTCTGGATTCGTTTAAAGCCCTTTGAAGCTGCACTGAAACTCTCATTTGGACCCAGTGGCGGATGCAGAACGTGACAGATGGGTGGGCCTGGATTAAGTCGGGGTGGGCCAGAATCGAGGGTTTCTAGATTTTGTATTAGCTTTACTACTAGATAGGCTATATTTATGGAGATGATAAATAAAAACTGCACTGTACAGCTATGATCAGCTGTTCTGTCGAGCTTTCAAAGTTGTTACGGAAAGGCCGAAGCTGATCAGTTGGTTTTTGTCACATGACCTGCGGTGCGCTTGCGGCACTCTCTGAAAAGTTGAGATGTTTTCATCTCGCGTGGCAAATATGCGCGCCTGGACAATCGCTTTGTGGTCACGGAAAACGCGCGTCAGAAACTCGTGGTTTATGCATAATTAAAAAAAATAAATAATAATGTATGAAACCTTATTGTAAAGTGTTACCGGAAATACAACTAGAAAATTTGCGAGATGTGTCTCGAACGAAGGGATTAGGGAGTGTTTTTGTAACAAGAAAAGAAAAACAACTCTCGGTTTCACGTTCACTGTTTTTATTTCAGCACCTCAGACAGTCTTCTGAGGCGTAAAACACCTGCAGACAGAAACAATCTCGTTTAAATTGCATATCACATGTCGAGGACGCGCGTTTTGAATGCAAAACCGGAGTTTCTGATGCGCGTTTTCCGTGACCACAAAGCGCACATTAAGAACGCAAGCTTTAATAGCAAATCGCGCGTCCCTTGGCTGTCGAGTCAATCAGACGCCTGACCACGTCTGTCGCAACAACGTTGCTTCCATTATGAGAGCGTACATTTGAAATGACAAACTTGAGCGCGCAAAAGAGGCGATCTGTGAACGATCTTTGTCTTTCCAAGACGTGTTCATGTGAACAGACATGACATCACTCCCAGATTCAAACTGCGTTCACTTTGGTACCCATTGAAGTCCATTATATGGAGAAAATCCTGGAATGTTTTATCAAAAACCTTAATTTTCTTTTCAACTGAAGAAAGAAAGACATGGACATCTTAGATGACATGGGTGAGTAAATTATCAGGAAAAGTTATTTTAAAAGTGAACTACTTCTTTAAGGGTTAAATGTACCCACTGATACTAGGGGTGCAACGGATCAAAAAACTCATGAATTCGGATTCGTTTCTCGGATCAGAGTCATGGATCGGATCATTTTTCGAATCAGCAAAAAAAAAAAGAAAAAAAAGAGAAGACAAATAAACATAAGTTTTGTCTTTTTTTATTAACACTTTTAAATTGTGAGCGATTATCGTCACATAGCTCTGCGTTCCCCTAGAAGTCCACCCGTCTGTCGTGAGCGCAACAGAGGAGAGGATGCTCGGGATAGTTCATCCACAACAGTTCATGTCGTAACGTGGCTCAAGCACTTTCAGCATTTGTTTAAAGCCCTCGTTTTGCACAACCGACTATGGCATCATGTCTCATGATTGTGCAACATGGGGCTGCTTAAAGGACAACTCCGGCGCAAAATGAACCTTTGGTCTAATTACACATTGTTACCTAGTCAACCGTTATCTGAGATTTGTTTTCATGATTGCCGAATGTAAATAGTTTTATCTATAAAAACAGTTTAGCCTATAATGCTAGTATAACGCTAGTATATTGGGCATAGAGTAATGACAAATAAAAATCGCTTGTTATTACCACTAACAAGGCTCAAAATAGCCCCACAGTAACACAGTAGCATAATAAGGTTCCCTACATTCAAACCGAGGCATTGAGAACTTTGTCAGTGTCCATACAGTTTAATAAAAATATATTTTATACACAGAGTCAACTTCGCGAATACAGGAAGAAGCCATCTTTGAAATATAGTCTCTACCAGTCGATCTACGAACGCCGATCGAAGTGCGCTGAACTGTGCAGAATCTCATATGGTCCGTCCGCACTTGGATCGGCGTTCGTGGATCGACTGGTAGAGACTATATTTCAAAGATGGCTTCTTCCTGTATTCGCGAAGTTGACTCTGTGTATAAAATATATTTTTATTAAACTGTATGGACACTGACAAAGTTCTCAATGCCTCGGTTTGAATGTAGGGAACCTTATTATGCTACCGTGTTACTGTGGGGCTATTTTGAGCCTTGTTAGTGGTAATAACAAGCGATTTTTATTTGTCATTACTCTATGCCCAATATACTAGCGTTATACTAGCATTATAGGCTAAACTGTTTTTATAGATAAAACTATTTACATTCGGCAATCATGAAAACAAATCTCAGATAACGGTTGACTAGGTAACAATGTGTAATTAGTTCGTTTTGCGTCGGAGTTGTCCTTTAAATGCCGCGGCGATCAGCGGTTGTTAAGCAGCCTTCGTTTTCACTCCTGTCAGTGAAACACCGGGGGTGATGCGTGGCCATGCTTAACGTGTTTCCACTGGCTTTCTTGTGCCACAGTGCCGTACACACTCGGTTTTATCTACTAACCTCTTTCCGAATGTTATATTTGATGGGAAACCCAAAATGGTCCCATTTAGGTGATTTAAATGACGCGGGCGTTTAAGCTTCTCCGTTCCTCCGCTCGCCATGACGAAGCTTTGTGTTGACTGAACATGCGCAGATTGCGAACATTATTATTTTTTTTTTCATAATCCATCCACGGATCACGTGTGTGCCGAACCGAAGACATTGATCCGAACGAATCACGGATCAATGATGATCCGTTGCACCACTAACTGATACTGTTGTTTATTTGAATAAAAGTTCTTTACAGTGCTGTTTTTACTTGATATGTACATGCATCATCATGATTATATGTGGACATATCATTTGAACTTTAAAAGTAGTCAATCAAGGGAATAGATGAAGTACTGGTGAAGTTCACCTCGACTCTTATGAACTTTCTTTATCTTTATTAGATTAACAAAGGCGTTTAATTGTCGTGTGTGGATTTAGTATTCATCACTTGCACAGTTTCGTATCACAGGGTTTCGGCACACTGAATCCAATCACACTACCTCTTAAATGTGATTAAGCTCTAATTAGCCAATTAGCGAGTGAGTTTGGTTGCTGGGTTCTGCGCGGTGCCGGAGGAGCCTAAGGGTTGGCCAGAGGGAATGTTTATCCATGACGGACATTTCAAATGTAGCAGCGAACAGGCTTTGCCAAAAGTCATCCATTAGCTGTGGAGTTGGGCCACATTTTCATTCCCAAACCCAGCAGGGTGTCTACACTTACTGAATCACTTGCTGGGGAATATAGCAAACAACTCACACATCTTCCTGTCGCTTTAAAGTCTCTTCTGATAGAGTGGATAGTAATGCGTATGTGTGTGTTGTTTATATCTCTAGAGTACATCTGGAGATTTGATGATACGGAATATACAGCTGAAACACGCGGAAAGTACGTCTGCGTGGTCTAACACAGATGTTGAGAGTTTATCGGCTGCGGCTATTTTAATCGTGAAAGGTAAGAGAACGGCGGTCAGGGATTTTGGAGGAAGCTTTAACCCTTTAAATGACTTCTCAACCAAATGGTTGAGCACATTTGAGTCAGTATATTTTATTGAGAGGCGTACCTAACTTAACTCAAACTGATTGAGCCATCTCTATCATCTGGTTGAGGTATATTATGCCAAAAAAATCCACTAGATTTCACAGTGTCAATCAACAGCTCTTGTCACAACACTTCTTCTAACATGGACGTCAGAAACAAATAAATCACCCCAGCCATGTGAACTGTTTGGTGGAATTTTACAAGCTAAGCATTTTTTTTTGACATATTATATTACACTGTCTTTTTCAAAAACATGCTTAACCAAACGATTGATTTGACACACAACAGTTAACTGTCATTTGTAACTTGTAATTAACTTGTAATTCAGAGTATGCGATTGGAATAAATACCTAAGTTTAGTCTTGTTTTAAAGAAAACACTGCTGATTATTGATGAAGTAAAAGTACTTAAAAAATTAAAAGTATGAAAAAGTTATAGAAGTTTTTAATTTATACTGTACTATATTTTTTTTCTTTTATAAATATATATTTTACAAAATATTTTTTCCTATAAAATTACTATGCAATTAAAGCCATGTATCTAACCAAGATGTGTTCCAAATTTGAAGTTGATATCACAAAAAATGTAGCCTCGTCGAGACCATCATGATTCCTTAGCGAGCTTTTAAAGGGTTTCACTCGCAGATCAGTCTCGGATACTTTCCGTTAAAGAAAATTTGGGAGCAGTTCACCAAACGAACGTCCAATCAGCGTTGGCTTCTGAGGCGGGTCTAGAGGTGTGACGCAATGCAAGCGGAAGCAACGCGATCTAAGAAACATTTTCAGACAGCGGTAGTCCTAATTCTTTTAGCCGCTCGCTAATGCTTTTTCTCTTGCATCCTTCTTGTGAAATATGGACCGGCAGCTGAAATGGTGCCTTTTATTCGCAAATTGTAGTTACATAAAGGGCAAATATCCTTTGCCGAAATGTTGCTTATTGTGAGCTCACGAGCCTTTACCATAGGCCTTTACCTGCAGCAGCAAGTTCAGTACGTCATGTGCTTCGTTGATTCTGATTGGTTGATTTGGCCCGTCTATCACCAACATAGGCCAATCAGCTAACCAGTATTTTCGACCTCTTACCAAAACTTCTTCAGCAAAGGTTTCCAGATGGATATGCAGAGCAAATCCATCTGGCGGAGTCAGGTTAACAAAAATGTAAGTTATCATGAGATTTTGTTCAGGCGTATTACCAAAAAATGACATTAATTCCATGGAATTTAATTGTATGCATTCTGCTGTGACAAATTAATAAATTTCTTTCCAAATATCACTTCTGTTACAAAATATGGACCTCTGAGGTTTTGATCATAAATTATGATGGGCGATGAAAAAGTATGGCAAAGTATGTGTATGAATTCCGGTACCATTTATTACCATTAAGTGACATCTCAACCATTTGGTAGAGGCCGATATTTGAAAAAATTATGGGAATGTGTTGAAAAAAATACATTGAGTGTGGTTACTAGCGACATAAGAAGATAAGAAATGCAAACAAAAACATTTTCCATCACTTTTTCTCCTTGCTCTGCCATGGAAATGTATCTGTCTGTTGAATTGATCCATTATTACACGTTCCATTAGATGTAATTAGAGGAACATATCAAAGCTGTTGATCAAAGGTCACAAATGAGTTTTAGCCGGATCAATAACTTCCAATTGAAATTAGATTGGCATGCCAGCTTTAACTGCCAGAACCTATAATAATGCTTTATAACAGCATCACATGTAAAAGTAACAATCGCTGCAAGCACAAAACGCAAGTAAAAACTGTCTGTGGTGTGCAATTAAAACCAGTTGGTTTAAATCAGTGGTACACTAAAGGACCTCACTTAAAATGATTTCAATTATGACAAGCATTAATATCAGCTAAAACAAATAAAAATCAATCAAAAAAAATCCTCAACAACGGTTTGTTTTGTTTTGTTTTTCCTTTGCCAAATTAAAAACGTATGATTTTCTAAATATGGAAAAGTCATGGTAAATTTATATAATCATAAAACTCCATGGGAGTATAAAAGAACTGGATATACATTTTCTAGTTATGATGAGCTCTAAAAGGCTAGAATAGAATAAATAGAAATTGTGAGTACTCTTTAAAATCACTAAGGCCGTGTGTCCACTAAAGCGTTTTTCCACGCGCCTGGCGTATGTTTTAAATTGTTTTCAATAGGAGCGAGGCGCTCAGCGTTTTGCGTGAAAATGCCATGACTCGTACACTGAAGTGCTGCTGAACGTTTTTTTCACGCTGAATCGCTAAGCGCCAGCGTTTTTTACTGGTCGCGAGAGTTGAAAAATGTTCAATAAACACAGCGCTATACGGTCACTTTACGCAGCTGTCCAATCACAGTGGAGAGGGGCGGACTTAACAACACCGACCAACTGTCGCAACATTTTTTCTGTACAACGACATCAACTGGCAGAGCTAACCGAACAAAATGGATGAAAAATATTTTTTAGAATCAAACAAATATATCTGCGAAATCAGTTACAAGTAAACTGTGCTGCAGATATTCTGTATCATAGCAACGAAACGTCTCAACGAAAAAACGCTGCATGCCAAAACGCTCTCAAGCGCTCAAAGCTAGCGCGTCTTCAGCAGAGCGTCTAGCTAAAAACGCTTTGGTGGACACACGGCCTAACCCTAATCTTTATCCAGTAAATCATGAACAACTGGAAAAGTCATTGGTTAAAACAGTGGGAAACCTACAGAGCATTGTGCTTTTAAAATTTCTGAAATTCTGCTGTTAAATTACAGAAACTAGAAGTGACTGGCTTTCGAACATTGTTCTAGACAATGGAGGGCCTTGTTGCCAAAAGCTTGAGATTCACAGAAGAAAAATCTATTGTGTGTCTTCATGTTTTTGTGACGGTGGTTTTTTTAGTGAGATACAAAGACTGTCTGATCTCGTAAGTGATGCTACGAGTGACCCGCGCTGACAAAACCACAAAAGATTATGCTTCACTTCTTTATATTTCCCCCAAACGTGTGCGAATCTGACAAAGCAAGGCAGCTCTCTGCACATTTTAATTGGAAGAACCAATTAAAGATGTGCAGAGAAATGTCTGCTTGAAAACAGAAAACAGCTCCAAGCGCTCAAGCCTCTGAAAAGCTTCACTGTGGTTCTCGAAGAGATCTAGTGTTCCCACAAAGCAAATAACACATTTAGAGACTGGCCTTATGTAGTGAGGCTTCCTGGCAGGGGGTGAGTAAGGGTAGATGTCAGTGAAGGTAACTTCATTTCTAATTGCTAATTCACTGGCAATTGTCTGATTGAATCAGGTCCCCCAGGAGCTCCAGATGGCGTAACAGTGGAGGAGATCACGGACAGCACGGCTCAGCTTTCTTGGAGACCCGGCCAGGATAATGGCAGCCCCATCACAAGCTATATCATCCAGGCCAAGACAGCTTTCACAGTGGGCTGGCAAGCGGTGAACACGGGTAACAATACAGGATTAGCTAAAGCTAGTCAAGCGGAGCATCAATTCAGCGAGAGGCTGAAATTACCATAGCACGTCTCATATGCTTTTTTAGAAAGAAGCTTATGCTCGCTTTGACTACATATAAGGGCCTTTAAGTATTAACGCAAAACGACTTAATCTGCTCTCTTGCCCTGCTGCTCGAATTCCAATTCATTGGAACAACATCCCACCCAGAAAGAGACATGGAGCAGAACAAGTTTTTTAATGTTTCGTGACATTTCTGGCTTACTGTAAACATTGGCTCGAAATTAGGCTGCTGTTGTTGACTTTTCGACGCTGTGTAATCCAGGTCTGTACGGTTAAACCGAGGTTTTTCTGTTTGCTCTCAGTCCCGGAGGTGATTGATGGCAACACCTTGACGGCAACGGTGGTGGATCTGAACGCATGGGTGGAGTACTGAGTTCAGAGTGCTGGCCAGAAACAGCGTTGGCGGTGGGGAACCGAGTTCCGCATCTCTTAAAACAAGAACTGAAGATGCAGGTGAATCACCAACAATTTTCCTTTATATACATTTTTATTTTGATGGTCCACTTTAGATATTCTACTTACTATATGTAACTTTGCAACTACATGTCAACTTTCCAAACCCTACACCCTAACCCTAATTACACTACATCCTATACATCCTATGCAAAGGCATCATAAGCATCCTATGCAAAGGCATCACTGGATTCCTAAAATGTCATAGTTACCACTTTTCCACCAAAAAAAGAACTGTTTTGGAACTGGTGCTGTTTTAAAGTTGGTTTAGAGTTGGTTCAACTTGCGAACCGCTTCAGAACCTGTTTGTTTTTCCACTGACTACTAGAGCGCCCAGGGAACGACGTTGTTACGTCACTGTTTACGTCGCCATACGTCTTAGCCAGAAACGCTTGCAATTGCAAGTACAACATTACTTTGGGATTATCTCTAACTCTTGTATCAAGAAGGCTTTAAAAACAATCGAAATGTGTAAGTCTTTTAATTTTCGTTTGATATGTAATATTTTCTGATAAGTTATGTACCCCTGTCTTTTGTCTATAATGTCTTCAATAAAAAAAATGTGGAGAAAAAAACCCGCTTGGGTTAACTTCAAGCATAACAATTACAGAAGGCGGACTGTTTCTGCAATTGTTTCTCTTGGCTTTGAGATCCTTTATTATGGTCAGAAAAGATGTTTAGAGCACATCTAAACCCGCCCGGCTCCTGACGTAAGCATGACGTACTAAAGAACGGTTCTAGTCCAGCAAAGAGTTGGTGCCGCTTTGGAACCTGTTCTCCTGGCCGAGAACCGGTTCTTTGGCTGTCGAAACACAAAGAACTGGTTCGCGCGCAGGCACCGGCTCCGAACCGGCTCTCAAAATGCTTTGGTGGAAAAGGGGCTAGTGATAGTTGGTATAATTATTTTTATCTAACTTACTCAATGAATAAGGGTGTGATGAGATAGAGACAAAAATATAACGAGATTTCCCGTTGAGTGAAAAGCTGTCTTGCGATATCGCCATGAGTGAGCGTGAGGGTGAGATTTAGGGGTTGAACCGACTTAGTCGACTAAGTCGGATGTAGAATCGACCTTAATGCAATGCCGTGACGGTTTCAGCTTGACGCCGACTAGTCATGTTGATCATGTGACACTATATGATTGCGCTAATTTTGACACTATATGGCCGTGTTGCAGACGACAACAGATGAAGAGCTCAGAGAGTCATTGCAGCAAGAAAGCAGCATTGGTAGGAAAATACTTTACTAACTTAGCACTATATTGTTGAAAATTAAAGTTAAAGCATGACGCACGCTCACTGTTTTGCTGGGAAATGAGATTTCTCTTTTAAAATTATCAAACAATCGTTTTTTCCTATATTTATTTAAACATATGCATCTCTAATTCACCCGAAATTATTATTTCTTTTCATCGTAAATGATGATGTAGCCTAAAAAGCAGGCTGTTTAGCTACATATGGCCACTTCATGGTTTCTCTGATCTGATTGCTATCCGATTGTGAAAAGACCATGTGTAGGCTAAATGCCCTCCGAAACTCATTCGAAACGGATTTTAAATTATAAACCGCATATGTAAATTGGACTTCTCTCGAAAATGCTGAAAAAAACGTGTGAAAGCGTGTTAGCCTATGAATTCATTATACATGACAAAGCTATGGCAACACGCATCACTGCAGCTGAGCATCTATTCATAAAGCTAACATGCAAACTATCGTAAACCAAAGTGTTTCTAAGTCACAGACGCTTAATACACAATCATATCAGTTAAAAGTAAAGAAACAAAATGATCTTACCAGTGCTGTCTCTCTTCTTGATTTTGAAATTAGCTGATGATCAATAAAATGCAGCTCATTTCTGCTGCTTTCGGTGACTCTGCGTATAGCGCGTTGTTTGAACATCGGATTTATATCCGTTTTGCGAAAACATATTTATGCGACCAGGTGTAAATGGAATCGTTTTGACAAATCAGATCAGTAAAAACGCATGTTAATTAATTGCAAATTGTGGCATGTTGCAAAGCAGTCACATCTCTCGTGTTTTTATGAATGATGTCAGCAACTAGTCAACGTCGACTCGAACTTTGATGTCATAACAGTCGACTTCAGTCGTTCAATCAACCCCTAGTGAGATTACAATAGGATATTCCACCTCTACACTCACATTCTCCTAAACTATCGTTTTTCTGTTTATATATAAAAATAAAAACTATTATAAATGAATGTAAAAGTCTGCTCTGCTCATCCAGCATGAGTTGCAATTGCAATCAGTGCAGCACGAATCACAATTCACTGTTCGTGTGACGATGGCAGAGGATTCGTTGCACAACATCAACGTCTGATAAATGTCTTATCTTGTAGAATGCACACTCAGCGCTGCTGCTCCCTGTACATAGAGTATGCGCGATCACCAATTTGAAAGTAAAACACAAGCTCCCTGATCTGCATTACGCACAAATTAGGCTTCATAGTCCATCTCCCAATACCCATCTCTGGACTGTTTATTTGTGGCTATGGTCTCTGTTTGCACTTTTGAATATTGAGAGAGTACTGTACTGTTTTAAGGACAACAGATAAGGGAGGCTCTGTTTCTGAACTTATAATCGAAACACAAGAAAAACAACATAGAGACAAACACACCAGCCTTGTTTCTCTCTAGCCGGCTTTTTCCGAACTCACCGCATTAACCCTATAACTGATGGTGCAAAATAACATTTTTCCAGTCATGAATTTTGTCAAAAATCACAATCTCGATGTCTCGTCCTCGTGCGAATAAGCGTCTCGTCACACCCCTATCAATGAATAGTAATGGTACTACTAATACTAGTAGTATTAGTAGACTGTTAGGTCAGGGATAAGGCTTAGGGTTTGGTTTACTAGAATAAGTTGAACATACTATAGTTGCAAAGTTACTGGTACTTACAGTCTGTATAATGTCTGTTGGGGGAACCAACACATAAAGAGTTAGAAGATATTAAGCAGTCTACTATAGAGAGTTGGTTGACATGTAGTTGCAAAGTTACTAAGTTAGAACAAAGTGGACTATCGAAATAAAGTGTTGCCCTTTTTTATTAAAGTCATATCAGAAAATAATCTTTTTAAATTGGGTGTTCGTTATGTCATTCATGTATTTTTTTTTTTTTTTTTCATTTTAGTTCATTGTTACAGAAAGGGCGTATTCACAACATGACATACTAGCATGTATTCTGACTAGCATGTACATTAACTTCATTCAAATTATTATGGCAGATACAGTTTGTAACATTACTTTTAGTTTGGGGTTGGTAAGATTTTTTAAGATTTATAAAAGACATTTCTTTTGCTCAGAAAAGCTGCAAAAAATTATAAAATAAAACAGTAATATTGGGGAATAGGTTTACTTTATTGCAATTATTTAAAATAACTGTTTTCTAATATAATTGAAATTGTAATTTATTCCCATGATCAAAGCTGAATTTTCAGCATATTTACTCCAGTCTTCAGTTAGGATTGGGTATCGTTTGAATTTGAACGATTCTGATTCCGATTTCGATTCCTTGTTTTCGATTCCGGTTCCTAACGATTCTCAATTCCGATTCTTTTAAGAGGCAGGGTCAAAAAAGTTTAGCTAACCTTGCTAACCAACGGTCTTTCTGAAGGAAATACTCCTTCTGTCACAAATACTCCTTTTGTCACAAATTTAGCATTTTGCCGAGATTTCGTTATTTTTTAGAAAGTGAAGCCACTCTTCTCGGACCGCCGACGTAAGCTACTCATGTTCGACTTGCGCGGTTATGCCAACACTTTCGGTAGACGCTTCTTCATTGGTGTTGTTCAGCGGTTGTGAATTTCTGAAACTAGGAATTGAAATTTTAACTTTTGAACTATTTTGGGAAAAAGCGAAAAGTTAGTTCTGGTTCCAATCGATACTCGATTCTCGATACCCAACCCTAGTCTTCAGTGTTACATGATTTGATGCTCAAGAAGCATTTCTGATTATTAGCAGTGTTGAAAACGGTTATGTTGTTTAATATTTTGTGGAAACTTGGTTCAGCAAATGCCCAAGACATATTCTCTTGTTTTAACAAGTTTAATGTTTATTGTACATTGTCCCTGTTTCAAATAAATAATTTCCATTCCATTCCATCAGGATTATTCAGGATAAAACTTTTGTTAACTCGATTTTTTATTAGTAAATTTGTTGACCCGATAAACCAAGTGGTCAGAAGCAAGTCAAAATTGACAATTCACAGACACACACAACTGACAGAATCACTCTAAGTATTCTTGATTTGATGTAATCCCACTAAGATGGAAAACTTTGGCAAGTCCAGGGATAAATTTTATCCTCAAAATGTATAAATTCACCATCAGATTAGTCGGCCAATCAGAACAGAGCTTGCCAGATCGAGAAAGCGCAATCCAGTTTTGTGTTAAGCATGAATCAGATGGTCAGTGAGCGACTGTCAGGCGACCTGTGGGTGGGCTGTGATATTGAATCCACCAATATTAGTGCCCGTATTCTTCAAATGACCATTCCTCAAGTGCCTCTTTGTATAATATAGAATTAATTCTCCTAACATTATTGTTCAGAGACTCTTGGCAAATGGTGAAATTCACTAGAAACAAAGCCCGTTAACTCAGACGCTGCCCACAGAATCTTTTAAAAGCAGTTGCTAAGGGACCGGAGCTCTGTTTCTTTTGATTCTTGATAATGAGGCTTTGAGTATAATGAAAAGAAAAGAAACAATGAGGAGGGCTGCACTGAATCTGCTGTTCTGAAAACATGGCGCTTTTCTCTTTATTTCCCTTACGCAGTTCCTGACACGGCCCCCACCGATGTCGGAGGTGGGGGTGGCTCCAAGTCAGAGTTGGTAATAACATGGGAGGTAAGTCATCTGTCTACATTATCACTCCCTCTGTGCGAGGTAATAGTTTTGGCTAATTAAATGGAATTGAATGGGGTGTTTATTACCTCAGTCAAAGCCAAGCCTGTTTTCCATCTGGGCCCTTTACTCCCATAATGGCATTCAATTCAGATTTGGTTGTATATTAGAAAGCGGTTCATTTGCGCTCTCGAGAGGTTGCGTCACTTTGCAGAAACTGTGGGATTAGGAAAGGCACTGGGTGTGAACCTGAGGCCGAATCTGGTCTGTATGTTTTAATATCACTATAGTTTTTTGTTTCCCTCCCAGCCTGTGCCTGAAGATCTACAAAACGGAGATGGTTTCGGCTACATCATCGCTTTCCGGCCGCTGGGAGAGGTCAACTGGACGCACGCTGTCACCTCCGTACCGGCTCAGTCCCGTTACGTGTGCCGAAACGAGAGCATCCTGCCCTTTTCTCCATTTAGCGTCAAAGTGGGTGCCTACAACACCAAAGGCCAGGGACCGTTCAGCCCCGTTACCATTGTGTTCTCAGCCGAGAACGGTGAGACTTTCAGTCGTACAAATGCTTACCTTTTCAGTCATTTCCAGCGTTTTAAATGGATTTTTCTCTTGGCTGTGTTTCTGTATTTGTCTGGCTTTTGTAAGGTGCATAACACTTTCAGAGAACAGGAGCTGGAATTAATTATTTCACCACCAGCACTATGTTATGGGCAGTGCTGAAAGAACATAGCATTTTGTAACAAATGGTCAACAAATGTGATGCGAATCGAGGAAAACCCGTCAGATTTCGCACTGGTACGTTTTCAGTGAGGTCTAAAAAAGGTCTTTTTTTGTTAGTTTTTTTTTTTTTTTTCAAAATTGGGTTTTCAATAAATTATTATTCTATAACATCTTGTTTGAATACATCTTGGGAAAATTCACAAGTTTAGTGCAGAAAAATAGCGATTTATACTGGCAAGCTGAAAACGTCTTTCTCTTTAAAGGGGTCATGAACTGGCTTTTTAAATTTTATTATATTGTTGTCTGAGGTCAACTTATGATGTTCGTGTTGGTTTTTGCATTCAAAAACATCAAAATGAATAAGTAATAGGCTATTTAATACCCCAGTTTTGAGCCTAGCTCAGAAACGCTCGGTTTTTATGGGCGTCTCGCACTGAAGACTTGGAAGTAAATGCCCACTGCTGTGAGTGGATAACAGTTTTGCGAATTATAATTTTAACTCACTCGTCAGTGGGGAAATTGTTTTGAAAACTTCCAATGTTGTAAAATGGCGACCGGAATGATTCGCCCATACATGTTCGACCCAGAGTCCGTGTGTTGCACAATTCCTGTCAGATCCAATATAGACGGAACAGCACCGTTCTTTACTCTTAATCGGTCTGCAAATCCAGTCGTGTTTACAAAACAATCCTCAGTGAAATGAAGCGAACAGACGGACGATGTTTTACCTCATCAGCTGGAACGTCATTAAAAATAAAGTTTATCCATGCAGTCCTATTGGAATCCAGAGGAAGCTTATGCAGCAACTGTCTTCCACAACCAGGCACTGCACAATATTCTGTATTGCTCGGTAGCTCGATCCGGTTTGTCATCACGAGGTAGGCCTATGTTATTTAGCTATGCGTGTAATGTGCGAATCGGTGGGCGGGGCTAACGGCCGTGTTGAAGTAGGCGTTGATGATCTTCTGCGAGGGTGGTGTTTTATCCTCTTTGACGTCATAGTTCCCCACTTTGAAAAACGAATCGTTTGCTGAGGCTGGTGTCAATAAAAGCTTTTATTGGACTAACAATGATGTTTTCAGTTCTGAAACGTACAGGATATTCTTATAATATGATGACCACTTAGATGTCAAAAGCTCAAAGAAAATTTGATTTCTCAGATTATCACCCCTTTAAGAACACGTACAACACAGCAGATTGGCAAAAAACAACAAAATCATCCATTTAGCTCTCCTACACTTAACACAACAAAGACAATTTAAATAAACCACATAACCACAGAATAAAGGTCCTGCCAGTCTTGTGTAAACTAAGTTTTTATTTATTAGTTTCTTTCCAGCGTTATCGTGTGGTGAGATGCGGAGCACAAGAGAACAACAAAGTCTGAAGCTGCTCCCTTAAAGGAGTAGAACTTTTGCTGATAATTTACTCACCCCCATGCCATCCAAGATATCCATGTCATTCTTTCTTCAGTCGGAAAGAAATTAAGGTTTTTGATGAAAACATTCCATTTTTCTCCATATAATGGACTTCAACGGGAACCAAATGGTTCAAGGTACAAAAGACACTTTCAGTGCAAACTGCAAACTGTTCAACAGGCTGTAAACGATTCCAGACGATGAATAAGGGTCTTATCAAGCGAAACGATCGTTCATTTAAGAAAAAAAAGTTTACATTTTATAAGCTCAAATGGTCGCCTTGCTCTGTACTGTGATGCACGTTCGTGACTCTCCTGTTCGAACTCGTTCATCAAAATGAACCGCAGCACTGATTCAAATGACACCTTGGAAACATTTGTGTGCAAGCAAGCGTCCGCATCGGTTGAGCACCCTTCCGGTCACGCCAGCAAGGGAAACGTAACCTGGACCAATGTTAATCCTCGCCCTGGCTTAATTTGTCACTCCTAACCTTTTCTTTTTTTAGTTTCCTCTGATAAAACCGTTGCTTTCTTCCTCTGTAGCTGTTGTTCGGCCATTACGAAAACATACAGACGGCAATCAAACGCGAGTTGAGCACTAACGTCAGAATCTGAGGAAGTTTGTAGTTTTTTTTTGTGCTCAGGTTTCTACCCGAAACCCGAAGTTACAAAGTGCTAATAAAAGCGATACAGACACCTTCAGGTTACGGCAGACGTGTCATTCAACCTATTGTAAGTCGATGTACCATCTCAATGGGTTTTGATAAGATATTGTAAAGGTTGAAGTGTTCCACAGTGTGGCTTTAATATGGTCTCAAAACCTGTAATATGTCAAATTTCACCATGTGGTGGGTTTTCCCAGATCGCATCACAAATGGTTTTGATTGGTGACGATTTTCTGTTCTTTTGAGCAATAATTTATCATTTTTTAACAGGAAGTGTATTTTGGATTAAATGTCCAACTTCAAAGTAAAGCATGTACATAATGTTGTGTTGTAAATGTCAGGTGGTTTTAGCTCTGAAAGCTCTGAGTGTCTTGCTCAGCATTTAAAGCACCAATGCTGCAATCTTTCATCTGGTTAGGATCCGTGTGAGATGACGGGAAGACAGCGGTGTGTCAGGAAGCTACGGCATTAATTGAATTCCTGTTCCGATAATATTCCTTTGCGTCACTCTACTATCCTGTTAAAATAAAGACCAGTCATTTACCATTTGAGAGGCAAACGATTTTCATCAGCCTCAGATTTGCGCTTCTCTTCTAGTCTCTGTCTCTCTCTCCCATTCTCCTTTCATTCCTTCTCTTCTAGTCTTGTTGTTTTGGTTTCTCTCCTTAGTTCTTCTCATCTCCTCTCTTCCCTTCTCTTGATCTCATCTTTTCTCATCTTGTCTCATTAGGTTTCACCTCATCTCTTTCAGTTTTGTCTTGTTTACATCACTCTTCGTTGCATCCTCTTCTCTTCTGTAGTCTCATTTTGTCTCACCAAGTCTCATTTCATCTCATCTTTCTCTTTCTGCCCGGTTTCAGCTTCCCTCGTTGCATCCTAGTTCTTCTCTTTTCGTCTCCTGTATTCTCTTCCCTTCTCTCGATCTTGTCTTCTCTCGTTTCTTCTTTGCTCTTTTTATCTCCTCTTATCTCTTTTAGTTTTGGCTCATTTCCATCTCTCTTCGTTGTGTCCACTTCCCTTTTCTTTTTGTCTCTTCCCGTCTCATTACGTCATGTCTCTCATCTCCTCACTCCTTGAGAATTTTCCTTGAGCTCATCGTGTATTCTGTCCTTTTTATCTCATTTCACCTCTCTCAGTTTTGTCTCATTTACATTTACTCTTTTTATTGCATCCTCTTCTTTTCTTTCAGTATTGTCTCATTTTGGACTGCTCTCCTCATCGCATCTTGCTTCTTGGTTTTTTTTTTTTTTTTTTTTCATTTTAAAGGGATAGTTCACTTTCAAATTAATTTTTGATATGTTTTAGCTTACCTCCAGGGCATCCAAGATGTAGGTGTCTTTGTTTCCACAGTATCTTCAATTTTGATAATTTTAGGTAAAACCGTTGTTGTCTGTCAATCATACACTTGAGTTGCAGGGTGTCCACCTTATAGAGCAGTCAAAACTAAACATTATTTAATGACTCGTAAATGTAAGTACACATTGATGCCCTAAGACACGAAACGAGTGGTTTTTGTGAGAAAACGAACAGTATTTATATATTTTTCACCTCGTGTAACCGTATCCACTTCCAGCTGATCTGAGATCAGGGCGCTTCGGTCAGCGCATACGGGGCATGCGCGTCGATGTCACTCTTTGTTTATACAGAGATTTCGGGAGTTTTACCTTTCACTAAACATATTTAGATATACGGAAAACCGCAATGGAAGACGATTTCGGTATATCTAAGTATGTTTAGTAAAAGGTAAAACTTCCGAAATCTCAGTGTAAATATTGAGTGACGTCACATGCAAGCAGAGATGTATAGTAACTAAGTAGAACTACTTAAGTACTGTACTTAGGTACTAAAATGCTGTATCTGTACTCTACTAGAGTATTGTTTTTTTCCTCATACTTCTACTTTTACTTCAGTAGATATTTTCGATGAATTTAATACTTTTACTTCGATATTTTTTTAATGTTCTGCTAGTTACTCGTTACAATTATAAAAATTGTATGAATCATTCGTTGCAAGTTGGCTTTCATGCTGCCTAAATCACACGCCAGTTTTATAGGGTAAGGGTATTGACTGACACACACATTGACAACTAATGCAGGGGTTGTCCTGCAATGACATTTTTTTTGGCGGCCGCCAAAGCAAATTTGTATCCGCCAAAGCGCCTTATTTGATTGCTAGTCCGAACTTTTGACTGCTTTCTTTAATAATTACATGACACAATACTTGTACTTTTACTTTTAGTACTTAAGTAGTGAATTTTAAAATAAACTACTTGCAACATTAAGTACAAAAAATGTTGAATACTTTAGTACTTCTACTTAAGTGTGGTGCTTAAACAGCACTTCAACTTCTACTCAAGTCACTTTTTTGATAAAGCACTTGTACTTTTACTCAAGTCCGGGTTTCTAGTACTTTATACATCTCTGCATGCAAGCGATCACTTGTGTAACATTGAACTGATTCAGTTCGGTTCAGTTGGACACTGCACAACTGATTCAGATCACTTGGGCGTCACTGTGATTACAAGAGGTAAAAAAGATATAAATACTGTTCGTTTTCTCACAAAAACCACTTGTTTCGTGTCTTAGGGCATCAATGTGTACTTACATTTATGAGTCATTAAATAATGTTTAGTTTTGACTGCTCTATAAGGTGGACCCCCTGCAACTCAAGTGTATGACTGACAGATAACAACGGTTTTACCTAAAATTATCAAAATTGAAGATACTGTGGAAACAAAGACGCCTACATCTTGGATGCCCTGGAGGTAAGCTAAAACATATCAAAAATTAATTTGAAAGTGAACTATCCCTTTAAATATCGGTTTCTCTTCTCTTTTTTCCTCTTCCGTGTGTTTCGAGGCCAAAACGGGACGGAACAGGAAAAAAGAGACGAGAAACTCTCTCTCTTCGTCTGATCCTTGTTATTTTCTCATCTCATCTCCTGTTGGTTTATCTCTCTTCTCTTTTAGTTTTGTCATTTATTTCTCTCTTAATTGGATCCTCTTTTCTTCTCATTTTGGTATTCTCCCCTCATAGACTTTTTCATAGTTATCTCTACTCTCTGGTCTTGTCTCTTTTCTTTTAATTTTGTCTTGTTTTCTCTTCTCTCGATTTATGTCTTGTTTACATCTCTTCATTGTATCATCCACTCTTTTATTTTAGTCTCTTCTCTTTCTGTCTTGTTTCATCTTCTCATTTGTCATCCTCTTCTCTTCTGTCTTTATGTATTCATCTTTTCTCTTTCCCCGCAGAGCCCAGTGGCGTTCCAGACGGCGTGTGGGCCAGAAGCATTTCTGCCACTGAAATTGAAGTGAACTGGCACATTCTCAGCACTTCCCCGGAAAGAGTGTTGGGCTATGAGGTGCGTCCCTTCTTCTAAATGGAAAAGACTCTCTGTCCGGTTTTGAAATGCACCGTGGGCTCTGTCAGAGCCTGTCATCTCCCACGCTGCACCTCAAAGTTCCCTCTGTACCCATGGAAACGCTCCATTTGGAAATAAGAATAGGGCACCCTGTTCTTACCGTATGCATGGGGGGCCCTCTCTGCGGCATGGGCGAAATGGCTTTTCTTCATCTTTTTAAGGGCAGAGAACACATTACACATTCCTCTCTGAAACTCGTCATCCATGTCACCTCAAAACCCAACGTGTGGAGAGGAAAAAAGTGAAATACTCCTGTATAATGATTCTCTTGCACTGAATATAATGGCGCCGTAGCATTATAGTCTTTAGATCCCACAGTCTGTGCTTTCTCTCCGTTGCTCTTGAAATCAGGTGGTGTACTGGGAGGATGATACAAAACCAGAGACCATGGGCAAAGTCAGAGTGTCTGCCAATCAGAAAAAGGTTAACATCAGTAGTCTGAGAGGATACACTCAGTATTTCCTGACAGTGAGCGCTTTCAACACGGCGGGCACTGGCCCTCTTTCTCCTACTATCAATGTGACCACCAAGAAGTCCCGTGAGTATTAACCGTTCATATGTAATTTAGGCCTCTTCTGCAGATTTATAAAAATTATTAATGTGCCATTTTCTTCAATTGTAGAAGTATTGTAAATGTAGACCTGTCCATTTTATTGTTTAACCTTCAAATGGTCTTTGTTTCCTGTTTACACTTCTGGGCTTCCGGGTCTATACGACCCCAACAATTGATTGAGTAATTGTACAAAAAATATACATTTTTAATCATACAAATAATATATCATTTTTTTGTTTACTTCTCATCTTATTCATTAATGCTGTGTTTTTGGAGATATAAAGTACTTTTGTATCCATATACCACACAATTCCTCAACTACACCATTTGCTTGCATATGAAATATTATTTTTTATGATACATTGCATTTATGCTCTAGGACTAGGCCTTAATTTCTTCATTTTCATTTCATTTTCAGATTTATGCAGATTTTTTTATATTTTTTATTATTTATTTATTTACACATGAAAAAAATATTGTATTTTTTCCCATTTCAATGTGGGTCATATTGACCCCGAAGACCAGAAGTGTAAACATTTTTTTTTACATACCTTCAGCCCAGTTTTTTTGTGTGTGTATAGATAGATAATGTATGAAAAGTCACAAAATCTTATTCCACTGAGATGAAGGAAACCTTTTTTTTCTTATTTGGTAAAAGTCGATTGGTCGTATAGACCCCATGACCCGATTGAGGGCTACACAAGATAAATCTGTCTTTTGACACATTATTACTCTTCAAAAGTTTGGGGTCGGTACGTAAAAAAAAAAAAAAATTAGTCTCATCCTTAGTGTTGCTTTCGTCAACGAAAATTACGACTAAAAATTGTCGTCAAAGAACCTTTTTCGTTGACTAAAACTAGACTAAAATGTCATTGGTTTTCGTGTCTTTGGTTTTCGTCGACTAAAACTAGACTAAAATGTCATCAGTTTTCGTCGACTAAAACTAACTAAATGTCATCGGTTTGTATCATCGGTTTCGTAGACAAAAACTAGACTTAATGTCATCGGTTTTCGTTAACTAAAACGTCATCGGTTTTCGTCAACTAAAACGTCATTGAGTTTTGTCGACTAAAACTAGACTAGACTAAAAAGAGTATGAACGTGACTAAAACTAACAAAAACTAAAATATCAGCTTGACACAAAGACTAGACTAAAACTAAAATTAAAACAGGCCGCCAAAAACAACACTACTCATCCTCACTAAGGCTGCATTTATTTGATCAAAAAATACAATAAAAACAATAATATTCTGAAATGTGTTTTCTGTTTTAATATATATTCAAATTTAATTTATCAAACCAAATTTCAGCATCAGTACTCCAGGCTTTAGTGTCACATGATCCTTCAGAAATCATTCTAATATGTTGATTTGATGCTCAAGAATCAATCATTTTGCTGCTTAATATGTTTGTGGAAAAACTGTGATGTATTTTTTCAGGTTTTCTTGATGAATAAAAAAAGCTCAAAAGAACAGCATTTATTTGAAATAAAAATGAACAATTTAATGATTCCCTGCTGAATAAAAGTATTAATTTCTTTCAAAACATTCTTACTAATCCCACAATTTTGAATGGTGGTCTTTATATTTAAAGGATTCAAATAATGGAAAACAAAATAGACATTTAAACAAATGTTCACGCTGCTTTTTCTCATACAACTTTAAAGTAAACTTGTGTGCAATTTATATGACCTCAAAAGACTTGTAATATAATGTACAAATCATATGGACAACTTGGAGTATGACAGTCCTTGGTCTTTGTGAACACTCTGCTAAATGTTTCGTTTTATGTTTCACTAAGTTTGAAATGGCAGAATTTTCATTTTTAGTTGAACTCTCGGTTTAAGTATAATACGTAATGAACAAACACACAGCCAGGCGCCTCTCTTTCTCTCGTTCTCAGTGATGTCACACGTGCACGGTAACTAATGGTTGTGTTTCCCCTCAGCACCCGGGCAGCCACCTTTGAACGTGGAGTGGAACCTGATTGGCTCGAAGCTCACTGTTCATTGGGAGCCTGTCATCTCTCTGGAGATGGAGTCAGATGTTACTGGGTATCAGGTAAGTGCTTCCCAGCAATGTAAACCTCAAAGCCAAACTCTACGGCATTATTTTCACATAATCCTATTAGCTTGTTCTATTCCAGTGAGCATTTAGGAAACAACTACATTAAAGTGCTTCTATTATTTCTCTTGTTGGACCATTACCCACCTTTGTGGGGACGGAAATTAAAATTAAAACTAATTTCGAACGCAGATCTACAGCAGATATGCTGTACAGTATAGCGAAAACACCAGGTGTGCTAATAAACACTGTGGTTCCCCCACAGTGTATGATAATTTGATTTTACTTCCTTTTATCGACTAAAATAGCTTGTGCTGAATAAATCGAAGAGGTTGTTAGCACGTCTCTCATTTGGTCTCTCCAGGTGACTTACAGAAGAAACCGGCATAAAGAAATGAACTCGATAACAACAAATCTGACCTCGGTGGAGCTCACCTTACCTGCAGATGACGATTACATCATTCAGATACGAGCGCTGAGCGACGGCGGGGAAGGCATGCCAACCGAGCCCATCAACATTCATAAACTTAGTAAGATCACGCTGTTTTTCTATAATCTCATCAATTCGATACATTTGAGTATGGTGGTTTTCTGAAATGAGGGGTGATTTTAATTTAATTATTTATTGTTTTTTTTATGTACACTACTTTTCAAAAGTTTTGGGGTCTATATAGTTTTTTTTTGTTTGTTTTTTTTAAAGAAATTAATTATTTTGTTCAATAAGGATGCATTTAATTGATCGAAAATGACAGTAATGACATTTATAGTGGCACAAAAAACTTTTTCATATAAATGCTGTTCTTTTTAACTTTCTGTTCATCAAAGTATTCTGAAAAGAAATGTATTGCAGTTTCCACAAACTTATTAAGTAACTTTTTCAACGTTTAAAACATTGATTGGAATGGTTACCTAAACAGAAAATCAGGATTTGAGAATGATTCCTGAAGAATAAATTACATTTAAAAAATATATATATTAAAATGTAAAAAAGCTATTTTAAATTCTAATAATATTTTACAATATTACTGTTTTTACTGTTTTTTGATAAATAAATGCAGCCTTGGTGAGCATAAGACTTAATTTTTAAAATATGCTGTATAAAAATCATACCAAGCTCAAAGCTTTGAACAGGAGTGCAAATTAATGTTTCAGATCTATTTAGACAGTTTGCGGATTGAAGGAAATTGACTATATGGCATGTAACACCGTCTTTTCACCATCCAGTCAATTCACAGTGGATCAAATGAAGTACGCCCTACGTTTTTTCTATTTAAATTTCCTGTTTCACTCTGAAAGTTTAAAGGGGTCATGAACTGGCTTTTTTTTTAAATATATTGCTGTCTGAGGTCAACTTATGACGTTTGCTTGGTTTTTACAATAAAAAACATCACAATGAATAAGTAATAGGCTATTTTGTACCCTAGTTTGAGCCTAGCTGAAAAATGCTCGGTTTTTATGGGCGTCTCGCACTGAAGACTTGGAAGTAAACGTCCACTGCTGTGAGTGGATAACAGTTTTGCATATTATAATGAGTTTCAACTCACTCGCGTATGCAGCCACTGTCTTCTTCCACAACCAGTCACGGCACAAATATTTTTGTATCGCTCGGTAGCTTGATCCGGTTTGTCATCACGAGGTAGGCCTATGTTATTTAGCTATGCGTGTAATGTGCAAATCGGTGGGCGGGGCTAACGGCCATGTTGAAGTAGGCGTTGATCTTCTGCGGGGGTGGTGTTTTATCCTCTTTGACGTCATAGTTCCCCACTTTGAAAAACGAGTCGTTTGCTGAGGCTGGTGTCAATAAAAGCTTTTATTGGACTAACAAGAACGTTTTCAGTTCTAAAACTTACAGGATATTCTTATAATATGATGACCTCTTAGATGTCAAAAGCTCAAATCCTTTAACAAATCTAAAAACTGACTCGCATATCTTTCTGAATCAGATGTGATGTGTGAAACTTGTGGCTTAATTTACTCTATCAATGTATTCTTGTTGACGATTATGAACATGATACGGGGTCATTAGAGCACAGTGATTTTGCCAAGAAATGTTTCTGAATCTTCCTATTTTGTTCATCCTGGTCCTGGAATAACATTCCTGTACAAAAATTTAGTCCTAACCCTATCCATAGTCCTTAAAGGGAGACTCCACCCAAAAATAAAAATTCTGTCATGTTTTTTTTTGTTTTTTGCAAATGATTGGAAACAAACAGTTGTGGGGCACCATTGACTTCCATAGTATTTTTTTTCTACTATGGAAGTCAATGGTTCCAATCATTCTTCAAAATATCTTCCTTTGTGTTCAACAGAAGAAAGAAACTGGTTTGCAACTACCTGAGAGTGAGTAAATGTTGACAGAATTTTCATTTTTGGGTGGAGTCTCCCTTTAACCTAACCCTACCCATAACCTATCCCTAAAATCAGAGGGAAATCAGACGTGAATAACGCTGATGTAGAAGCAGCTAACCCTGTTTGTAAGCCTAAACTTGACATCAACTGTAAACTTGTCCCTCACACCTGATTGGTTGACTAAAATTCTGTTCTTGGTGAAATGGCGTTCATCCTCCATCACATTCACGGTTTAGTACTCCTATGAACAAGCAACAAGCTAATGGGTGGGGAAAAAACACTTCCTGATGTCCCTGTTGGACAGTGTTACTTGATTTATGAATTCGATTGTATCAGTTGTTTATATTTCGGCTCATTTATTTCACGTCTGCATCCTCACATATTATTACATTTGCGTGCATGAGTTAAACCTGCAGGCGTGTGCAAAGCGCATTCACTGCCCTCCGCTTTTCAAGGCCCATGATGTAAAAGATAAATATCCAATGCCAAAGGGATATTAAACACACAGGCCCCTATAAAATAAACAATGCACAGTTGACCTCATAATGTTCTCGTCCTGTTCCCCCGAGTGAACAGCACAGGTGCAGTTTGCAGTGTAGACGTTCTGTTACGGCAGCCCACAGAGTTTAATGCGCATCTCTAAATGAGTTCTCACTGATTTGATGTGTCCTCCTTGTACACCTTTTATTCTCCACTGGGCTAAGCAGTCTGATCTTTATTAACTAGCCCAAGCTCTCGCCATCTATCTTGTCCCGCTCGTCTCCGTTCCCCATGGATATAACGTCACCGGCTGATGCAACTGCAAGGGGCAACTCTTCTCTGTGGCTTATTGTTCACATTTTTCATTTAATGGTCTGCAATGCCCCGCTTTCACAAGAAGCCCTGGCTTTTACGATTGTTAATGTTGGAAATGATTAGCTGTGCCAATGGCAAGGTTTTCCAACTTGCTTTAGCATTAATTAATTGGTCATTTAAACAGGCAAAACTGCTCAGTGAGCGTCTACTGTAAGTCCATGTAAACAGAGCACAGAGCACAAGACTGTCCACCACCAGATTTAGAGCTAAACACTGATAAAACTATCATTTCATCATTTAATTCCCATCGATTAGGACTTGACGCTTACCTTTTTTCCTCACATGTGCTTTAAGTTGAAAAATGTCAACTTTAGGGGCAATGAAACTTAATACTGTATCTTAAATGACTGAATGGCTTTTGTTCTTAAAGGGTTAGTTCACCCAAAAATGTAAATTCTTTCAGTATTTACTCACCCTCATGTTGTTCCAACCCCGTAAGACCTTCGTTCATGTTCGGAACACAAATTAAGATATTTTTGATGAAATCTGAGAGCTGGATCACTCCTGCATACTAAGTCCATAGGCTTCTTGAGTAAATGAAACTTGCCGTCCTCAAAGTTATTAAAGACATAGTTAAAATAGTCCAAGTAACTTCAGTGGCTCAATCTTAAGTTTATCAAGCGACGAGAATACTTTTTGTGCGCAAAAACAAACAAAATAACGACTTTATTTCAACTATTCACTTCCTTCTCTATGAGCCCCTAGTTAGTTAACGTATTGCGATGGCGTAGAGCTACGTCACACGTAGGCTCACTATTGGCCGATGCTGGTCATGTGTGTGATGCGTGTGACGTACAATAACAGAAGCTTACGTTATTAGACTAGTTACCTGACTCGAGGCAGAGAGAGAAGTAAACGAATAGTTGAAATAAAGTCGTTATTTTTGTTTGTTTTCGCACAAGAAGTTTCTCGTCGTTGTAGTCACTTGGACTATTTTAACGATGTCTTTAATAACTTTTCGAGGCCAGCAAGTTTCAATTCCTCAAGAAGCCTATGGACTAGTATGCAGGAGTAATTCAGCTCTCAAATTTCATCAAAAATATCTTAATTCGTGTTCCGAAGATTAACAGAAGGTCTTACGGGGTTGGAACAACATGAGGAGAACAAGAGAATTTTCATTTTTGGGTGAACTAACCCTTCAATTAAGGGGTACAAGGACACATTTACAAGAATCAAAAAATAAAAATACTGTCTTTTACTCACTCTCAACTTTTTTCATCTGTTTAATACAAAAGAAGATACATCAAAGAATGCTGGTAGCCAAACAATTGACACTAGCTATTGACTTCCATAGTATTATGGTAGAAGTGAGTAAATGATGACAGAATTTTCATTTTTGGGTGAACCATCCCTTTAACTGTCAGTGTCCCGGTGCACTTTTTTGTTGACTTTTTCTTATATTTTTGTAATCAACCTAAATTAGGTATCATTCGAAAGCTTTACCATACCATGGAAACTGTACTTTAAAACCTTATAGTGAGCTCAATTTTTGTCATATCCACTTGGTTAGAGATATGAATGGAATTTTCTAGCAATTTTGTCAAATATATATTTTGTATAAAAATGTTTAGTTTACTGTAAACTTAAACTTCTATAACTTTTTTACACTTACATTTTTTTGCTTTCACTTCTGCTGAGTGTCTTCTTTAAAAAGAGACCAATCTCTGTAAAGCATTTATGAATTATAACCTTTTAAGATCAGATCCTAGCTGAAAATGTGGGCGGGGGGTTGAAAGTTGACATGTTAAATATTTCTGCTTCAAGCTGTATTTGAAAATTATGTCATTATTTAAACACTCACGCACATAGTATATTTCAATCATCAACTCTGGAATAGTTTTAGCATGTTATTGGTTATATGGTCTTGGTGGACTAGATCTAGTATGGACTTGCTACTTCTAACAGATACACAGACATACTGCTGTGAGCCTGTAAGATATGTTGCTGCTGCTGTTGAATAAATAGACATATATCAATCCCACAGGTGGAGCTGGGGAGGTGGAGGAGTACAGAGGAACTCTGATAGCACTGCACGACTACCCAATCAGCTTGTCCCATGCGCTAATGATGTGATTGCTTGCAGATTGCATGGAAACGGCCGATCTCTAGAGTTTCATGACTGAACTATATTATTGTGCTATTAAAATTAGTGTTGAATAACGTGGGCTACATAATGTTTTTAGTCGTTCCTTCCTGTTGTGGGGCAACCCAGACAAAAACATTGTCATAATTCATCAACAGTAGATCAAAGCAATCTATTGCCATAAATGTGCATTATTTATTGATTGTGAACTGCCCTGAAAGCACGAGCCTTTACTTTGCGTTCACACAGGCGCGAATAGCGCGTCAAATTCGGGCCTGACACGCCTAGTTTGACGCTTGACCACTTTGTGTTAATTCGCGTGTCAAGAGCGAAACTGACATGGGTAAAATAAAAAGTTTAAAGCGGAATTTACGCACGTCAAAACTGAAACCCGTTGACGGCCATCTTTGTTTATGTTGATCGACCATTCATCAAGAGATTCACCGCACTGTATTTGCTCTGGAGAGCTAGGAAAGCGGCGTGGGGATCATCGCCGCCGTATTTGTGTCCACCGGACCCTTCGAGGCGAACCGTTTGGCTAGTTTCACCATTTGCTAGCTCCAGGAGCTGCGCTGGATGACGCCGCTGTCAGCGGTACTTCCGCCTGTCCCACGGCCAGTTTGATGACCTGTTGTCCCGCATCGGAACGAGGATCACCCTCGCCCTCATCCACCTAATCTAGCTGTCATTTATTTTTCGTTTGATGATAAATAGAGCCAGCTTCCAAAGTTATTAACCTGTCCTGTGATTATTTTTTTTTCTCTCACGTCACGTCTAAGACACAAACTTATGCACATATTGATCGTCTTTACATCATAATACTATTTCATATAATCTAGATATGGAATGAATAACATTCAATACAAAATGAACATGTCTCATACAGTATATAGAAATAATATTTTAAGTGATAAAATAGCTTTGTTGTGCATAATCCCACCATGCATTTAGTCATATTACAAAATAATTTATTGCAGCATCCAGACATTTCACCACTTGAGCAAGCAGCTAGGCTCCTGATTGGTTAACGCGGCGTGAATTCACGGCAAAGTTCCGATTTTCAACTCGGGCGGCAGACGCGAATTCGCGTCAAACGCATGAATGCACAAATGGCACTAACTAAATCATTTCGCGCTTAACACGCGCAGACGCTCAATTCGCGCCATTCGCGCGAACTTGACGCGAGAATGAGCCGTGTTCGCGTCTCCTCGCCGCGCTCTCACGCCTCATTCGCGCCGCAGGAATTTTTTACGCGTGTACCGCATCTTTGCATTGACTTAACATTGAAATCATTTACGCCTGACGCGCTATTCGCGTCCGGTGCGAACGCACCATTAGAATGTGCATCAGCACCACTTTGCTACTTTGAAACAAGCAGTGCTCATGTGTATTGAATCATAGACTTAATAAAAAGCTTAATAATCAAAAAGCTTAATAAATAATCTTGTATTTCACTTCCCAAAATTTAAGACCTCTTAAAATAATTAATGTTTATACTATTTAATAGTTTTATGACCTTCAATTTCCAATTGAAGTGGATCAAAAAAGTTAATCAAAGTTGTCCTAAGACAAGAACGGTTATTGTTTAAAATTCATGTATAACTTTGGTGAAAGATTTTGATCCACTTCAAATGCTGACTACTGTATTTTACAGTTTACACACATGTCAACAGATGTCAAAAATCTCAAGTCAAGTCATAATGAGGCCTTTCGTTATTGCTTCCGAGTCTATTTGTATTCATTATCACAAGTTAATCCTCTTCAAACTGTCTTCCATGTTCTAGGTATGAGCGTCACGAGGGTCCAGAGCCTGGCGGCCCAACACCATCCCAGCCTCCTTGCTTTCTATCATCGCATTATCGACACTGCAACCGGCTTTGTGTTAACAGTCTGAAGGATCGAACGTCCTCTGACCGGTGTGATTGGCCGTGCTCTTCCTCGCAGTGGAATCGCTGGAGAGGTGCACCAAAACATTTCTGAGGCAAGATTATTGATCCATCTCTCCGTAGTTATCTGAGGCAATGCCCAGCGAACCGTTTGAGGAGCGTAACGGGAAAGCGTCGGTGCCACGGTGGTTGGATTTCGTGTGCATGTTATGTACTGTGTATCATTGTCTCTTTGCAAGTGATCCGAGACCCTGACAAGGTTTCAGATGAAGGTTTTTGCAGCAAACCGGTGTATGAGGTGGGATGAGTCATATTACTGCACTAAGATTCCATCTTCTCATTGATCCCTAAGAACAAATGCCTTACTTCCATGTACATGCCAAAGTAGTTAATGTCTTTTTGCTTTGTACTAAGCTTCTGTTGGGTAAAATTGTGATTGTTTTGTAATTATCACATCATTAATTTAAGGATTAGTTGACCCAAAAATCATTTACTTACTCTCATGTTGCTGCCGTGTGACTTTTGTTTTTCTGTTGGACACAAAAGAAGGAATTTTGGGTGCTGGCGCTCATTCCCACGCAACTATAACAAATGGGCCCTATTTAAGGATCTAAGAGCATGGTCTACTCTAGAGCAAGTGCACTTAGGGCTTGTCGAAACCACTTTTGCTAGTTTAATGATGGTTTGCGCGCCAAGCACATGGTCTAAAAGTTATGTCCCTATTCTCTTGATGAGGAATGGGTGTGTTTTGGGCATAGCTTGCAATAAACCAACCAGAGTCTCGTTTCCCATTCCCTTAAAAAGCCAATTGCGCTTGCGCCATGGAGGATTCGCTATTTACAATGGCGGACTTTGCAAGCGGAAAGACTGAACGCTTCTCCAGAGCGCAAACAGATCTGCTTTTGTGCGAGGTCTACCGGATTCCAGCAAATTTTTATGTCCACAATAAAAATCTTTTACATTGTAATACTTTTATTTTTCATATTTGGCTAGTTTGTGTTCGTCCCTGTGTGTGTAATAAGCAGAGTGTCAAGCACATAGTGGACCCGACTATAGGCGCACATTACTAACACGCTCAATACTGCGCCATTGACTTTAGACCAGGCTTCAGCTGGTCACTAGTGCAATATATTTCAGTTGCATCAAAATAGCGACACTCCAACAATGCGCCCGAACACACCTCGTTTTTGGACTAGCACACCCATGGGTGCATAAATAGGTGAAAATGCATTTGCTATTGAACCAACAAGAAAATGATAAGTGCGTCAGGCTGAAAGTAGCAAACATTTCACCACATTGCGCCGAGAGAGAGACTTGAGAACATTATGCTAGTAACAAGATTGTATTTGTGAACAGGATCAACTGATTAAACTCAAACTCGAAAGAACAATTTGTTCATGAATCGAATATTGTTAATCTTATTTTCTTATAAACCAGCAATGGAAAAGTACATAACATCTTACATTACAGCACACTGGTTAAAACTGTTGTATCACTTAAAGGAGAATTTGGCGCAAAATGAACCTTTGGTCTAATAAAACATCGGTACCTAGTCAACCGTTCTCTGAGATTTGTTTTCATTATAATCGAATGTAAAGATTTTTATCTGTAAAACTGTTTAGCATATAATGCTAGTACTGGGGGCATTTACTAAGTAAAAAGAAATCGCTTGTTTATACCACTAACAAGGCTCAAAATAGCCACACTAACACAGTAACATAATGGGGGTCCGTACATGCAAAACAAAGCATTGAGAACTTTGTAAGTGTACAGACTGTTTAATAAGAAGACACTTTATAAGGACAGTTCACTTTCGTGTATACAGATAGGAGCCATAAACTATAAACTAGTGATTTCTTTTACTTAGTATATGCCCCCAGTACTAGCATTATATGCTAAACAGTTTTTAGAGATAAAACTCTTTACATTCGATTATCATGAAAACAAATCCCAGAGAATGGTTGACTAGGTACCAATGTTTTATTAGACCAAAGGTTCATTTTGCGCCAGAGTGCTCCTTTAAGATGACTAGGCATATAGCAAGTCATTTTTCAGTGTGAGAAGTCCTCATTCACTTTTATGAATGCAGCCAGTGTGTTTTTTAAAAATTTACCTTTTGTGTTCCACGGAAGAAAGCAAGTCATTTGGAACAACATGAGAGCGAGTAAATGATGACAGAAGGTGTAAACGTTCCCTTTAAGCTACTGTTTTGTTTTGTAATGACATCATTAATTAATATTTAGCCCTTGCTTACCATATCAGTTATTTGTTCAAGAGTTGTCTCTGTGCCTTATCTATGTTTTAGCGTGCACACACAAGGCTTGTTTTTGTTTGCTCCAGGCACCTAAAAGCCTCCTCTATTTATGATGGCAACAGTGCTGCATTCACAGATTTTGTGACATTTCATCTGCGTTAACACTAGGAGAAGTTCTAGAATTTTTTTCTACACTCACAACGACATAGTAATTATCATAATGACATGAAGGAAATGATTGGGCTTTTATAAATATGCTGGAGATGTTCAAAATTGAATTAAGCCTTTTGACACTTAAGTCATAATGATTTGGTTTATTGAAGAAATGGCATCCTTTTTTATTATCATAAATGTAATTTTAGTTATAGGTGTGTGAAAATGTAATTCTGAGATGAGCATTTTAATGACCAATTTTAATGAACAAGCCACATTTTAATGACCCATTTTTCAGTATTATCACTATCATCCCTTGAAAAAAAAAGTGCACTTAATATGCATTTGTTAGAGTACTTCAAAGTATACATTTTTAAAAACTGTACTTTAATAATAATGATATTATGATATTAATAAAAGGCCACTTAAGTGTACTTAAAGAGTTAACTTAGGCCATGTCCCAAATGGCACCATAAACTCTTGCTGTCTTCCAACGAGTCCGCACTTTTGGGAAGTAGTCTGTTACAGAGCTCATGGGCTTGCAGACTAGATATTGACCGCAAAGGGGTGCCCACGAGCACCCTTTTGAAACCTAAAATGACAAATCAGACACCCTATATGGTCTGGTGGACTTCAACGATCACACAAACATGGCGGCCATTGCTAAGTCCACAAGACTGTAAGTAGCCTACATATGAAGTGTGCCATTTGAAACAGGGCCTCTTTTTCTTGACACACTTGAGTACACTTCTATAATGCAACTATCATATTGGAATTTTTACTTTAATGTACAGTAACACTTTATTTTACAGTGTCAATGTTACACGTTACATATAGTTACTATAGTAATTACTATAAATTGTGCATAGTTACACGCAACTAACCCTAAACTTCACCCTAATCTTAACCCTTAAGGCCAATTTATACTTCTGCGTAGGGTGCGCGCAGTAGGTACGGCGTAGCATGCGCACAGACGCATCCCATACCGCGTACCCTTCGCCGTAGCCTGACACGCACCTCCTCAAAAATTTAACTACACGTTGCGACGACGCGACCGCAAGATCGGTGATTGGTCGGCTTGGTAGCATTTCCGCACGTACCTTCTCAAGCATTTCCGCACGTACCATCTCCGACGTCTTCTCTCATTTCTGCCTTTCAGTTTTAGTAATTTCACTAAAATTAACTGTTTTTCCACCTCAATAAGCTCCAACTCCAACATGATCCGCTCTCTTTCAGCCGCTATTGCTTGTAGTAACCTAGCCGCGAAGAATCTAAACACAGTGGAACATTATAACTCTCCGCTGCCAACTAGCGTTTCAGAGCAGTACTGCAGAGCAACCAAGACCTGAACGCAGAAGTATAAATGCTCACGACGGCGTTGGCTACGCACGTAGGTATAAATTGGTATAAATTGGCCTTTATCCTACAGTAAGTACATGTAGTTAATTATCATTACTCAGTACTTAAATATATAATTACACTGTAACTTTGTCATTGTTACAGTGTAATTATATATTTAAGAACTGATAAATATTAAGTACATGTACTTATTATAGGATTAGGGTATAATCAGGGTTTGTTCGAGGGTTAGTTTACATGCACAATTTACTGTTATTACTATGGTAACGTGGAACAATGACACTGTAAAACAGTGTTAGCAAATAAAATATAACCTAAAGTACAATTTAATTGTGTTTTAATAATATTTGATCATGCTTTGAAAGAAATACACTTATTTCGATTTGTTGACTCACATACTAAAGCACATGTAAAGTACTCGAATATTACGTTTAAAGGTAATATTTTTAAAATTTTCCTTATTGCAACTTCATTTCAAGTATGTGTATGTATATATTGAAAAACATGACATACGAGTTTCAACCGAAAGAACATTAAAGTATTGACACTATAACTATATTTACAAAGACGATAGAATATACTATGAAGTAACTATGAAATTTTCTCAAGTGTATTATTAATTAGTCCTTTTAAAATCATGCTTAAGTGTACTTCTTTTCGACAAGGGATAGCTCAAGTATTATATTATTTTGACATGTTATTTTGGAAATATATTTTGGTCTCCTCCAGTACCCAATATTTATAATAGCGCTGCAGTTTTCAGGTACAGTAACGACTGATCGGACATGTTTGACGCATTAATAATCGGTTTTAACAAAGCACTACAGCATAAACTCAATTCCTTCTTGACTCCATTTAAAGTTGTTTTTATATATAACAGCAAATCAGATGTCAGCTTGTGTTATTTTCTTTGCCCTCTGGTTATCTGCAGTCTGTTACGTCTGAGCAAGCACAGATAGTACAGATATCAGCGCATCTCTATTTTTTAAAGCGACGGCAGCGCTGGATACTGCAAACGTCTGCCGCATCTCAAACCCAAAAAGCTGAATGCTTGCAAAATGCCACTTTGTTTTTTTTCCTAGCCATGTACATCGTGACTTGTTCTTCTGTGACTGTTAAAAGTCTGCTACTTTATGTATTTGAAGCTTGTTTTAGCAAAGCTCAGATAAATAGCTTGTGTTTTATTTGTTACGTTCTCGCTTTCTAGGCCACTCAACTAGATGCTCCTCAGGGCCTTTATCAGCTGAATCAGATGCGTTTCAGGAAAGAAAAAATCTGCTTACGCGGATTGCTTTAGACTCTTTCAGTCCCGTTAAATAATTCTTATACTTCTTATACGGCCTCAGACTTTGCAGCCACAATATATAAAACACAAGAATAATGAAAAATTGAGAGACATGACCCCAAAGCACACGATTTGACTGATCCTTCCCGTGATGTAGAGGCCATTAAAGCGCGCTAATAAATTACAGAGCGCCCTGTGGGGGCTTTTGACCAAATCTGCAAGGGAATAATGGTGATTAGGACAGACAAGACGAGACGGATGTGAGGCGGACGGCACGACTGATCGGACAGCTGACGAGGAGCAGGTTTGCTTTTGTTTCTCCTCACGAAAGGGACGTAGCCGCCTTCCTTTCTCTGTTATTTTGGGATGACCGCACTCAAAGGGCCTTCGTACAACTCTCACTCACGCACATTTGAGGAGACTCTAGGGCCGCCCCGCACACTCGGCCTTGGTTTTGATATGCAAGGTCAAATAAGAAGCAGTCTGAAGTGAGAGTGCATTGTCCCCACAGACTTGCCGTACAATATAGATGTCACATCAAACTGTTGAAGCTCTTGGATGTGTGTTTTTTTGTGTCCGGGATGAAGGCTACTGCATGATTTTGATTTAACCTTTGATAATGGCTGCTGACATTTTCGGTGACTGTTGGGACTTGTGTATTTTGTTCTGGGTTGTCAGGCCGTTTTGTGGATATTCTTCATGTTTTTATTCTGGAGTTGCTTCGGAGTACTTCATCTGAGATCCTTAAGTGCTTATTATTATTATTTGTAAGGCCATTTTATGGATATTCTTCATATTTTTATTCTGGAGTTGCTTTAGAGTACTTCATCTGAGATCCTTAAGTGCTTATTATTAATGTAAAAAAAAAAAGTTTTTAAAAAAAAAATTCATTGGTTTATGTGATTGCTTCAGAAAAAAAAGGTAAAAGTGTTTTGTATTATTGTTTTGTTGGTTCAGTTTTATGACATCAAACTTGTAATAGGTTTTTTTGTTAAAGGTCAAGTGTTGTCCTTTAAAAGTATAGCAATTTGATGGTGACTGTCACAGATTGATTCGCGGAAACATTATGTAGTGGAATGCAAGATTAAAACTCGACGAGATCAGAGATTAATTTTGCGTGTTAGATTCGAATACATCAACCTTCCATATGTTGAATACCTGTAACAACACTTGACCTGATGTTGTGATATTTCTGTATTAATGCATTGTTTAATACTTATCTCTGTGAGATGATGTACTCAAGCTGAATACCGTTTTCATATTGAAAAGAATTGGACTGTATATAGTAAAGCTGTGCATGTTGATTGTTTAATGTGTGTACATTTTCTAAAGCAAATTTAATAATAAAAAACACTTATTAGAGATTTACCTCTATATTGTCACAATACTGAGTCCTTTTGTTCTGTAATATGTTTCACTGCCATTTAAAGCCACACAATTTTCACTAGCATGAATTCAGGGTGTATGAAATCACTCCGAATCAGCTTCAAAAATCTTTCAAAAGCAAGCATTTTTTATGCAATATTCAACTACATAATTAAATGCTTGTTTAACTGTTTGGTGACATGTCTTGGCAAAACATATTCAGCTAAATAGAGAAAGACTGGTCTTCTTTCACAAAATGTATCATTTTCTTTTTACAAATAGGCTATATTTTATAAGAATAAAATGTATTTAAAATATATATATTTAAATGTGTATATATATATTGTCAGGATTCAGACTCGGAGACAGAGGTAAGTGATAAACATAAAGCTTTTCTTTATTTAACGTCAAGGTAAGTGTTCAGGGTTTCAGGTGCTCAGAGGTGATCTTGAGGAGGATACGTGGCAGGAATTCATCCAGGTGAGTAAATCCTCTTCATAAGGGAATGCGTGAAAGGTGACACAGTTCATTTACTTTCCTTTTCTCTCTTTACAGATTGTCTATGGGTAGACGAGATCCAGACAGGATTCCAGGTGAGTAGATCCTTTTTCAGTGCAATCGCTGTTGAACTAACACAGTTCAGTGATACTTGCTCTTTCCTCTTTGCAGATCATTCAAGGGTGAACGAGACTCGAGCCAGGTTCCAGGAAACGGAGAACAAGAACCATGGAGCTGGTCCTGGGAACATCAGAACAAGGACATAGAGGTTAGTCATTTCAGGTGAGTATACTTTACGTTCTGGTTAGAGGATGATTCAGCAGGAACAAGTGGTGACTGGTTAGGGTCTTTTCCTGTTGGAGGCTTGACAATGAGTGAACGTGAACTGGGTGCTTTTGTGCTGGCTGGGAAGTGAGTGCTGAATGGAAACAGGTGCAGGTAATTAGTAATCCGGGGAAAGTGATCGTTGCGTGGTGACTAGGGAGGACTCTGGCTCCTGACATTGCCCCCCTCCAGAGTCCGCGCCAGCGGACCTTGGACCTCGACGTTGTGGGGGTCTGCCTCTGGGTCGTGGTGCAGGTTTCTCGGGATGTTGAGCATGGAATTCTAGAAGCAGACTGGGATCAAGAACATCATTCCGAGGTATCCAACTTCTCTCCTCTGGCCCATATCCTTCCCAATCAATGAGGTATTCGAGCTTGACCCCTCGACGTCGAGAGTCCAATATCTCCTTGATGAGATAGATGGACTCTGGTTCAATGGGTGGCATAGGGGGATTGTCCTCAGGATCGACCTCTGTGACTGAATGGGGTACCGTGGATGATAGGGCTTCAGGAGAGAAATGTGAAAGTGGGATGGATGCGGTATTCTGGGGGTTACCAACTGAAGTTGGTAAGTGACTGGATTTATTTGCTTAACCACTGGAAATGATTCGATGTACTTGGGGTTTAACTTTCGACATGTTGGCGAAGTCTGATATCTCGGGTGGAAAGCCAGACAAGCTGATCAGGTTGATACTCTGGGTTTGGTCGACGGTGTGCATCAGCGAACTGTTGTTGCCGATTTACAGCTTGTTGGATGTGATGGTGAGTCTGATTCCAAACCTGTTCGCTCTCTTCAAACCACTTGTTAACCGCGGGTACCTCTGAAGGTTCACTGGACCATGGGAATAACGGAGGTTGATAACCAAGGATGCACTGGAATGAGGTTAACTGAGTGGATGTTTGTCGAAGATAATTCTGTGCGTATTCTTCCAGATGAGATACCGACTCCAGATGTTCTGATTGGAGTGGCAGAATGTTTGCAGGAACCGACCAATATCTTGGATCTTTCGCTCTGTTTGCCCATTGGTTTGCGGATGGTACCCTGAAGACAGACTTACTGTCACATTCATTAGAGTGAAGAATGCTCGCCAGACTCGGGAAATGAACTGAGGTCCTCTATCGGAAACAATGTCCTCAAGAAGACCGAAATTTTGAAAGACATGCTCCATGAGTAACTCAGCGGTGTTAAAGGCTGTTGGGAGTCCCTTCAATGGAATTAACTTGCAGGCTTTAGAGAAGCGATCGATGGTCACTAAGATGCAGGTATTTCCCTCAGAATTTGGAAGATCAGTGACAAAGTCTACACCGATGTGAGACCAAGGTCTATTCGGGACAGGAAGAGGAACCAATTTACCCACAGGCAGATTTCTTGGAACCTTGGAGATTGCACACGGGATACAGCCTTGGATGAATTTTGTGATATCTGATTGCATGTTGGACCACCAATACTTGACCTGAAGCGTGGCTAGGGTTTTGTTTACTCCCGGATGTCCAGTGGCTACTGAGGAGTGAGCTGACGAAATCAAGGAGGTGCGGAATTCTTCAGGAACGTATATCTTTCCGGGAGGACATCCGGGGACTCTGGGTTGCTGATGGGACAATTCTTGGAGCTGTTTGTTTATCTCCCACTGGATGGGATTCACAAATAAGCTTTCTGGTAGAACGGTCTCGGTCTCTTCAGCTGTAATTTCGGAGGCATGAAGACGGGAAAGGGCGTCTGCTCTGGTATTCTTGGAACCCGGGCGGTAGGCAATCTTAAAGTGAAATCTCGTGAAGAATAGTGCCCATCGGGCTTGTCGTGGATTTAACCGTTTAGCATCTCTCAGATATTGAAGGTTCTTGTGGTCGGTAAGTACTAGGAATGGGTGTTTTGCTCCCTCTAGCCAGTGCCGCCATTCTTCCAAAGCAAGTTTTACTGCTAGAAGTTCACGATTCCCAATGTCGTAGTTTGCTTCAGCTGGAGAGAACTTCTTTGAGAAGAATGCGCAGGGTAAAGGCTTAGAGGAGAAATCTGAACATTGGGATAAGATCTCCCCGACCCCGGTGGTGGATGCATCAACTTCGACCACAAATGGTTTTTCAGGATCTGGATGGTGAAGTAGTGGTGCAGTGGTGAAGGCAGATTTCAGTAAATTAAAAGCATTCTCGGCTTCTGGGGTCCATTTCAAAGTCTTAGGCTTTCCTTTTAACAGAGAGGTTAACGGTGCGGTGTGCTGACTGTACTGATTGATAAATCGTCTGTAGAAATTTGCAAAGCCGAGGAATCTCTGCAGCTCTTTCACTGACTTAGGGGTTGGCCAGGATATGATGGTCTATGTCTTCCGTTGATCCATCTCTACTCCTCGGTCGCTAAGGATGTAACCCAGGAAATCGACAGTGGTCTGATGAAAAGTACACTTTTCCGCTTTTACGAACATGGTGAATTCTCGGAGTCTTTGGAGGACTAATGACACATGCCGCTGATGCTCAGTTGGATCTTTGGAGTAGATCAGGATGTCATCAATATATACTAAGACGAACTTTCCTAGAAAGTCTCTGAACACCTCATCCATGAAGCTTTGAAACACAGAAGGGGCGTTGACCAACCCATAAGGCATGACAAGGTATTCGTAGTGCCCTGCAGGTGTTATGAAAGCTGTCTTCCATTCATCTCCATCTCTAATTCGGATGAGATTGTATGCACTACGTAAGTCAAGCTTGGAAAACATCTTTGCTTCTCTGAGTTGTTCGAGAGCTGCTGGAATGAGAGGTAACGGGTAACTGAACTTCACAGTGACTTGATTTAAAGCTCTGTAATCAATGCAGGGTCTTAAACCACCATCTTTCTTTGCCACGAAGAAGAAACTTGCTGCTGCGGGAGATGTGGAAGGCCGGATGTAACCATGATCTAGAGCCTCTTTGATATATTTCCTCATAGATTCTTGCTCGGGAATGGACAGGGAGTAAATTCGACCCTTGGGTAGTCATGCATCAGGGACCAGATCAATAGCACAATCCCTGGTCGAGGTGGTAGCTTGGAAGCAGTGACAGGATTAAACACATCAGAAAACGTGGAATAACAGGCAGGAATATTCGTCAACATATTTTCCGTGGGACTCTCAGTTGATGTGGAATTTACTGTGACAATTTGGGTTCCTGGTTCGCTGGATAGACAAGGTGATGGATCTTTGCGGTTAGAGCATCGACAACCCCATTTCAAGATTTTTCCAGACTTCCAATCAATTGTAGGTTGATGACGAATTAGCCATGGCCGACCAAGGATGAGATCTGTTTGACTATTCAGAAGTACAAGTGGTTCGAACCATTCTTGATGCGTATCTTCCACACACAGTTGAATGGGGGTTATCTGGGTAGTAACATCTTTGTTAATCAGCTCACCTGTTACGGCGTAGATGGAGTAGGATTTGGGAGTGTTGATCTCTCGCAGGTTGAGTCTCTTACAGAGTTTCCCCGAGATGAAGTTTCCCACTGGACCTCGAGTCGACGATAGCTGTCACAGAGATGCAGATTTCTTCTATTCTTAGAATCACAGGAATTGTGAGAGGTGCTGAGACAGTGTGATGATCTAAAACTGAGCTTACCATCATATTTCCAGGTCTAATGGGGCAGTTAAGTCTGAAATGCCCCTTGATACCGCAGTACATACATAATTTTAACTATTTCCTCCGAAGACGTTCTGTCTGGGAAATTTTGAATGTGTCGACTTGCATCTCTTCCATTTGATTCTCGGACGTGGGACTCTTATTATTTTGATGAGAAGCAGGCTGATAGTAGGACTGATCAGTGTAACAACTCTGGGATCTTTGATTTACCCTCATGGCTTGTTGCATGAATTTTTCGAGTCCCAAGGTGTCGTCATAGATGGCCAGTTGGAGGCGTAGGGCTGGGTTTAATCCCTGACGAAACACAGAAATGAGCGCTCGTTCATTCCAACCACTGTTGGATGCTAGCGTGCGGAATTCTACAGAATACTCAGACAATGATTTTTTCCCTTGACGTAACTGTAACAGCTGTTCTCCGAAAGAGGAATCCTCCGCGGGTCGTCCAAAAACTTCTTTGAAATGTTTCACGAATTCTTGAATTGATGAGCGAACACTGAGCGAGCGAACACTGTAACAAGAACCCGTTGCAATCCTCCGCCCGGCCAGAGAATGGCGCTGGACGTGACGGTGGGCTTGCAAGTGATTCGAAGAAGCGGCGCTCCAGGAAGTACTCGCAGGGGAAACACAGGTCGCTCTGTGGTAGCGGGGGCTGGTGTGGGATTGGTAGCAACAGCAGGTTGTTTGGATTCCATCATTATATTCACCTCTTTTTGTTGTTGTTAGGTCAAGCCTTCTGTCAGGATTCAGACTCGGAAACAGAGGTAAGTGATAAACATAAAGCTTTTCTTTATTTAACGTCAAGGTTAGTGTTCAGGGTTTCAGGTGCTCAGAGGTGACCTTGAGGAGGATACGTGGCAGGAATTCATCCAGGTGAGTAAATCCTCTTCATAAGGGAATGCGTGAAAGGGGACACAGTTCAATTACTTTCCTTTTCTCTCTTTACAGATTGTCTATGGGTAGATGAGATTCGGACAGGATTCCAGGTGAGTAGATACTTTTCAGTGCAATCGCTGTTGAACTAACACAGTTCAGTGATACTTGCTCTTTCCTCTTTGCAGATCATTCAAGGGTGAACGAGACTCGAGCCAGGTTCCAGGAAACGGAGAACAAGAACCATGGAGCTGGTCCTGGGAACATCAGAACAAGGACATAGAGGTTAGTCATTTCAGGTGAGTATACTTTACGTTCTGGTTAGAGGATGATTCAGCAGGAACAAGTCGTGACTGGTTAGGGTCTTTTCCTGTTGGAGGCTTGACAATGAGTAAACGTGAACTGGACTCTGATTGGCTCCTGACATATATGTGTATGTATATATATATATATATATATATATATATATATACACTCACCGGCCACTTTATTAGGTACCCCATGCTAGTAACGGGTTGGACCTCCTTTTGCCTTCAGAACTGCCTCAAATCTTCGTGGCATAGATTCAACAAGGTGCTGGAAGCATTCCTCAGGGAGTTTGGTCCATATTGACATGATGGCATCACACAGTTGCCGCAGATTTGTCGGCTGCACATCCATGATGCGAATCTCTCGTTCCACCACATCCCAAAGATGCTCTATTGGATTGAGATCTGGTGATTGTGGAGGCCATTTGAGTACAGCGAACTCATTGTCATGTTCAAGAAACCAGTCTGAGATGATTCCAGCTTTATGACATGGCGCATTATCCTGCTGAAAGTAGCCATCAGAAGTTGGGTACATTGTGGTCAAAAAGGGATGGACATGGTCAGCAACAATACTCAGGTAGGCTGTGGCGTTGCAACGATGCTCAATTGGTACCAAGGGGCCCAAAGAGTGCCAAGAAAATATTCCCCACACCATGACACCACCACCACCAGCCTGAACCGTTGATACAAGGCAGGATGGATCCATGCTTTCATGTTGTAGACGCCAAATTCTGACCCTACCATCCGAAACGTCGCAGCAGAAATCGAGACTCATCAGACCAGGCAACGTTTTTCCAATCTTCTATTGTCCAATTTCGATGAGCTTGTGCAAATTGTAGCCTCAGTTTCCTGTTCTTAGCTGAAAGGAGTGGCACCCGGTGTGGTCTTCTGCTCCTGTAGCCCATCTGCCTCAAAGTTCAACGTACTGTGCGTTCAGAGATGCACTTCTGCCCACCTTGGTTGTAACGGGTGGTTATTTGAGTCACTGTTGCCCTTCTATCAGCTCGAACCAGTCTGGCCATTCTCCTCTGACCTCTGGCATCAACAAGGCAATTCCGCCCACAGAACTGCCGCTCACTGGATGTTTTTTCTTTTCGGACCATTCTCTGTAAACCCTAGAGATGGTTGTGCGTGAAAATCCCAGTAGATTAGCAGTTTCTGAAATACTCAGACCAGCCCTTCTGGCACCAACAATCATGCCACGTTCAAAGTCACTCAAATCACCTTTCTTCCCCATACTGATGCTCGGTTTGAACTGCAGGAGATTGTCTTGACCATGTCTACATGCCTAAATGCACTGAGTTGCCGCCATGTGATTGGCTGCTTAGAAATTAAGTGTTAACGAGCAGTTGGACAGGTGTACCTAATAAAGTGGCCGGTGAGTGTATATATACACAGTATATATATATATATATATATATAAAATATATATATAAATATATTTTAACATGTTTATATATAAATGTTTTGTGTCTAGTGACTTTTTGTCCATATATATATATGGATTGGAACAAAAATACTGTAAAAAGTAATATTGTGAAATATTATTACAAGTTAAAATAACTGTCTCAAAAACATAAAAATCGTACTGACCACAAACTTTATACAGTATATGTAGTGTACCACTACAAGTGAGTGTGATTCTCCCATAAAGGTTTACCAAGTTTATCCAGTGCCTAATGTGATCATACTGCCTTCTATAATATATAAAATCAAATCATTACCTTAGTCCAAAGCTCACTCTGAAAACACAAGAGCTGTAACAATATGAGCTCATCCTAGTGTCACATTCACTGGATTTCACCCTAATTTCATCGCAAATATCAAAATAATGCACATGCTTTTAATAATTAGTTCCTTTTATTAGGGAAATAGTTTTGCACAAATATCTGTTACAAATGCTGAATTATAAGTTGGCCTTGCACCACAGCTGCCTTTGTCCTATTGTTTCACTATTAAACCAGTTAGAAATAATGCATGAGCTGTTTAGGCCTGTTACGTGACTAATAGATTGGAGTGGAACTGCACTATTCATCTTAGCAGTTCACTGACAGCCTCTAACCCAGGGGTGTCTCACTCATTTTAGATCAATGGCTGGACTGGATTAAACCATGTTCTTTTTCTCTGGTGTACCCATGTAGTACGCAGTCTCTGTGGAGGCTTATAAACAATTAAATAAAACTTGCAAGCTATGGTAAAATGACCCAGGCTGCCACGGGACAGTCGTGTTACCCACTGATCCAGTTTCACATGCACAGAGAGAAATATAGTACTGCTGATCACAGCTGATTTTGATTATAGGGCATGTGAGAGGATAATACACAGGTTTATTTATGTGATGTGCTTCATACATTATAATGGTTCTGGATGAAGGGGATGGGGATAATTGCAATATGTTTTATTTTTTGCTCATTAATTGTGAAAATGTTTAGCTTATGGCTTTGAAATCTAGGCCCAAGTTTATTTGACATCAGAAGTTACCAGTGTCACTTAAATTAACTTATTTGGGTCTGATTTAGTTAGACTTATATGAAGGCCAAAGACATTCAGAACACCCATGCTGTATAATAGATCTGTATTTGGTGTTTGATAAATATAATGTGAAGTGAAACATTTTATGTAAAGACTACAAACTAATGTCAATAGGTCCATATACACCATTATTATTTAGAGTGACATCAAACTATAGGTCTATGTCACACTTCCTGCTTCCGGAACGCGGAGTAGGGATACAGAACTTCCGGTCAACAGTATTTCCAACGCATTCTCATCCTAGGGCGTCATATAGTGACACTTTTGAAATTTCGTTAAATCCAACGCACATTGCACCCTTTAGTGTCAATATAACATGCTTCGGTTATGGGTGTTTAGTTCTGGGTTAGGGTTAGACCACTAGGAGGCGCCTTCTGGCCTATATATATCTGCATCTCATTATGACACTAAAGGGTGCCATGTGCGTTGGATGTAGACGAAATGTCAAAAGCGTCACTATATGACACCTTGGGATGAGAATGGACTGGTATTTCTTGATAAGGATTTAGATTAATGTCCCTAATGTCTAACCCATCCGACTGAGGTAGACTGACCATGAGCTATGAGGTTGTGAAATTTAGTTTTTTGCTCCTGTTGAAGCTATAAGTGCATTTGAAATCAACCTTGTTTTAAGAAAACATGTTTTATCCTTGATTTTATGACAAAAAAAACTACACTACCCACAATCCTAAGCGTAGCACCAACGTCTGCTGATTGGTCTAACTCGCTGTTACCATAGAAACGTTTACCTTACTGGCTACCCGCGGCTGTTGTTGTAGTGTAGTGTTTGCTCTGCATCAGGCCGTAGACAGCCATACCTCAAGATTTCACACGTTCCCACTTGAGAGTTTTCATTTACCATCCGAACCACATCGTCATATGTGACTTCAGGCAGGTTGTGGATAGATTTGGTCCAGCGATATCTATTGGACTCCCCCATTGTAAAAAGCTAAGCGGAAGAGCCGTATCCAGAGAATGTCTAATTGAAGAGAATTGGCACTGACTGGTTACTTCCGGGTTCTGGGCGCTCGCGGTTCAAGTGCAGAATGAATGGGATTCAATGGGGTTTCACCCCCAGAAATCCACTTTTCTCAGGATGTAATTTTTTGTCAAGTAATTTGAAAGTTGCATTCAAAAGGGAGGGCTAAGATAATACAATCAGCTGAAAATTGCATTTTTAAGTTCACTTATCTGTTCTAAAAATCCGTTCAAAAATGTGATGACGTCACACAATAGCAGAATGCTAGCGTGTTCCGGTCAACAACGGCCTAACCTGTAAGAAATCAAAAGGACATAAGTACTCGTTCATTCGACTTTTGGCCTATAATCTATATTGAACCCGCGGAATAAACAATAAAATCTATGTTAATTTAACGACAAGCAGGTGAAAGACACATTTAGCCATTTAGCCCCATAGACTCCCATTCATTCTGCTTTCGCCCGCGATCACCGCCAGTGGAATTCTAATGGAACTGCAACCAAGATGATACACAATGGGGCTAATAGGAAGTGCCAAGGCTCTCCGTTAGACGGGCTCTGGCCGTATCCCTACTAAAAGACGTACTCTTCGGCTCTTTAATCTTTTCGTGACATAGGCCTATTGGTGCTTTTCCACTACACAGTACCAGCTTGGCTCGGCTCTGCCTTTGTTTGGTTTTCCACTGTGTAAAAGTTGTACCCGTACCGGCTTTCGGGTACTTTTTTTGTACCACATCCGGCGAGGTTCAGAGCCGGTGTCCTGTTCTACTCGTCAGATTGTCCTACCAAGGCTTACTGCGCATACGCACATCAATATTGCATAATTTTTGGCACGCTGAACAACACGGCAATTATTTTTTACTACTTGCGCTGAGTACTTCTTCGTGTGAGGTACTGTACTTTTTTTTTACTATTTATGTTCATTTTTATTATACCAAGATATATAGCAGTAATGAGAACTGCTTACGGTCACATTCATGCAAAGCCAGCTAGCACCATTGATCATCTTATAGTTTTTAATGAAAACGTTATTAGCTAGATATGGGCGGGGCATACTTTTTGATTATTTGGTGTAAAATATAAACACACACAATTATGTCAATGTTTTGTCAAGTGTCTTCTGAGGTCTTTTGCACAGTAAAATCATCCTACCCGTTTATTTCTTACTGGTAGGACAATCTGATGAGGTATTTTGCACCATAAAATCATCCTAATCCTACCCGTTTATTTCATAGATCTGATGATGTAACGTTACTTTGCACTGTAAAATCAACTATTAAGAATCTTCGGCAAAGTTACATTGAATTATTTTATGTAGGCACAGACGCAAAGCAGAAAGACGCAGTAGTATTTTACGATGAGGTAGGATAAACCAATAGATATAGTTATAATTTTGCATATAAAGTAGGACAGATACCACAAAACAATACCGACTGCTGATTTGTCAGAGAGAATCGTCACCATTCACTGCGTCATCATTGCACGCGCCAGATGAAGTATCCAGAATAACCCTGCCGCTTTTAAATAGATTGGCTAGAGATAGTCTCTAAACTAACTACTATTATTATTGCAACTCGGAAGAATTCGCCGTGGTCAAACGAGGAGGTGCAGACTTTCCTTTGTATGGTTGCCGAAGAGAGGATCCTGCGAGAGATTGATAGGGCAACGAGGAACGAAAGGCGTTGCTATGACGACCGGGTACTGTTTGTGGCGTTACTGTCTATAATGGAAAACGTAGCGAAAAGCGAGCCAAGGCAGTACTGGTGATGCAAGCGCCATAAACAGTACACAAACAGTGATTCTAGACAAAGTACCCAAGGAAAATTGAAACATTCGCATATCATTTATCGACCGTCAAACGTGGCTTGTCCTTTGAAACATGTAAGTACAGTAGTAGCCTAACATTATAAACTTTAGATGGCTGCTCGCAGTCGACACTTATTTAGAAAACATTGGAAATCATTCAAATGTTTAGACACTCTCCTTGTTGTTGTTTTTTCCTGACATTTACATTACACCATTGCTAACACTAATACCAAAACCAAAACGCTATCAGACGTGAGCAACAGAAAGGGAATAAAAAAACAGATTATGAGATGCTGCAAAAAAAGAAAACTGTCCACCGATTGAGCGGATGTGTATGCCATCATTCTGGGAGTAGAGATGAACTGTGCTTGCATATGACCACTGCGAGCTCGTTGTGCATTCAGTTATTACTGAGATTTATTGAGCGTTGCAATCATCCCTGCTTTTCCCCTACGTGTTGTTCCTGAGGAGTCTCTATTGGTGTCAAAAGCCGTGATGTGCGGAAGGATTTAGTGCAGTCCATTCTTACGTATCTTGGGGTGAACTATATTTTTTTAAGTGTTTTTTCTCCTCTTTTCCTTTTCTGTGCCTTTGCTTTGGCAGTGATTCATGCCGTGCCTTGCAAACTGGTAGCCCCTGGAATTGCTCTCCTGGCTATGTCCTGGCTCCCTCTGTGATGAATGCTGTATGCTCTATGCTCTGTCTATGATAAACTGTCCACAGCGTCCTCATAAATTGCTGTGTGGCTCGAGTCCGGAACAGCTGTCACGGGAAAACAAACAAACAAAAGTCCACCGTCAACCGCAGTGAAATGCTTCGCGTGTCAGCCAGAAAACATGCCTCCTGTTTCAGCCAATCTGTTTGCTCCTAATTTGCTTCACCCTGAAATGAACACATTTATGAGCACTGGGAAATATTGAACGGCGCGGGTCCTACTTTATGCTAAATATAAAATGAAATGTTATTACAAAGTACAGTTATTAAAAATGACCTCATTATATATGCATGTGCATTTCCATCCAATTAATTCATAAGAAAGGCCTATATGTGGAAAACGCCTTGAGGGTTTATTGAAGAGTCTCTCTAAATTCAACAGTGACAGCGGCCTCTAGAACCACCTGACATTTAAGTAAATCTTTCGGATCAATATCTCCACTGAGTATTTTACAATCTCTTGGCTCAGGTAGAGGTGATTTAAAGGGAGAAAGCCAGCGGCGCGCAGAACCTTATTAGATAAAATTTGTCAATTAAAAGCGTCTCCTGAGTCCTGATCTAAACGACCCGTGGCTTTAATACTGCCGTTGCCATGCATACTTTTCCTTACGCTTATCCGCTTCACTTGGTAACTTCAACATTATCTCTTTTATATGTGAAACACCCGCAGTTTCCGTGTGTCTTCTGCGTAGCATAAAGCTGTGTGTTTAAGAGTGTGTGCTGCTGCTCGCAAGTGCTAATGTGTAATGGGCCTGAGCAGAAGGATGAAAGGAACAACATACGATAGATAGATGGATGGATGCATGGATGGATGGATGGATGGATGGATGGATGGATGGATGGATGGATGGTCAGATGGATTGATCCCAGCAGCAACATAGTGTCGCCCAGATCCAGCCCACATCTGGGCTCGTGTGGAATCCAGGTGTATCAGATGTGGACCGGATTTGGCCAGACACTACACTGTAAACAATGCTGGGTTGTTTTAACCCAAATTTGGGTCAAATGTGGACAAACCCAAAAGTTGGGTTAAAATGTCATTTCAAATTTTAACCCAACTTTCACTTTCAAATGTAAATTTGTTTATCACATTTTTAACCCAGCATTTGGTTTTGTCCATATTTGACCCAAAATCCTGTTTTGGGTTCCAAATTTGGGTTGAAACAACCCAGAATTTTTTTTTTTTTTTTTTTGAGTTTATGTAGATGCCTGGGATATAATTTAGAAAATAATTTAAGATATAATTTACAAAATAATTTAATAAAATAAAATTTGAAATTAAAACTAGAAGTGATGTATACTAGAAGTGACTATAGGCCGTACAGTATGGGTATGCAAATATGTGTCTTGTGTATAAGTTAAATGTATTCAAAGCAATTCAAAAATAGATCCGGACAACGATGATAGATCACATTCACAATATTTTTTTAGTGCTGTCAAACGATTAAAATATTTAATTGCGATTAATCGCATTAATGTCATAGTTAACTCACGATTAATCACACATTTTTATCTATTCTAAATGTATCTTGATTTCTTTTTGTCCCATTATTTTTTCTCATTTTAATGATCGGCTTGCTTTGTGCAAATGATTTTTTTATTGAAAACAACATTGGCATATATACTGTGTTCAATTTCACACTAACATTCTCACTTGGGGCAAATAATCTCTCAATGTAACACTGTTAATCAATAAAAGTGTGAAAGAAATAATGACGAGACCCTGATATTAACGAGGGGGCGGAGAATTCGCATCAACTGTGTGTGTGTGCTTGGCCATCAAGTCGTGTTTCAGATTCGGACGTGCTGCGAATCGTAATGATGATAGCTCAGTTGCAAAAGTATGTGAAAAAACGAGGGCCAAAAAGACTGTTAATTGTGCGATTAAAAAAATGAACTCCGCTAAAATGGGTTTGCGTTAACACCGTTAATAACGCATTTAACTGACAGCCCAATATATATAGAAGAGAACAGAATGTGTATTAAAAAATAGGTAGTGTCCGTTTTTATTTCATGTTGACTTTAAAGCTGACGAAGAAAGCAAAGCAGCCCTGGAGTATATTTGGACAAGAATCCAGTAAGACTCATGGGACACTTTGTCATTCCTGAAGAAACAGGACAAAAATATAGTCCCTCCCCCAGGAGAATATAGTACTAGAATAAAGAAACCCCATGAGAGCATTATTAGACACGACTTTTAAAGTTAACACACGGGCTCTGCCAGAAAAATAAATAACTGGTAAGAAAAAAAGGTTAGTTTATTGTTATATTATCACATTATACATGTGTTGTGTGGGTTTCCCAAATGAGCGTAAACACCAGATCCTCAAAAGTAATCTGCCTTTAGGGAATTTAAATATCATTGCTATGGCAACATCCACATGAGCACAATCCCAGAAAGTTTGGATTGAAATCTACTAGTTCCTCAAACTAGGCTCTCATGCATTCAAACATGAAAGTCTGGCTGTTTGGTGTGTGGGATGCTGGAAAGAAAAAAGTCCAAAAACACAAGATGGCAAGATGGAACAGGAAAATCGGATACACATATTCCAGGACAATAAAAGAGCCAATTTACTGTCCAATTCCACACAGCCCAGCATAGTAATATATTGAGAAGAATTACAGACAAAACTATATTCCTTCTCCCATCAAAGTCCATCAAATCATTTTGTATCTGAAGTATTAGAGATGCTCTTCGACGACCGCTGCATTGTACTTTCAAAACCTCCATGGGAAACAGCAGTATGAGTGTCTAACATCAGCCGATTCCCTATTTATTTTAATCAAAGAAACAGAAGAATTTCTCTTTCAACACTTAATAATCAAATCTTCTAGAGTCCTAAAGTCTTAACTCATCTTTGATCACCCAAATTACATACGTTTGTTCCTTGAAAAATTATTCATGCCTTAAAATTGCTTGAATGTAACTCTACACCCTTGTCTCATTTAGTATACGCAGTTCTATGAATATGCAAATGAGCCCTGCCTCCAGTCACTCACACCAGCTCAGAGATCCACTCGTTGACGATCACATGATTCCTGATTGGTTACAAAGTAGCTTGTGATGTCAGAACCATCTGCGATTTCAAACCTCATGTTTGAGACTGTCTTTGGTTCACTGTAAATTTAAGGAGAAAAACAGCAATGGTGAGTGCTTATGAATCTGCAAATGGTTTGTCTGACATATAAACAACATTAAAAGCTGGATTTTCACCACAGGGGGCAGCCAACAAGTTCTAACGAAACAAAGATCCTCGTCCACCCTCACAGAGCTGTTTCTGTGTGCTTTTTTGTCATCTTTGTTTTTTACTTTCCTCGCCACCATTTGAGGAGCATTAAACCCTAATTCCAGTGAAGCAAAAGGAAGAAAAGCATTGGCTAGGTGAGTCTGAGATTGAGGAGGTCATTGTGTTGTTCAGTTGGTGGTGACTTTTAGCGAGCAAGAGGCTCCATAATTTCATTTGCCTGGTCTATGATTCTCTAATATTGGCGTGTTGTCTAACATCCATGTCCCCAGTCGCTCTGAAAGAGGATGCTGCTTATTGCTTTTTGGAGACGAATTCAATAACAGGAGATTTGGATCTGAGGGAATAGTGACACCGAAGGACCTTGCATGTCATGGACTAATGAATGTATCTCCTCTCATCTTGAGGGTGGTAAGTGCCTTAGCACCCTGCTATAACATGTTATCTGCCTTCACAGTCAATGCTCATGGTTCAAACCTCCACGCCTGACTCAACAGCTTATCTTCAAGCACTACAGTACTGTTCATCTAGATATCATGGTGAATTTTCAATAGTTAGGTTTGAGAACTAACTCTGGGTTTAGCCAAAAACATTGAAATTTTCCCACTGAAGATGTACAATTGACAATTACTTTCAGTAACCCTTGCAAGTTCAAAGTAAATTCTTGGAAACACAACACCCTAGCAACTACATCACCCACAATACCAACTTAATAGCAACTCTCTGGAAACCACTCAGTATAACAACTAAATAACACCTCCTTATCAACCACCCACAACAACCTAGCAACTGCATTGTGATGCCCTAATAACCAGAGTATCTTCTTATAAACCATATATAGGGTGTTGTGTGTGGTCTAGCATCCACCAACAACACCCTAGCCACTACATAGCAACACCCTAACAACAACCCACAATGGCAACTGCATAACAGCTTCCTATCAACCACCCACAACAGTGTAATGCTCTAGCTATAGCATAGCAACTTCCTATAAGGCAACTGTACTGTGCAGTTGCTAGGGTGTTGTGTGTCACGTAATCACTTCGAAACGTTCTAGCGCTTCTAACACCATACCAACGGCATAGCAATACCCTGGCAACCACTAACCCACTATAGCAACCGTAGAGAAGCTTCTTTACAACCACCCACAACAACCTAGCAAATGCAAAGTAATGCCCTAACAACCATTCACAACACCCTAACAACAGCATAACAACTTCCTATAAACCATATATAAGGTGTTTTATGTGGTCTAGCATCCACCCACTACACCCTAGCAACTGCATAGCAAAACCCTGGCAACAACCCACAATGACAACTGCATAACAGCTTCCTATCAACCACCCACAACAGTGTAATGCTCTAGCAGCAGCATAACAACTTCCTATAAGGCAACTGGACTGTGCAGTTACTAGGGTGTTGTATGTCAAGTATTCACTCAGAACATTATAGCTACTTCTTATCAACCACCCACAACACCATAGTAACTACATAGCAATACCCTAGCAACCACTAACCCACTATAGCAACTGCAGAGTAGCTTCTTTACAACCACCCACAAGAACCTAGCAAATGCAAAAGTAATGTCCTAACAACCATCCACAACACCCTAACAACAGCATAGCAACTTACTATAAACCATATATAAGGTGTTGTGTTTGGTAACAACCCACAATGGCAACAACCCTGGCAACAACCCACAATGACAACTGCATAACAGCTTCATATCAACCACCCACAACAGTGTAAAGCTCTAGCAGCAGCATAACAACTTCCTATAAGGCAATGTACAGGTTGCAGTTGCTAGGGTGTTGTGTGTCAAGTAATCACTCAGAACATTCTAGCTACGTCTTATCGATTACCATAGCAACGGCATAGCAATACCCTGACAACCACTAACCCACTATAGCAACTGAAGAGAAGCTTCTTTACAACAACCCACAACAACTGAGCAAATGCCCTAACAACCATTCACAACACCCTAACAACAGCATAGCAACTTCCTATAAACCATATATAAGGTGTTGTGTGTGGTCTAGCATCCACCCACTACACCCTAGCAACTGCATAGCAAAACCCTGGCAACAACCCACAATGACAACTGCATAACAGCTTCCTATCAACCACCCACAACAGTGTAATGCTCTAGCAGCAGCATAACAACTTCCTATCAGGCAACTATACTGTGCAGTTGCTAGAGTGTTGTGTCAAGTAATCACTCAGAACATTCTAGTTACTTATCGATCACCCACAATGCCATAGCAACGGCATAGCAATACCCTGGCAACCACTAACCCAGAGAAGCTTCTTTACAACAACCCACAACAACCGAGCAAATGTTCTAACAACCATTCACAACACCCTGAACAACAGCATAGCAACTTAAACCATATATATGGTGTTGTGTGTGGTCTAGCATCCACCCACTACACCCTAGCAACTGCATAGCAAAACCCTGGTAACAACCCACAATGACAACTGCATAAACAGCTTCCCATCAACAACCAACAGCACTCTATAGCAACTACAGTGTAATGCTCTAGCAGCAGCATAGCAACGTCCTAGTTTTTAGTTTTGGGGTGTATCATCTGTTATTTTAACAGTAAAATATTTTGAGCCAAGAATCTATATCATAAATGGGAGACATTAGAGATGAGGAAAAACATTGTTGGGTTTAGTTCTACCTCCATTAGGGGTATCTCAAAAATTCTGGGTCATTGTCAATAGCCTATTTGGTTGTATTGTTCTTGTTGCCTAATTCCTGAGTTGTAAAATAAACATAAAACTGCTGCATCTTTATTTTCAACCAAAGTGTGACAGTAACAGTAGTGTTCTATCAGCTGGGACGTGTGGGTCCCATCTGTCTCTGTTTAAAATGGGGAAAAAATTATGTTGTACACAAACACAGTTTTAACATCAAATGCTTTTCAAAGAATGTTAATTTATATATATTTCATAGTACCAAGGCCAAATACACACGATTTGACGATCTGGAGAAAAAGACAATGGGGAACAATGTGCTGTTTTGTTTCTTCAGGAGCACAGCCAAGCATTTAATAGCAGCCAGTTCCATTAAATTTATACATGAGAGGTATTTTGAATTAATTGCCTATAATTTTGTGATGGTGTAATACATTTTACATATTACACTTTATAAAACCAGCAAAACTGTGACCAAGAATTCACACCAGAGCGAATGTGACAAATAACACCATGGATTTTGACGATGCCTAAAGTATATATTACTCCGTTTTTTTAACTCCCATTTTATATTCCTGTTTTAAAGTCTTATTTGACTTCTAAAATATAGTTATTAAATTCAAATTTGTGAGCATGTTAAATATGACAACTGAAATGTGTAATTGTTACACATAATTTGGAACTGTGGTCACAGAATATTAAGGACTCAATTCATTTATCATCACATTAAATGTAAAAACTGTATGTTGAGATGAGACCACTGCTGAATGCTTTATATTTGCATTTTTAATATATTTTCTTCATTATGCAGTATTTTATCACCATAACAACTTCACTGAAACGATGAAATGTTTCATCATCACTCATTTCAACATCATTTTACATCAGGAAATGTCTCTATTTAAATTATTTTATTTCCAGATTTAAATAGATTTCATATTTTCAATCTGGCAGGGATATTTGAGACAATATACACTTCATTTGATTTAGATCCTTAAGCATGCTTAATTTGGCCTAATTGCAGAAGCATGCTTATTATTCAATTTGTTTTTCAGTTCTAGATTAATCTTAGCTTATTTTGACATCTGATTTTAAGTACTTAGATCTGATGAGTTTTATAGTGCGTGCTGGCTCTCACATAGTGCAAGATGAATATAATATAAACTGTTGCACTCTCCAAATAATATGCTCAGACTATGCCAAAAAATAAAGCAGCGAGAGGGCTGGCACGTGTTCAGAGCCAACACAATCGGCCAGTAATGCACTAATGACTCTCGCTGTAAAAACAGACGAATGTGGAAAGGGAGGGGAGGAGGGGACGAGAGATTTCTCCATATCTTTCATCAGGTGCCTCACACGACTGTAGTTCCAGGTAATCCTGCACTGTGGAAGCAGGGGGGGTCGATGCAATCAATGCATGATGCCCCGATGCAATCAGAAACAAGCAGGGCCTGTGCTCCATGCTCTTTAAACACCAGGGAGCTCTTTATGATTACACTGTCTGACAGCTCTTGTGACAACTCACTGCATTTTAGCCAGAAGCATCTTAAGCATGTCCGTACGGTCCACCGTGCCATGCATGAGCCCCATGCAGTACCAGAAAACATGAACTCAGCTTTTCAACCTTTTTAGGCTTTCTGACATTTAAATACTAGATTGATTCTCTCATACCACGGCAATTGTCTTTGATATTCAATCACTCATGGTATACTAGAAATTTATTTTATCAATCTGACTGTTTCTGTTTTAGCCTAATTAAAAAAAATCTAACACTTCACAATAAGGTTCACTAAGAAACTGACATTGAAAATACTTTTAAAGCAATTATTCATCGTAGTAAAAATGCTATATATTTTTATTAGAGTACCATGCTGTAAGCTTAGAAACATGCTCTATTAATCAGTATTCTAGACTTTAAATGAGAAGAAGAAGAAAAAAATCTATCTAAAAATATGTGAGTGGTACATTTATTTTCTCCATAGGGAAATGATAACTTTGATCGAATGGGTTTTTGTTGAAGTTGTCAGTCGGCATTATTTCAACTAATTGCATTTAACAGTGGAATTCCGGAAAGCTACATCACACATGATTATGCAAAGAAATCTCCACCAATCATTAAAATAAGCAAATACTGCAAAAAAATACCGGCCATATGATAGTCAATCTGCCCCTCAAACTACTCTAAGTTGGAATGAAATAGAAGTTGTGAGAATCTTTTTTTTCCTATTTTGACATCTACACTCACCTAAAGGATTATTAGGAACACCATACTAATACTGTGGTTGACCCCCTTTCGTCTTCAGAACTGCCTTAATTTTACATGGCATTGATTCAACAAGGTGCTGAAAGCATTCTTTAGAAATGTTGGCCCATATTGATAGGATAGCATCTTGCAGTTGATGGAGATTTGTGGGATGCACATCCAGGGCATGAAGCTCCCGTTCCACCACATCCCAAAGATGCTCTATTGGGTTGAGATCTGGTGACTGTGGGGGCCATTTTAGTAAAGTGAACTCATTGACATGTTCAAGAAACCAATTTGAAATGATTCGAGGTTTGTGACATGGTGCATTATCCTGCTGGAAGTAGCCATCAGAGGATGGGGGCATGGTGGCCGTAAAGGGATGGACATGGTCAGAAACAATGCTCAGGTAGACTGACATTTAAACGATGCCCAATTGGCACTAAAGGGCGTAAAGTGTGATAAGAAAACATCCCTCACACCATTACACCACCACCACCAGCCTGCACAGTGGTAACAAATCATGATTGATCCATGTTCTCATTCTGTTTACGCCAAATTCTGACTCTACCATCTGAACGTCTCAACAGAAATCGAGACTCATCAGACCAGGCAACATTTTCCAGTCTTCAACTGTCCAGTTTTGGTGAGCTCTTGCAAATTGTAGCCTCTTTTTCCTATTTGTAGTGGAGATGAGTAGCACCCGGTGGGGTCGTCTGCTGTTGTAGCCCATCCGCCTCAAGGTTGTGCGTGTTGTGGCTTCACAAATGCTTTGCTGCATACCTCGGTTGTAACGAGTGGTTATTTCAGTCTAAGTTGTTCTTCCCTCTAATCAGTCGGCCCATTCTCCTCTGATCTCTAGCATCAACAAGGCATTTTCGCCCACAGGACTGCCGCATACTGGATGTTTTTCCCTTTTCACACCATTCTTTGTAAACCCTAGAAATGGTTGTGCGTGAAAATCCCAGTAACTGAGCAGATTGTGAAATACTCAGACCGGACCTGGCACAAACAACCATGCCATGCTCAAAATTGCTTAAATCACTTTTCTTTCCCATTCTGACGTTCAGTTTGGAGTTCAGGAGATTTCTTGACCAGGACCACACCTGTGAATGCATTGAAGCAACTGCAACTTTCCGTAACTCAAAGTCGCTTTACATTGTTTATTACAATACATTTACACACATTACAATCACATAAGGACACATATAGTCACATTATCCAAAATACATGTCTGTAGCCACAGATGAGATATTGCAAAGTGTAAGGGGTACTGAATTCCATAATTATCAGCATTACCACTAAATGACCTTTCACCTACAATAGACAACCCAGAAACAAAGGATGGACAATAAACCAAGTTCAGCTGATCTAAGGGACAGCTGACAGAGCGGTGAGAGTAAAGTAGATCAGACAGATATGGAGGTGCAAGACCATTTAATGCCTCAAACGTTAAAAGTAATACCTTAAAGTGAACCACGGGTAGCCAGTGAAGGTCATGAAGCAGGAGTAATGTGAGCAGAACTGAACACACTGTAATCTTGCAATACATTTTTGGGCAGACCAAGAAATCGAGCATTGCAATAATCCAGACATGGTGTGATTAATGCATGAATTAAGGCTTCACCATCAGCTAAAGTGAGAGAAAATCGAAGTTGTGCAATATTATGAAGATGGAAAAAAGAGTTTTAGATAAAGAGTTAAAGATAGTGTTAAGTCGATTAAGGCACCAAGGTTGCGAATAGATGACTGAGCCTTAACATGAACTCCCTCAATATCAAAGGACAGGTCCATGCTTTTGACTGAGGCAGCAGAGCCAATCACTAATACCTCCGTTTTTTTATTATTTAATTTTAGGAAATTCAGGGACATCCAAAGCTTGTTGTCCCTGATATATGCAGTGAGTGATACAAAACAAATTTGAATGTCATCAGCATAGCAATGGAATTGAAGTCCATGCCTGCGTATTATGTCACCAAATGGATATAGATGATGAACAATAGTGGGCCAAGCACTGAACCTTGAGGAATACCCTATGTAAGCGAAGCAGTGGCAGGTCTATACCCTTGTATGGTGATATAGTACTTTCTGTCGCTGATGTAAGAAATGAACCAGAAAGAGCAGCATGGTAGACTGTGCAAACGCAATGCTTAGATCGAGAAGCATCGAGATGTTTATTAACCCTGAATCCGCTGACAAACGAATGTCATTAACCACCCCCAAGTGCTGTGAGATGGGTGAAATCCTGACTGAAAAGGTTCACAAAGAACATTAACATCTAAATATGATTGCAATTGCGAAGCCACAACCCTTTCAAGGATTTTGGTTAAGAATGTTAAATTAGATATTGGCCTGTAATTATCCATGTTTAGATCGTCAAGGCCTGTTTTTTTTTATTTGAGTCACTTGTATGATGGTGTCTTTGGTGATGGATTCAGTGATTGACTTCAAATTGTCTGAAAAGAATTGGGAATAGCTATTCACAAGCACCCCAGAGCCTGAGATAACATGTTGTGGTGGACCATCTGACCAATCAGAGCAGAGTAGACTTTCCGAAAAGAGGGGTTTGGAGTGGGTGATTCCTTGATAGAGCCGTTTCAGACTCTTTGAGTAAGAGTCCTTGGATGAATGTTAACCTATTGTAGGAGACCTGCAAAACAAAACTAGGAACCTTTAAAATAGCATAATAGGTGCACTTTAAAACCCCTTATGGGAAAAATACATCTAGAAATAACTCCGCTGAAAAAGTGGGAAATCTGGGCTCAGCTGTTCTGATTGGTTGCTATGGTGTTGCTAAATGGTTACAAGGGCATTGCAATTGTTATGCTTCGAATACCATGGTTAGCTAAAATGGTAATCCCAGACTTAATTCCAGACTAAACTGAAATCAATTCCTCTCCTTAACTGGCCACAGTAACATTTAAGTTCATAAAACAAACAGTGTGGGAAGTTTAATTCTGAAGAGCATTTGAGCAAATAGAGATGTCTGCCTTAGCAAGAAACACTAATTATCCTACACGATAACACTGCCTTAGCATGCACCAATTATTTTTATTTGGCATCACGGCAAACAGCACTGATAATTCAACAATGTATCAGCATTGTAGTCAGACAGGGATGTTCTCACCTTATCAAGGCCAGTGTTCCATCATGATGCCAGTTAATGCATTTTCATTTGAAAGCAAACTACATTCCTGCCAGGCTGGAAGATAAGGAAATGAATTAGTCAGGGTTTGGGGCACGTCATTAACGGAGGTCCTAGAACATATTAAACCTGAAACATATCTGAGCTGAGTGACCAGGGTGAGAACAGGCACGGGAATCCATATCTGCCTCCGTCTGAAGTTAACAGTGCACAGACCCTCAGGGTCTCTGCTTGTAATGAAGAGCCACTCTTTATCTTCCAAATCAATGCGGAGACATATTAAAATGTCTGGTGCGTGCACTCTGCCTTGTAACTCATGATTGGAAAAACTCTAAAATGTTCACCTCAACAGAGCTTTTGTTATATTTAAGATTTTGGCACATTCACGTCACGTTTTTTTTTTTTTTTTTAATGAAGATTATATGATTTGCTTTACATAACTCTAAACACTGTTAAGATTTAAATGAAACAAAGATTATTGGAGTATGTTTTTTCTTATTGGAGTATTACTTTCTACTTTAAAATGTAATGTCCAATTTTATTTTGTAAGTTTCTTTGTAATTATTTGTGAAATTTGACCAATCATAGCAAAGTAGACCAATCACAATATACTGGGTCTTCTGACCAATCAGAGCAGAGTTAACCAATCACAACAGACTGGACTGGGCATCAGACCAATCAGAGCAGAGTAGACCAATCACAACAGACTGGGCATCTGACCACTTAGAGCAGAGCAGGCCAATCACAACAGACTGGGCCATCTGACCAATCAGAGCAGAGTAGACCAACAACAGACTGGGCATCTGACCAATCAGAGCAAAGTAGACCAACAACAGACTGGGCATCTGACCAATCAGAGCAAAGTAGACCAATCACAACACACTGGGTCTTCTGACCAATCAGAGCAGAGTTAACCAAGCACAACAGACTGGGCATCAGACCAATCAGAGCATAGTAGACCAATCATAGCAGACTGGGTCTTCTGACCAATCAAAGCAGAGTAGACCAATCACAACAGACTGGGCCATCTGACCAATCAGAGCAGAGTAGACCAACAAAAGACTGGGCATCTGACCAATCAGAGCAAAGTAGACCAATCACAACACACTGGGTCTTCTGACCAATCAGAGCAGAGTTGACCAATCACAACAGACTGGGCATCTGACCACTTAGAGCAGAGCAGACCAATCACAACAAACTGGGCCATCTGACCAATCAGAGCAGAGTAGACCAACAACAGACTGGGCATCTGACCAATCAGAGCAAAGTAGACCAATCACAGCACACTGGGTCTTCTGACCAATCAGAGCAGAGTTAACCAAGCACAACAAACTGGGCATCAGACCAATCAGAGCAGAGTAGACCAATCATAGCAGACTGGGTCTTCTGACCAATCAAAGCAGAGTAGACCAATCACAACAGACTGGGCCATCTGACCAATCAGAGCAGAGTAGACCAACAAAAGACTGAGCATCTGACCAATCAGAGCAAAGTAGACCAATCACAACACACTGGGTCTTCTGACCAATCAGAGCAGAGTTAACCAAGCACAACAGACTGGGCATCAGACCAATCAGAGCAGAGTAGACCAATCATAGCAGACTGGGCCATCTGACCAATCAGACAGTAGATTTTCAGAAAGGACTTGGGTTTAGAGAGGGTGAATCCTTGATTGAGCCGTTTCAGACTCTTTGATTAAAGAGTTGATGCTGCAATGTATGAATAGTAAAAATAAATAGCAAAGTCCTTGTCTAGCAACACCCTAGCAACCAATCAGAACAGTCAAGTCAAGTCACATTTATTTAAATAGCGCTTTTCACAATACAGATTGTATCAAAGCAGCTTCACAGTGATAACATGAAAGTAGTACAACACAGATCAATAATATTGTTAAATATTAAATATTAAATAACCCCAAGTAAGTAAGCCAAAAGCAAGGCAACAGTGGCAAGGAACCAAAACTCCATCAGATTGGATGGAGAAAAAAACCTTGGGAGAACCCAGGCTCAGCCGGGGGCCAGTTGGGCAACAGCTGGGCAACTAATGGTGCGTTCACGTGCTATGGAAAATAGGATATTTTCCACTTGTGAACTGGTATTTACCAGTGTGTTGCGTTCAAGTGCTTTTGTTGTCGTAATGTGGTAAAAAGATGGAGATCCAGCTAAAACTATTTTAGATTGCTTAAGTCATCTGAAACAGCAAGAAAATGATTTATCAAAACTCAATGTAAATAATATGCTGTATATTTTCTAGATCATGAATAGATATTTTTTACCATTCACGACTCTTGTGGTGCTCTTCGCCATTTTGAAATGGTCAAATGTTATCTCATCTCGGCAACTCGTCCATCAAAATATCAACACAGTCTCATGAAGATGCGTATCTATACCACGAGTGTCATTTCTCGTGGCATTTATACGCCAAAAATGTTTTTTGCGTGTATATGGTACGCACTAAAAAACCCTAGGTTAGGTTTAGGGGGGAGGGGGTGGGGAGCTCCTGCATATTATACGCCAAAAAGTGCTTATATGTACGCAAAAATCCCGTGCCATATACACGCAAAAACTGTTTTTGGCGTATAAATGCCATGAGAAATGACATTCGTGCCATAGATACTAACTTTCATCAGATCGGGCTCCAAAATATACCACATAAGGGGGTGTTCATGTGCATTTTCCACGTCGGCTTTTAACCATAGCACATGAACGCACCATGAGTTGGTTCCAGATGTATTTTTCCCAGTGATTTTAAAGTAATTTTGTAATTCCTAAATTTACTACCAATTTCTGAGTGAAAATAGTTTAAACGCCATTTATTTTTCAGTGTACATTTTTCCGCCAGGTAATTTAGAATTTTTGGGCTGATTTTATAACATGAAATACAGTAAATGCCTGTAATTCCTGAGCAATGAATCAAGGCTAAAAAGCATGATTGATGTTTTGTGTCATCAGACAACATATTACTCGACCACCATCTCACAAACCGCTAAACATTCTTATTCAGATAAGCACTTCACTGCCAAGACTCTGTTGCAGAATAAAACACAATTTGATATATAAATTCATGACTTGCCCTTTGCTGAAGATAATAATCATACTTGAGAAATGACCAGCAATCTAACACCAACCAGATACTAAGATATTATGTCTCAATGGAGGTTTAGCTATTGTCGAGACTAGAATTGATCTTTGAGTCATAATATACAGTCTCAATGCAAAGCTGATCCTGTGATTCAGAATAATAATATACTTCGTTGTGTGTGTGTGTACGTGTTTTTCTATCCCGGTGGGGACCTGAATGCACAGACTCATAGGGAATTGAGGTCCTCATGAGGAAACACACTTATAAATCATACAGAATGATTTGTGTGTGCGTGACTGCTTGCGTGTGTGTATCAGTAAATTCACAGACACATCCTGAAATGTTTTCAGATTAAACTGAGGGCGACCTCAAGGTCCATGCTAAATTACTATTGATTGTCGCTTTCTGTTCCCTTTTAGCTTTAGTCTGTTGATGCAAAACTACAACAGATGTTTGAATTGGTAGAGAAATAAATTAATAAATAAATAGGCTACATTTTAGCATCCAGGTTATTTTTAGTATATTCCACCAATCTCTCGCTCTCGCTCTCTCTCACTATGAGGTGTGAATTCCTGGCAGCATGATGTGCCTGGTGGATTAAATCTGAGCCGAGCATCTTGTTCCACAAGCCTGTCGCTTTATCACCTTTCCGTATACCACATTTCAAGCCTTTGTTCCAGATTTTTAGCTGCAGCAGTTCATTTGTACAATCAGAGACGACAACCACTTTAGAGAAAAAGTTGGACGCAAAGAAGGAAGAGGCTTGGAAATGTCTTTGTTGCATGTAACTCGTGGCAGGATCACTATTCAAACATCACAGACTGTAAGCGCTCATGTAAAGCTGGAAAGGTTGGCCAAAAACTGCCAACTTTGTTTCCAACAAATTTTCAACTCTAGTTCACATATACTCACAGGATTACATACACAAAAGAGAGATTTGCGCACATTGAAATATTTTTTAACCCCTTAACTGTCACTTGCCCGTATACGGGCAATCTAAATTTTCTTCACAATATTACTATTAAATCCTAATCTAGTCATGACAAACTATATATCATTGGAAAGGTCTAAGCCTTCTAAATATTAATTTTAGGTCTGTTTTTTTCTTACAAATTATGAATGAACAGTAATATATGAATTTATGACAAGAGTGCGCCTCAAAAAAATCGACGTCATTACAGGAGTTTCTGACCTTTGTCACAAAAAGTCGACGCACACACTTTTAATAATTGAAACTTTGTTTTTTAGTGCTAAAAGGTCATAATAAAACATAATTAATATTTGTCAATAAAAAAAGATGAAATTATATTTTAAAAACTAAGATAAGAAGTCCTCTAAAAAGTATCATATATTATATATATATATATATATATATATATATATATATATATATATATATATATATATATATATAATTTTTTATTATTATATCACATATTTTAGTAGTTATCATAAATTAGGTATTATTTGAAAGCTTACGAACTCATCTGTTACGAATTTATCCTGTGAAAACAGTTTTGAAATTGGACGTTGTGTTACCATAGAAATGGTATTTTTTATTAGGCCCCTCCCCTTTTGGGCATCATCTTTCATAATTTATTATGAAAATCTTTTCTAATCTTGACAAAACACATTGTCAGAAAGGTCTGAGTCTCAAGGTTCCATATTTAGTGACAGAAGTGATATTTGGATAGAAATTTATTGATTTGTTATGGCAAAATGCATACAATAAATTCAATGGAATTCTATGGCACCCGGTGGCTATATTTGGTACTCGACTAAACAAAATCTCATGGGAACTTCAATTTTTGTGATATCAACTTCAAATTTGGAACACAACTTGGTTAGATATATAGCTTTCATTTTATAGTAATTTTATAGTAAAACATATTTTGTAAAATATTTATTTCATATTAAAAATATATATTAATAAAGTATATTTGATTTACTGTAAATTATAACTTCCATAACTTTTTCATACTTTAATTTTTTTAAATTAAAGCTTTCACTTTAGTAATAATCTGCTGGTTGTTTTCTTTAAAACAAGACCAAACTTATGTCTTTATTCCAAAGCATTCTTGAATTACAACGATTTAAGTTTGTATAGTGCATTTTAATGTAAATTATCAAAAAGGGGGGTGACAGGTAATGGGTTAAAGGTTTTACAGCTAGGCTGTATATGTTCACATCAGGTACCTACACAACCTGAACCAACAACGAACAATGCTTAAAGGGATAGTTCACTTTGAAATACATTTTTGGCATGTTTTAGCTTACCTCAAGGGCATCCAAGATGTAGGTGTCTTTGTTTCCACAAAGAGCTATGGTCGCCACCTCAAAGAGCATGCACAGAGAAGTCCAAATTAAACATGATTTAATGACTCGTAAATGTAAGTACACATTGATGGCCTAAGACACGAAACGAGCGGTTTCTGTGAGAAAACGAACAGTATTTATATAGTTTTTACTTCTTGTAATCACAGTCACGTCCAAGTGATCTGAAGGCACGGGCGCTTCGGTAAAAGCACCGGAAGTGATCTCTGTGAAGTTGTCTGTTGATATATCTAAATCATCTTCCATTGCAATTCCCTGTGTATATAATTATGTTTAGATCTTCACAGTGTAGGATAACACTTCTGAAACCTCCGTGTAAACAATGAGTGATGTAAACGCGAGAGATCACTTCTGGCACTTTCCGGCGAACTTGCGCAGACAGAAGCGCTCTCGCCCTCAGATCACTTGGACGTGGCTGTGTAAACAAGAGGCACAAGAGGTAAAAACGATATAAATACTGACAAAACAAATCATGTTTAATTTGGACTTCTCTGTGCTTGCTCTTTGAGGTGGTGACCATAGACCTCCATTATATGACTGACAGACAAGAACGGTTTGACCTAAAAATATAAAAATTGAAAATACTGTGGAAACAAAGACACCTACATCTTGGATGCCCTTGAGGTAAGCTAAAACATATCAAAAATTAATTTCAAAGTGAACTATCCCTTAAGAATAGATTATAAAATGCTATAAAAATATGGTTATTATGGAATGACATTGACAGAGTTCAACAACAGTTCTGTTTTATTGCAGTATAATGAGCAAAATGGAGTAATGCAGGTAAGTGAATCAAGGTTATAGGATTTCGAGTATAAATGGAGAGGTGTTTATTGTCTTTGCAGGTGCCAGAGAGATCATAGACGTGAAGATTGGGAACAGGAATGCTCACACCTCGTCTTCTTGTAAGTATTCAGGTAGTGCCAAACACAGGGAGACACAGGGGAACTCTGGAGAAAAAATGTCAATGCCAAGAGGCATCAGTTAACAAAAGCTGTCATTTTCTGAGCCACTTTTTCAATTATTTGTAATGAAATGATCTCAAGGTCATTTTTCGTGGATGTATGAAGTCAGACATCCCAACGGAAATAGCCACCGGTGTAGATCATTATATTAACAAATTGTTATATTAACCAAGTCAGACAACCAGAAAGTGTCCAAGACATTTTGTCTTCATTTTAAACAATATACTGTATCTGTTGGTTCATATTTTGAAACCTTCATATTCTGAAACCTAAAAACTTATTTTTTTGTGAAATATTTCAATAGAAATGTATATGTAGATGTATATTTTGATGCAAAGATTTGTTTTAATATTGGAATGGCATTAAATGTAGTCACTCAATGCTGATGTTTTTAACATTATAATTTGAGAACAAAGTATCATTTGCACGGTATGATGTGATATGATAAGCGATTGTTCAATTTAATCAGAGCGATTTACTGCAATTATTTTTTCATTAATTGGTGAGAACCAGAACAAAAGTGGATGCTTGCTTGTTCAGATGACATTTTCCAGTGAAAATTTTTATGTTGGTCATACTTCCAAAAAGTAGAATCTGTGATTGTGAATGACAGTATCCACACCGGCGAGGCGACTGACAGCCGCACATTCTCCCCAAACATTGGATTCATCCGGGCTGTGCCTTGCCGGGGCACAACTCATGTAAAGTTAATAATTCCGTGAATAACCAGCACATTCTCATCCTTTGGCGTCATATAGGTGACGCCATATGACATTTGAGCCCGTTCTCATCCTTTATTGTCATATAGAACACTATATGACAAAACAGCGCTATACTACGCACATGGCACCCTTTATCGTTAATATAACACGCGAACCCACGACGTAACACCCCACACCTAAGCCTAACCATCACAGTGCGTGTTATATTAATGATAATGGATGCCATGTGCGTAGTATAGCGCTGTTTTGTCATGTAGCATTCTATATGACGATAAAGGATGAGAATGCGTTGGACATTTCGTCGAAATACTACGCACATGGCACCCTTTAGCGTCAATATAACACACACTGTAATGTGTAGGTTTAGGTCTGGGGTAGGGTCTGCATCTCCAGCCCGATCTCATGAAAGTTAGTATCTATGGCACGAATGTCATTTCTCGTGGCATTTATACGCGAAAAACAGTTTTTGCGTGTATATGGCACGCGATTTCGCGTACATATGATACGCACTTTTTGGCGTATAATATGCACGAATTCCCCACTCCCCTCCCCTAAACCTAACCCAGGGTTTTTTAGTGCGTACCATATACACGCAAAAAAAACATTTTTGGCTGTATAAATGCCACGAGAATGACACTCGTGGTATAGATACGCATCTTCATGAGACTGTGTTGGCATCTCATATTGACGCTAAAGGATGCCACTCACCTGTATGACGCCTTGGGTTCTGCGTGTAATTCGTTTTTTTTTCTATTTCATCACTAAATTCACTTCTGAGAACAATTAATGTGAGAAATCAACTGTGTAGATTTCAAATATTGTCCTTTTTACGAAAACTGATGGCGAATCCAAAATAAGCTCAAACGTTTTCGGAAGTGAGAATCTCCATAAGCTCCTGCGGGTGTTAAGTTAGCCAGCGAGCCAACCGGACAGTTAGCTCACAGACTCGTTTTACCCCACAGTCAAGAGACCATTGCAGCCTGGCTGTTCTCGTCAATAATTCTCGTTATATTTGGTTACTGCAGACGGCGTCTGTGCGGGGTATTAATGCGCAATACCAGCACAATAAACACTTCGTCTCAAACTGTCAGCAGTGTTCTGTGTGCTCGTCACCTCGTGAGTTCATTCTTCCAAGAACAACTAGCAAGAGCTTTCTCCCAAGAACACAAGTCCGTTCTTTGCATTCTTGTTTTTGAGAAACACTCAGTATGTTATGTGTCAAAAAATGTGTTTGAATTTATTATGTTTAAAAATGAAAGCAATTGCAATGACCCATATTTTACAGGTTTGCATTTTAAGGCTGTGCTGCTGTGTGGTAAGTGACGTACATTAATAACTGTATGACAAATTGTTTAATAATGTATATTATTTAGTAAACTGCCATATGGGAAAGATAATTTGAAAGCTCCAGCATTCACAAACTAAGCGTTTTTTTCAGGGCCCGAGCACTAACGGTGTGAGGCCCCTACTGAAACTGTTAGGGTTATTTATTTTTTATAATCATTTTTTTTTCTGCAAAGTAAGCGCCATTTTCGCGGCTGCAACATGCTCAAAAACTCACCAAATTTGGCACGCATGTCAGGACTGGTGAAAAATTTCAGTATTTTCTTTGTTTCGCGGATGGGCGTGGCAAAATTGCTCGCTAGCGCCACCTAGAAAATTGGAAAAAATTAGCCCCTTGTCCACGTTCAACCTACATGTACGGAATTTGGTGGGGACGTTTATCTTATCAAGACGCACAAAAAAGCCTCAAGAACCCATACCTTAAACTTGACAGGAAGTCCGCCATTATGAATTTGGTGGCCTTTTTGGACGATTTACACACTCCGTACTTTAACGAACTCCTCCTAGGGATTTAGTCGGATCAACTTCAAATTAATTTTTTTTTTTTTACATGACTTTCCACTTCCCCAAAAGAAGAAAACAAAGGAAACAATTTAAGACCTCCAGCATGTCTTTTGTCTTAATTACTCCTTTCCCACACACAGTACACTGTGGTTAATGGGCTGAACTGTGATGGCTGCTGGTCTTTATGTCCACCTGCCTGGAAGATGAAAACAGGGTCTTTAAATCCACCATGGCTCTCCCTCTCACTGAGTCAGCCCGCTTTCAGAGAGGAGAGACCACAAGGGTTGCTGAGGCAGCACAATCACTTTTTATTTGTGTGCCGTGTTCACGCTTTGACACACACCGTCAGATCACATCCTCTCTAATGAGCTCTGGACTGATAACTCCTGTAACACGGCTCTTTTAATTCAGCAGGCACTCACCCTATCATTGGCTTTATAACTAAAGCATGGTGTCGCAGCCCGCTGAGAAAACTCAAGGTCTGCAAGATGGAGATCAAGATTTAAACAGAAGCATGTCAAACAAGATTAAACAAAATGTGGATTTAACTAAAGTTTGGAGGCTTTTATGGCATGAAAAGCTATACAGAGCAAAAATCATGATGTCTGCTTGAAATAATGTATTGTATTCAGACCAAAAAAAAATATCATTGGCATTGATGGTTCCATGAAAAACCTTTAATATTCCATTAAAAGGTTATTTTAGTGGAATAATGTTTTAAGATCATTCGGGCCATGTTCACACAGCAGAATGCGGTTGTCAGTAGCTATTTGAGCTACTTTCACGTACAGTTCAGTTATTTACGGGAATATTATCAAATATATTATATATTCAGATTTACTTAAAATTTATCACCAGTTAATGAATATTTGACAGATGCAACTTGTTTTGACTCTCGTCGTGTCAAAAGTGATCAAACCTTTCAGTTATATGGATGTCGCCATCTTTGATATTACTTGGTCACTGTCTGTATGGTTACTGGTATGGAGAAAACAGGCTTAACTCCCATTGAATGGTCACACAGACAGTATTTAAGACGGGACACTTCGAGACTCACACCTTTAAAGGGCACATATCATGCAAAATCCACTTTTTAGCCCTTAAATGTATTTTGTTGTATATTTGGAGTGTTTATAAATACAGAAAAGATGAAATTATTCTCTTCAGGTGCTTCGTTTATATCTTTATATTCTGTTTTGGTCATATTTTTCAACCTGTTCAGATTTTTCTGTTGTCTATGATGTTTTTTGAACAATTGTCACAGTATTTGCAGCGGAACTGTCAAATAAGGACATTGACTACCGGTCCAACAGCTTCGAGCAATCCGCCATTATTATTTCTCGCTCCGATTTTGTAGTCCAAGCTCAATGATGCAGAAGTTACGAGAGGGCTAGTCAAAATGTTCGGTTGTTGGATGTAGTGACCTGAAGCACTTCAAGGATCCCCACTTCAACAACCTCCGCCAGTATACAGAAGGGTTTGTCCGATCGACTTCGTCTGAATGAGGGGTAAGTTAAATTCCTTCTATCATTTATAGCTGCTGTGTTTTCTGATGCTTTCTAAACGTAAGTTATCATTTTATTATCAATACAGATTTTTAGTGGTAAGATCAGACCGCAGTCATTTATCTTGTCAGTGTGCTTGTTTTAACAAGAGAAATAGTCGACTTTCACTAATAACACAACATAGTTAACTTACATACCACTGCCTCCATATGAAGACGTTGTTCTGCATCGTCGTCGTCTTTTTCAAATCGCTTGCTCTGGCTCGAATATGTAAGGCTTGGTGGACAAGTCTTCTGTTGTTGACATTTTGTTAACGTGTGAATAAAAATGTTCTTTGAAGCTATAGTAATCGTATCTCTTATCAAACTACAATAATGGCCGAAACGCGGAGAGTTGAACTGACCGTGAACTCAGCGACCTGGAAAGCGGGCGGGGTAAGACGGTACGCCTTTTTATTTAAAGGGGCCGCATTGAAACGACTTGCTCACAGAAGCACATCAGAAAAGGGGTAGAAAAGGGGCCTGTGGAGCTATAATAATGAGGAATTCAGACCCAAGCATTGCAGTTATGCTTTATATAGACACACAAATGTATGATTTATAAGTAAAAATGAATGATTTAAGAGCATGATATGTACCCTTTAAGTAAATGTGGTAGTCAATCCCAAAAATTTAGTGTGAACGTAGCCTTAAGCTCAATGATAATTCATCCCTTGGCCCTACCGCTCCGTTTTGCACGTTCACGTCTCAGGGGTGGGTGTCCTGATTCTTGTTGAGATCGAGGGGTAGGGCTACATAGCCCTCGAAACAGGGATTTTTCAGAGGCACACTCCAAACTGAGGGCTACGAAAAGTTCACAGAATGCATTGCAAATGCACGACGGCTTCACAAACGGTTAAACGTTTAAATTTAGCACCAGATAATACCACCATGCACTTTGCATTTATTCATTTAGCTGTTGCTTTTATCCAAAGCGACTTGCAATTGCTATATATGTCAAGGTCGCACGCCTCTGGAGACATTAGGGGTTAAGTGTCTTGCTCATTGCTGTCTCACAGTGCATTCAAACCCGGGTCTCTTGCACCAAAGGCATGTGTCTTATCCACTGCCATCACCACCCACTTTATTTACTCTTATAATAATACTATAGTTATTTAAATTAAGAAATGGTATAATAAATTACCTTTCCGAATCAGAAAAGACATACATTTCGAGGAAGGAATGTTATAATCATCATGTCTCCTCAAAGTTAAGAGCAGCTTCAATGATTGTCAGTCATTGTCATGGAGAAATCCTGTAAAAACTCTAACGGCAGAGCCATCGCCGACAACTGATGACGTATCAAGGGTTTCACAAAGGGTTGTTCCATTTTGAAAGGGAATATTTCAACCCCTTGGTGAATTGGGATTGAGCCATAGAGTGCCAAAGTTATAACGTTACTTTGTAGGCCAAAACGCGGAAGTGAGTTACCATTCCTCGGTTCCCTCGCCTTAATGTCTATGGGTTTTTTTAATGGGTTTTTGCTTAATTCGCCTGAAATAAGGTCTGTGGTGAACAAAGCCTCTAAATATTTTCACATTTTGATCTATGACATAAAACCAGTGTTGGGGAGTAGTTAACTACAAGTAGCGTAGCTACTAACTTAACTACATTTTTCAGTAGCTTGGCAGTAGCTCAGTTGCTTTTTAAACAGTGTAGCTTTTCCAGTAGCTAACTACTTTTTGCAGCAAGTAGCGGTGTAGCGCGAGCAAAAGCTACATTGCTACATTGTTCGAGCCTGCGCGAATCATCGCAATGCAAGGATATTCTTCTTCTTGTTAGATTACAAACTCATTTTTGCCATTACCGCCACCTGTTGTTTAATCACGCATCTTACGGCTAATGGTTCACTGACGTACAGAAGTGGGTTGACGCACCCATATTGTGATTATATAGCAAGACGTGACAGCAGATTTGGAGGATGGAGAAACAACTAATGTAAATTACCCATGGCCTTATTTGTCCAAGTTCAATCAGTATTTTTGAGAAAATGTTCTACATGCAATTTACATTGGATGTATATTTCGTTCTTGCAATGTTGTAGGCTATTTGTTGCAATTTTGACAAACAGTCAGAGATATTTTAGTGTTGTGTGTAATAAAACAATACTCTTTGAAATCGTAATTGCATTGCCTTGTTTTAAACACTAAATATTTTACTTAAAACATTCCTCAGACAATTATTCAGTTATTTATAATATACGTTGTTCAAAAAGCAAAAGTAGTTTCAATGTAGCTAGCTACTTTTTGATTGTAACTTGTAGTGTAGCTAACTACTTTTCTAAACGGGTAGCTTGACTGTAGTTAAACTACTTTAACTTACGAGTAGCTTGTAGCTTGTCAAACTACAGTTTCAGAGTAGCTTCCCCAACACTGCATAAAACACACCAGTTATAACCTGCTTGTGGTTTTTTAAACTTTATATAGGCTTCAAAATGTATACATTTTGGATTAACTTGTGAAGATTATCTTAATAGACAAAACATGTAAGGGTCACAACTCTTTGTTGAACACAGATCTTATTTTCTGCAATTTATCGGGAAAATGCATTGCTTTTCGGTTGAGGGAACCCATCACCGCTAGCTTCCAAGTTGTCCAGCAAAGTGACGTCATAACTTCGACACTCTATGTCTTCATGCTAACAGAAACAATTGACAGCGCTGTAAAAAAAGTCCTGCACAACAGCAAGATTTAAAGTCACTTCACTTAAAATGTCCATATGAGGAAATGTAGATCTCTGGGAACCGCCTTGTTGGCTTTTTCCTATAACTGAGTTCCTACAACTACCTGGTGAGAAAGCCCCTATGCTGCAAAAATCATTTTAAGAGTGCAGATCAATAGCTTTTTCTTACCTCAGTCTGACAGAAGGACCCAGAACACCTTGCCTCAGGTTCACCTCTGAAGGACGGATCATGTTGTCCATTAAGGTGTTCTGCGAGGTGAAGTCTCAAATATTTAGGAGAAATAGGTTAAATGTGTTCAATTTCCCGCGGCCTAAGGTCCAGTCAGGCAGGTGACAGAATGATGTTTTCGCTGATGAGAAAGCTGTTTAATGAGATTTTTTCCACTACATGCTATAATGGCGATGATCAGTTTTGGACAATAGACGGTGATGAGAAGTAAATAATTGATTATCCTGCAGGCACAGAAGCAGAAATGATGGTCTTATGTGAAGGCCAATAGAAGGACATTGGATGGGAAAAGCCAGTTAGATCAGCTATATTAATCTAAAAGTAGACGATAGTCATAATTGATTTAGACGTTTCCATAGTGTTTCCCAGTGAAGTAAATGTTTTTGGACATAGAGCAATGGGTGCGTTCAGAGCCCATGAATTAATCACTAAAATCTAAGTACATGTAACAAGGTTTCATCACCTGGAACAATTCAATATAAGCAATTATTTTTCCATTGTTCATTAATTTTCAGTGTCGGAGATGTGATTTGCCTGTTTTTCGTGTCAACGCATTAAAACTCTGTAAGAATTAGTTTTACCTGGATCACAGTAAAACAAAACTAACCTTAACCCTGGATAGGATGTTGTTGCATCGAACAAAGCTCAACTGAGATTGAAAATGTAGTCTATATAAATGTATAGATTGTCCTGTGTGTTATGTTCTGACTGAAGCCATTACACACATAGAATGTGTGTAACTAAATTCCCAATTATGTATGGTAATTAACTTTGATATTTACAATAAAAGGGCACTATACTGTGTGACCTGTTGTTTTCAAATAACTTCTTTTGTAGCAATGCCAGTGTTGAACAAAGACATGGAGTTGAATGTTCTGGCCATTACATTATTATTGCCCTTACTGTTAAATAAAATATGCAGACCTGGGCCAATTACAGTGGCTCCTGTATTATTTCTGTTACCTCCTGCCTCTGCTCAAATAACAATGCGATCGGAGCAGTGGCGGTTTTGTTTGCACGTTCATAAAATAAAAATGTATTCCTGCTGGGATTTTAGCCCAACTCACACATAGCATATAACTAATACATATAGCCTATATCGAAATCTCTACACATAGCCTATAATGATCAAAACATAGATGGAGTAGATAGTCCATCAATACCCCCCAAAGCTTCAGTCATATACGCCTATCTCTTCTTGAGTCATCATTTCATGTAACGTTATCCAATTTTGAATTTATATGCTGTTTAATGTTTGATGATCGTGTTATCGTGATGACTGTGTTATTTTAGGCTACATTTGCACAAGCAATCTTCTATCACTTGTTTCTGCTTCTTCTTCTTCTCATGTGTTTTAATCTGGAGATTCAGTACTCCTTCAGACGATGTGTCATAATGCGCCCCCTACCGCATAACAGTGAAAACATGGATAGGACATCATGACTTTTGCGTAAACAGACGCGCCACTTTCGAGTCAAGTGGCGTGTTGTCTCTACGCATTTTGAGCTATCCGCGTGTATGCGTGTATGTCTATGCCATTAACGTTCGAGTGATTCCGCGTGTCTGTACACGCCATCAAATGTCCGAGCGAAACGAAGCAAAATTTAGATCTGGGGAGCTATCTTTTTTTTCCTAGGATGGTAAGGGAACAGTCATAAATGCCATTGACCCCAGTGACGGGTAGGTTTAGGGACGGAATTGAGGTAAGTCATATATTTATACTGTAATAACGTTAAGTTAACAGCGTTCATAAACACGCTGAAAAGCGATTATGCGTTTGGATAGTGTCATACACACGCTACTTCATGAGATCAGTCTGGATAGGCAGAAAACTTAGTCAGTGGCGGGGAAAGACTTAAGCGGATTTTAAGTTCCAATTTAAGTGTATTTTAAGTGGACTAGCCTATCAATAAATTCACTTAGGCCTACTCAGAATTAGGATGTTATCTGTTTTTGTTTTTTTATATATATATATAAACCGGTATTTTAAAGTTTATAAAACAGTATAAACAAAGTATTTAATAGGCTACTCAATAAAAAGAGTCAACAGAGTAAACAAGTACAACTTACAACAAGTATACTTAAGTATACCTCGATCAAAATATTGAGTACAAGCATAGACCAAATATACTTCTCTGTCAGTATAAGTCAATTATACTTGAGATGCAATTTTTACGTATATTTCTGAGAAATATTTCTGAGATTTTCAGCTTGTTATAAAAAGTAAACTGAAAATATTCTTTATCATTTGTAGTATAACGGAAGTATACTAATAATAGCACACTTTAATAAACTTCTTGTTTGTAAGGGTTGTTGCACTTCCTCCATCGTACTTGAGGGGACGTGCAGTTAAAAGTTCCTATCGAGGCCTATGAATTTCTTACGTCTGAGGCCAAAGGAATGCGTACTGCGATCAGAATTGAATGAAGCCAATGTGTTGACCAACTAAATTTTACTGTGGGAGGAGCTAGAAACCTAGCCTGGTAATACCAAACTCTACAGCTAATTCGCTTGCAGTAGGGGTTCAGCCACCGGCAGCCGACAGCCCTACCAAATTAGGAGGGAGCGGTCACCTCATGGCAGCCAATCAGTATCGTCCAACGTCAGCAACAACCAATCACATGTAACTGGAAGTCAAGCAACAGCAGCCAATAGTCAATGGTGGCGCCAGCAATAGTAAACAATCTTAGAAACAAGATAAATCGTGTTAAACCATGCTAGAACATTTTAAAACTTTTTTAAACTTTCTGCCCGTGCTTTTCAAGCCAACTTAAAGTTTGTCTATCGTTCTATTGTTATCTATTGTTATTGATAATTCCGATTTCAGATCAACAAATACCTCTGTTTTTTTTTAAGTTACAACTGCTTTATTAAACAAAGCCAAAAATGTATAAAAACACTACAAATGTAAAAGTCTTTATTTAAAATCATACTTTGCTATCATGGTTTACTATCATTTAAGTCATTAATGAAACCATGTTCTTTTTTTCTTTTAGACAGGACTTTCACTATTTAAGTGTAAATCATGTTTATGTAGCCTATATTTAATAAATATACAATATGATTACAAAAGCATGTCTTTCGGTATGTATATATTTAGGGTAACACTTTACAATAAGGTTCATTTATTAAACATTAGTTCATGCATTAACTAACATGAACTAACCATTTGTTACTGTATTTGTTATTCTTTGTTAACGTTAGTTAATACAAATCCAGCTGTTCATTGTTGTTCATGTTAGTTCACAGTGCATTAACTAATGTTAACAAGATTTTAATAAAGTATTAGTAAATGTTGAAATTAACTTTACCAAAGATTAACAAATGCTGAAGAAGTATTGTTCATTCTTTGTTAATGTTAACTAATGTAGTAACTAATGAACCTTATTGTAAAGTGTTACCATATTTAGTTATTTAACAAACATGTACACTCATTCAAAAATTATATTTATACACATACAAATTCATAACTTCAAGTGCAGCTTATTGAATTGTTTATGAACTTTGTTAACTGATTTATATTTGATAAAGCTTTTTTAATCTATTCGCTGATTGGCCGGCTGGTTTCAGGCCGGAGGAATACTGAGAGACATGTCGATGTCTCGGACTGAGTACAGAAACGAACTGAAATAGAGCAAAAGTACAAAGTCTGACATAGTCATACTAGAAACCTAGTCTGAAATCGTATACTTCTAGGCGAAAAACAGTATGTGACAAAAGAAGTATGTCTGAATTCACAGTACTCATAAAAGAGCAGGCAGAAAGTACCCGGATGACCTAATACTTCCAGAGATTCTGAAGTGTAAACATGATGGGTGCTTTTCTATCCCATGAGGCCACGGGAGAGGATTTAGGTGTGGCAGTGAAGCACCGTCGCACCTAGGACACGGTGTAGAATGTGTTAGACATGCGCACAGCAAATAATGTGTGTTATTGACGTAGTTGAAACCACAAAACCAGCTTAACTGAGATGTATTAGGACTCTTAGAATGAAAATGAACGTTTTACCCATTAATACAGCTCTCTGTCATTCAATGTTGTAAAAAAGAAGAAATATACTTCCAAGTCATGCATTGAATTGTCTTGAAATTTCCCTGTGACCAGAGTCATCTAACAGAGTCTTTATTATAGGGTTCTTGTGGTGGCGAAGTAAGCTTGACAGTGAGTTAATGACTGGACACAGTGAAGAGAAAATTACACTTCATTTTCACTTATCAACAGAGCTGACTAAATAAAGAAGCATCAATCAGGAAAATGTCTCATCATTATAACCTAGCATTAAAGGGGTAGTTCACTTTAAAAAAAAAACCTTTGCTGATAATTTACTCACCCCCATGTCATCTAAGATGTCCATGTCATTCTTTCTTCAGTCGAAAAGAAATTAAGGTTTTTGATAAACATTCCAGGATTTATAATGGACTTCAATGGGAACCAAACGGTTCAAGGTCCAAAAGACAGTTTCAGTGGAAACTGTTCAAAGGGCTTTAAATGGTTTCAGACGATGAATAAGCAAAACAATCAGTCATTTTAAAAAAATTACGTTTTATAAGCTCAAATGGTCGCCTTGCTCTGTTCTGTGATCCACATTCGTGACACTCCTTTTTGAACTTGTTTATCAAAAAATATACAACTTTTTTTCCTGTCATTTGTTTCATTCAACAAACGAAATGAACATATTGACTCAGAAAATATTTGTTCATTTTTATGACTGTTTGATGAGTCACGAACGGAAGGCGCATCACAGAACAGAGCAAGGCGAGCATTTGAGCTTATAAAACTTATTTTTAAATTGCCGATCGTTTGTATTGGTGGTATTTCGGACTGGACGTGCTGCGATTGTGATGATGATAGCTTAGTTCACAACGACAAAACACACAGATCACTTTGGTCTTGTCAATTGAACCATTTGGCAACTTTTTAGTAAAGTAAAGTTTCCAGAATCTTATTGGCATCCATTTCGACGTCTCGCACACGTCATACGCTCAAAACGCAACGTTAACCAACTATTTGGCCGACTTGCAAGCCCAAACGAGTGTGTGCGGCATGCCTGTTGTTTTGTTTCTGGTCTAGCTAGATCCGCTTGTGCTTTGGTCGACGAAGCAACAAAACATCCTCGCGCAGCGCAAGTGAAATGAATGGGTTTCAGGAAAGCTGCGCATACTGCATCCTGTTGCAAAAGCATAAAAAAAATACAAAGTTTGCTGGGTCAATAGACCCTTAATCGTGCGATAAAAAATGTATGCGTTCATAATGGCTGTGCGTTAACGCCGTTAATAACAGCGTTTAACTGACAGCCATAGTTTTGATCTATGACATAGAATACACAGTTATAACCTGCTTGTGGTTTTTTAAACTTTATTGTGTCTGCTTGTGTTTTTAAAGGGGGGGTTGACTGTGATTTCAATTTTTTGATTTTAAATAGTGTGTAATGTTGCTGTTGGTGCATGAACAGTATCTGAAAAGTTGCAGCGCTGAAAGTTCAGTGTAAGCAGAGATATCGTCTTTTAAAAATCAGGAAGTATAATTGCCTACAAAAACGACTCGATTGGGACTACAGCTGGGTTATGGTATGTCACTAACCCACACATTTGCATTAACCACTCCCTCCGGAATATGCAGGAAAGGGCATGCGCATATTTCTGCGGCACGTCGAGTGTGTTCACGCAGCTGTCAGGTCTTCTGTGTTTCGGGCTTCCCACGGACACTATACTTCGACAACAATGGATACAATTTATGTTTGATTATGTTTCTGAAAATGATGATCGTAATCTAGCTCTCTGTGCAGTGCATTTACAGAAGACAGCTTCCAGAATCTTCACGAATTCAACACCGGATTCAACAAGAAACTGTTACTAAAACATGAAGCAGATCCAACTTTAAAACCAGAGGCAGCAGTTGTTGGGCCACAACCTGTAAGTAGGCTAAGACTTAATCATTTTAAATGTATTTGCATGTATAATTACAGATGAAGCCTTGTGTTTTATTTTTTTCAAATGCCAGCACTGGCTTTATAGCCACTAGGCTACTAGTTATGCTATTGTGTCTATGGCAAACGTGTACAAACATTATGGACCTGAATGTTGTATAAGTTCTAATGTTGTAAATGTATTTTTCATGTATATATACTTTATGACTTTATTTTCGATTTGATCAAGAACGTAAACTTGCCAATGCTGTTTGTGTTTAACATTAGTAGCCATGTCAGTTGCTATTGTTGCCAGTCAGATGCTATTGTGTAAAACAAACGAGTGTATGGTTAAAGAAATGTAGCAAATTATCATTCAGAAACCTTTATTAAGAGCCGTGTGTGGTGAGGTTCTGCTTGACTCAATTCATCGCGGCTTTCTCGGTCTGATTCTGCCTCAGTGATACTGCAGTCTCGACATCAGTATTTATGTGTATCCACCGTCTATGTTATCCAACTTTGGCATGCCCGTTTCGCCCCGTAAAGGTAATGGGCGTTAACCTTCTGGACAACGTGAGCGACAGTTCAGCCAATCACAACACACCAGCCCAACGAACCAATCAGAGCCCACTATGTGTTTCTGAGGGAGTGGTTTCATAGAATCAGGAAGTGAACCACTCGTTCAGGGGACAGGGGAGAGGTTTATGAAAAATATGAAAAGGTGAAGTTTATGAAAAATAAGACTTTTTTAAAAAGAAAAACCACGAATATATGTTATATTGAACCCCATAAACACATTCATGCAAAGAAAAAAAGCAGTCAACCCCCCCTTTAAAAAACTTTATATAGGCTTCGAAATGTATACATTTTGGATTAACAAAACGTGTAAGGGTCACAACGCTTTGTTAAACAAAGATCGTTTTTTTTGCGATTTTACAAAAGTCTATGGGGAAAATGCATAGCTTTTCAATCTAAGGGAACCCATGCGCCGCTAGCTTCCGAGTTGTCCTACAAAGTGACGTCATCACTTCGGCACTCTATTTCTGTTGAATGTTTATTTCAGCAGATCTTTCTTGCCGTAAAGCAATTCGTTACATCGGCGTCCGGCGGCTCAAAGTTGCAAGTGTGTTTTTTTCCGCTCATAGGCAACAGGGGGGACAAGACGCCCCACATTCAACCTGAAAATAGTCATAAAACCATTGCAATAGCTCCAAAACTATTCAGTTAAGGTAAAAAAGCTTTATAAATATGTTTTTACATCTGTAATTCATTTCTGTGATTACATCCATAATGACACTGTTGCCCTTAACCTTACCCCTTAACTCACACGTAAACCACTTGATGAAAAAGCTTTTATTGTAATTAACAACACTTCAGTCAGTTCATGTTCATATTATTACCTCTCTAGTGCTGTTAGTCACTCCTCTCTTTTGCCAACCACTGGATTTAGAAGTTTAATCAAGTACTTATTTGGAGATTAGTTCTTATTAATGAAGCTAAATTTGAACCCAGGCTGATTAATCAGCTCAATTACATGAGGTTTATAAGCATGCTATTTTCCACCATAATTTAGGGCGAGCATCAAGCAAACATGATTCAGTCAAGGTAAATGAGCTGCTCTCGCTCTGATCACACATGAGTATCCATGTGGTCTTGTGCATAAAAAAGTGCATTGTTAGCTGCATGCGTAAACCGAACTCACTGATAAATCCCATTACCTCCTCGGCAAGTAAAATACTTTGAAGAGGCCTTTTGGAGGGGAGGGGTTCTGTTTTCCCTGACACTTCAGTCCCACCTCAAATGGATGACAGCGTGACAGTAGTTTGCCATCGCCAAAAAAAAAAAAATCAATACGCTTTTGAAATCTGCTCCAACATGCGTTACGGTGAAGCTAAAACTTCATGATTTATTGCTTGTGAAGATAGGCATCTGCAGTGAAAATATCATCCTTTGTGGCCTGAAGGTCTAGTCGTGCGCTCAAAGCGAGACAGGGATGAGACAGCAAAGAGACACGGACGAGATGCTTAGTATGTCTGAGCACTAAAAAGAAAAGACCTTTTCACAAGATCATGCACATTTAAATGTGATTTTAGCGACTGTATATTATTGAACGTATTAGTTGCCTAGCAATTGTATTTACAGTCATGTTGTAAATGTGCTAAATCAGTCTACAAAACTAAATGTAGTCCTACAAAGCAACTCATATGTGATCTGAAAGAAAATTGACTTCTGTGCAAAAGTCATGGAGATAAAAACTACATTTCTGAGATTAAATCTCACTGAAGCAGACGTTTTACATGCTGGGATTTTAATCATAACTCTAGAGACGGACAGTTGGCTGAATAAATAATTATAAGATGTCAGTGTCATGTGTACTAAGAAGACTTGTATTCATAATTCCCATATAAACCTGTGGATTATTTTTAGCCTATGTGAGCCAATGACTTGCTGTAGGGTTAGAAAAAGCAAATAATTGTTGCTTTTGCAGCATGCATGCAGGTAAGTAATTATATTTAGCAAAACAGCGCCACCCAAAGTGCGTGATGAGAAGTACACCTACTGTTGCCGTATCAATAGATGGCGCTGTTGCACGAATATTCAAGTCTTTTTTAACAACTTGCGCTCTGAATGTAAACTAAAATGATTTCATCAGCATTATCTGAGCGACCTCCACATGTATTTTGTGGAAGACAGGAAAATTGGTTATCTTGCTTTAATTCAAGCACCCGGTGTAGCAAATCGTCAGAGTTTGCAGTGTAATCAGGAGCAGAAATTACCTGAGATAAGAGCCATAAGAGAAAAAATACCATCCTCGAGCATTTGAAACTGTTAATTTAAGAAGTGCACTGTGGGCTCTGCAGATTTTTTAGCTTGATTTACTCATTCTAATGGGCCTTTAGGGAACTAATTGATTCTGAGAGCTCTATAAGACCCTAAATCAAGTCCAGGCGCTTCAGATAACCAGAGATGCAGTTAGCAGTTTTTCATCTGCAGAGAAATGGAGAGAGTATCAGAAAATCTCCTTTCACACACAAATTCATATTCTTTCTCTGTCTTTGTCATTTCACACAGCATTGGTCATGATGAGTGAGTGGCTGCGTGGATGTGATGGATATATTGGTTTGGCTGTAATTCAAGGCAGAGGATTTAATGTGTGGCGTGAGTCATCGGGTCACACAATAATTCAGCAGCTGTTTCCTCTTGCAGATGTAGAGGTTGCCAAGCATTTGCCCGTGGCAAGAATCTCTCCTTGACTAGCTGCTTGCATCTGTGTCTACATATGTTACATTTGACATTTTAATAATGACAGTGTACAGAACAACATGTTTGTTTGTTTAAGAGAGAGAAAAAATTGGTTCGTTAGTTTTGGGTTCCCAAAACATGTATTTGTAACTTTTGTTTTTGATTATCCAGGAAAGCTTTCTTTAAGGAATAGAACGTTTTTCCAGGTCTGCAGAGCGTCCCCCTATTCCCTGTAACATTCCCAGAACGTTCCCTTACGTTCTATTAAAGTAGTTCACTTTTAAAAAAAACTTTTGCTCACTGTAAAAATGAATACGAACTGAATATGTTATACCTAATCAATAAAATTGAGGCAACAGATTACAATCAATATTATTAATTCAATTAAACTAATTAGAATTGAGTTATAAGTAACCAAATGAATTACTTAAAAGTTAACCATTTAAAATGAGCAAAATGTACACATTTTTCTTAACAAAAATATATTTTTTTATTGCCATCATTGAAGACTGTTAACAAGCAGAATCACTGTAGGAGAAAACCGTAATTTTTAAGTCACCATTATGGAGATCAGTGTGTGTTTTAGTTGGGCTCTTGACCCTTAAATCATTAACTTTAGATGTTGTTTGGCTGTTATACGTGAATTATAACTGCCAGATGAACAAATAGAAAGGTGATTTGATAGCGTTGGTTATGTTTTTACATAATCATTAATTCACAATCATTTGACCTGAATCACTGAACTCTGTTTGTTTTAAAAACGAATGTGTTTTTCCGATATTTTTGTTAAAAAATGTGTATCTTCTACTTTTAAGTAATTCATTTGGTTAATTGTTGCTTAAATTTAATTAATAATATTGATTGTAATCTGTTGCCTCAATTTTATTGATTAGATTTAACATATTCAGTCGTGTTTCATTTTTTACAGTGTAATTTACTCACCCCCATGTCATCCAAGATGTCCGTGTGATTCTTTCTTCAGTTGAAAATAAATTAAGTTTGTTTTTGTATTGTTTTTGATGAAAACATTCCAGGATTTTTCTCCATATAATGGACTTCAATGGGAACCAACCAGGTCCAAAAGACAGTTTCAGGGCAAATTGCAAACTGTTCAAAGGTCTTTAAACGATTCCAGACGAGAATCCAGTGAAACGATCGCTCCAAATGACACGATAAAAAAGATTTGTTCATTTCTGATAAACGAGTTTGAACAGGAGAGTCACAAACGCGCATCACAGAACAGAGCAAGGCGACCATTTGAGCTTATAAAACTTAAACTTTGTTATTTATTTATTAATGAGCGATCGTTTCACTTGATAAGACCCTTATTCATCGTCTGGAATCGTTTAAAGCCCTTTGAACAGTTTGCCCTGAAACTGTATTTTGGACCTTGAACCATTTGGTTCCCATTGAAGTGCATTACATGGAGAAAATTCTGGAATGTTTTCATCAAAAACCTTAATTTCTTTTCTACTGAAGAAAAGAAAGACATGGACATCTTGGATGACTTGGGGGTGAGTAAATTATCAGCAAACGTTTTTTTTTTTTTCGTTTTTTTAGTGAACTACTCCTTTAACCTCTTTTCATCTTTATTTACAGAGATCTCACCTTGCAAAAACTCATTTCCGGGAGATGGCAAAATTTCGTTGGATATAAAACAAATAACCTGTAGGGAACGTTCTTGGAAGGTTCTCTTTTATAAAACAAATAACCTGCAGGGAACGTTCTTGGTATAGGTTCTCTGTACCCAGATTGCAAATGACATCTGGCTCAGTTGTGGCCCACATCTCCCAGACTCTTCTGGCCCACATACTATGGAATGATGGCGATGACTAAACCTAAGTGTGGCTGGCAATAACATACATATCTGGGCCTCATCTGGGCCAACTACGGCACATATGGCTCAGTTCTGGCAATGGTAGAGCCACAACTCACACTAAAACCAGTTTGATGTGTGTGGCCCAGATACAGCCCATTAGACCTGAGCCATATGTGCCATAGTTGGCCCAGATGAGGACCACATATGTATGCTATCTGGGTAGGTTATGAAAATAAATAACTTACAGAGAACATTCTTGGGATGTTCTATTTAGGTTATTAAATAAATAGCCTGCAGGGGAAAATTTCTGGGAAGGTTCTCTTTATGTTGCATAAAAAAGAACCCACAGTTTCCCTAGAACATTCTCATTTGGTTCCCCCAAAAAAACAAAAAAACAGGGGAACATTAGGGAAACGTTCTGTATTTGCTGGCAGGACCCAATATTAGTGGCCCCCATCCACTTTCATACAGAACAGTGCAGTGTGAACTTTCTTCAAAACTTCTTAAAGAAACACAGATGGGTTTGGAACTTGAGAAAATGATGACAGTATTTAAATTTCGTTTTAGCTTTAAGGCATTAATTCACACCAATGAAGTGACAGTTCACACAATTTAAGTTGTTACATGTTTCCTTTTTTGTCTATCCTGTCATGCAGGCTTCATGCAGACAATGGCTGTTCATTTTCACTATTAGCTGTCAGATGTGCTCCGTTGTTCAGTTGATTTGTCATCTTGCTCTATACGCTTAATTCAACGCAAGTGCTGATAACAACATGAGAACACAGAGAGAAACATCTGCAGTCTGTTCACAGCTTTTTAACCATATCAAGCAAATATGAAAAATATGGCCATTGTTGTTGTTTTTTTTTAACAGGTAATATCTTTAAAACCAGACCAATTGAACATTTTTTGATTGTTCATCTTGCTTGTGTCTCCAGGGTACAGTAGCTATTTCTTATCAGCACTTGCGTTGAATGAGCCATGACAGGCACCTTCTGTATGCTGTGAATGTTTGCTTTGCCTTTTTTATGAATGGTTCCAATAGAGATCATCATAATAACTATGCAGAACAAGATCCAGAGTTTCAAAATCGTTAATTTACAAGGTGAACTGTCAAATGGCCTGTCAGAGAATCCCATAAACCTAATAGGTTGAGATAAACGCTGTTTACCCACACATGCCTTTAAACAGTGCCCTTTACCTCCCCTTTAATTAGGTGTTGAAAAAATAACAAGATGTTAATGAATAGCGTTGTTCCTCGTAGCCTGTGCCTAACAGAGAGTCTTTAATTATTGCGCACTCTTCCATCTTCCTTTCTCCTCCAGCAAAAACCGCCAGCTGCTATGTAAGACGCAGAAGATTTACCTCCCAATCTTCAGGAGTTTGATAAGGCAGCCTCTCACAACACTTTTTCTGCCATTTGACCCTGTGCTGGGAAATATATTAACACCGCTGTATCTACACAGGGGGATCAGGCAAGTGCTGATGCTTTAGAAATGCAGCAGGCCTGATAAGAAGCAGAGCTTCCCCAGCAGGCCACAAACTTCAATGTCCAGTTGGCTTAAACTATGTAACTTTGCACCTTCGATCTGTCAAGAAAACTGGGTGTGCATAAGACTGACATGACAGCTTCATAACCATGACATGACATGTCTTGAATATGAAGTAGGGTTTATGCATGTTTATGACAACTGTCATTTTCGCTCAATAATGCCATTTTGAATGCAAATATGAAATTAAGATGTCTTTGTTATGACATCTTGACAAACCAATACATCATAACCTGTCAGTGTCAACTTGACATTCAATTAAGTTAAACTGTCATGTGTTTGGCTTTGACATTGGCTGTCATGAGGCCATTATAACTGTGTCATGAATATTTTTCGTGACCTCAACTACAGTGGTACTAATTGAATTTGTCATTAACCCTCTGGGGTCTCTTTGGGTCAATAATGACCCGAAGCGTTTATTTATTTTTATTTTTAATCGTAGCTTCATCGGAATGGTCCGAAACTTGGTGACTTTAATGGTACTTGGTATATGAACACCCCAAAAAATTGGGGACTGGATTTGAAAAGTCTAAGTGGTCGTAAAAAAATAGTCACACTCAGGACCTTCGGGTCAAAAATGACCCGCATAGGAAATGAATGGGAAATTGGCAAAAATGTGAAAATATGAATGTTTTTTGTGCGTACAATCTACAAATCAGCAACGATACTCTGAAAAAAAGCACACAAGAGTGAAGGGGTGAATCTATAGAGTGCAAAACAGACACATCCACACACACACAAACACACCCAAAAAATTCAGACATGTGTTTTGTATTTTTAAAAAGCTCAGTTTGTCCACAAGATGGCATCCATCTAATTTCAAAAATTGCTTTTATGAGGCCTAGGCTTAACTCCAAAATGAAATACAGCTTTAAAAAAAAATGTTTTCTATTGTATTCAATGGGGGCAAATTTGGTTATAATTATTGCATTAATACTAATTATATATTTTTTTTATTTTTGAAATTTTCTCAAAACACCAAAAAAGAAAAAAGAAAAAATATTATAAAAAACAAATAAAAAAAAGTATGATTTTCTTTTTTAAATATGAATCCGCCCTGAGTGTGACTGTTAAACGAGAAACCCAGAGGGTTAAAAAGTTATAACGCTTCATGTCAGCCAATGTCAAAACCAACCACCTGACAGTTTAATGTAATGTTAACCAATAAAGCTAGGTGCTTCTCAAGTTTGATAATTAATCTGCTATGTCATGTTAATGACAGGTTGTGTTGTCTTAGATGTAAAGTTGTCATTATAACCTGACAGGTTATAATGTATTGGTTTATGTCAAGATGTCATAACAAAGACATCTCAAACAATGTCATATTTGCAATAAAAATGTCAACTGAGCGAATGACACTTAATGACAGTTGTCATAAACATCCTTCATATTCATTAATCTTATACACTCCCCTTCAAGTAAAGTGTTACCGAATAACTGCATGCATTTTGCGGAAGAACATTGTTTTGGTTGTACTTCGGCTGTGCATGACTGCGGATTAATATAAAAACTGATGCAGTTTTAATGAATTAACTCTGTTATGAGCTACTTATGGCAATGTTCAATATACTTACTCACTCATCTGTCGCTTCAAATCCCTTAGTTCTTGCTATCTCTGCCAAGCCAATGTTGATTCTTGTTTTATTACAGAGCTCTGTCGCGTTCTTCATTCATCATGATCCATGTCAACCTCTCTCTCGTTGTGACAACTAGCTATCCTATGCCACTCCCACACCATACAACTTTTCTCTCTTACAAATATGACAAGACAAGCATGGATGACTGGTGTGTGTACCTATGCAATTTCCCATTAAAACTAATATAAAATATAACCAAAAATAAACACTTATATTAGGTTTACCATGATGAATCAATGTAAGGCAAAAACACCTTTGGAAGAAAGATTGCTGATATATTGAACCATAATTTAAATTTGCTTTCGTTGTATACCCTTAAACATGTTCTATATTATTCAGTGTGTGCTGCAAAAAGGTGTGTATAGGTTTATTTTATAGGCCTATGTAATGTATTATGTTAAATTTTGTTAAATAGCAAAAACATTTATGAAATGTAAAACATAATAGCCAATTGATTATTAACAGAGGAGAAAAAACTGAGAAAAAAAACTCTTAATACACAAGGCAAAAACTTTTTGTCTTAATTTTTTTTTGCATAAATTATACATATTCAAAAGTCAGTAAAATTTTATTTTTAAAAGGTTAATACTTTTATTTAGCAAGGACACATTCAATTGATCAAAAGTGACGGTATTACAACAGAACATCATTCTGATGTTACAAAACATTTATTTTTCAAATAAATGCTGTTCTTTTGTGCTTTCTTCTTCGGCAAAATAACTTTCCATAAAAATATTAAGCAGCATAGCTGTTTTCACCAATGTTAACAATAAGAAATGAACACAAAATCCACATATTAGAATGGTTCATCAACAACATTTTTAACTGTTAAACAATTTTAAAAACATTTAAATTTTTAAATTGTAATAATATTTCACAAAGTTAGGCTGATGACCCCTCCACCTTAACTTTTCCCCTGACCAGATGACACAAACTCTCATTTCAGCACTTTTGATGAATGTCTATATGCTATTTTTAATTTTGTCATTTCATCTGAATATTAACATTTGTGATCATGTAGTAAGCCAAAACCGTTTTGAGGTTAATTTATCTAATTTTGTGTATCTGGACAATAAGTGATGACATTGGCATTGTATTATGTTGAATAGCCTATAACGTTTAGTCTATTTTTATTTTATTTTTTTAATGAGGGATTTGTGGACAGATTCGTGTTTTTAGATTTGTGGAGTAAAATTTATAGTAAAAAGATCTAAATTATAATTTGTTACATTATTTATTTATTAAATAAATTATTAAAGATCAGATCACTTGGTGAGCATAAACGACTTCTTGAGAAATTTTGTTTTTAAGAAAATAATACCTTTACTCAGCAAAGGACATTGAATTGATCAAAAGTATAGCCATTTATGACATTGCAAAAGATTTATATTTCAGGTTAATGTATCATAGTTATCACAAATATATGAATCAGCGATCACCGATCTGTTGAACAACACTGTAAGCCTATTTAATCGAGCACTCATGCACGCGCACACGCGCGCACTGCTCTGCTCGTTGAGTGTTTACGGTAGCTCGCGCCTCTGAGTCCTGAGTGAAACTCGTAGTTATTCTCTCATTTCATCAGCGTGGGAATTGGAAGACAGCTCTTTCCTTCTTTCGGAGTCGTTCCCGAACGTCACGTCAAGATAATGGGCTTTGGATTTAGACCGTTTTCGAGGGTCCCGTGGACCCGGACTTAATTTGTAAACTGTGTGGGAAAGTTTTCGAGGATCCCTCAGCACTCCGTGCGGACATGTCTTCTGCGCCGCGTGCGCTCTACAGTGGTTCTCCAAAGTCAGCAGTTGTCCTGCCCTGTGCCAAAAAATCACCACTAAAGAGTTGAACCACGTCCTGCCCCTAAAAAACCTAATTCTCAAGCTGGACGTCAAATGCGAGCACCGTGAACGAGGCTGCAACCGGGTGATGAAGCTCCAGCATCTTTCCGAGCACGCGGAGACGTGCGACTTCTCTCCGGTCAGATGCAGGAATGAAGGATGCGACGCGGTGCTCATCCTGAAGGATGTGGCTTCACACATGCGGGAGAGATGCGAGCACAGGGCGGTGGAGGTCTGTCAGGGTGGATGTGGACTGGCGCTGAGCCTCAAGGAGAGGTCGGAGGACCACAGCTGTCTCCAATCACTGAAGACACACAGCTGTCTCCTCCAAACCGAAGCGCTGCGTCTGGAGGAAGAGCTGAAGAGTCAGTCCCTGAGCTTCAGGAAGAGAGAGAGTCTCTCCTGTCCAAACTCTCCGCACTCCACTGCGAGCTGCACATCACCGCGCTCACTTTTCAGAAGAAAATCACCGAGTACAAGAGCAGGATTGACTCGCTGTCAAACAGATGCCTGCTGCCTCTGGAGAAGGTCAGTATGATGTCGAAGTGGTGTGAATGGAGTGAACAACACTGTAAAAAAACAGACATCTAAATCTTGAAGAAACGTTTAAATGTGTAAGTCAAATCAAAGTGGAAACCTGCTGTGAAGTTTATTACTGCTTTGATTTTAATCACGGATCTAAAAATAGGCTACTCTTAAAAAACATATGAAACTAAAGTTAAATGGTTGGAAACAAATGATGTGAACATTTTGACAGCGAGGCCATGGGACCCTTCAAAAGTACAGAAAACTATGAGAAAGCCTATTAATGTTTTGTAGGAAAGCAAAGAAAATAGTATTTCTTTTGGAAATATGGAATATTATCTAAAGCGAAGAGCCATCATCGGTTTTACAACATGTAGACTATTATAGTTAAAGGCATAGTTCATTTTGAAATTAATTTTGGTATGTTTTAGCTTACCTATATTTAACTATAACTATAATGCAGCTCTATGGTCACCACCTCAAAGAGCATGCAGAGAAGTCCAACTCAAAACATGATTTAATGACTCATAAATGTAGAGTACACATTGATGGCCTAAGACACAAAACGAGCAGTTTGAGCGAGAAACCGAACAGTATTTATAACGTTTTCACTCTTGTAATCACAATCACAAAGCCCCTGCGCCCTCAGATCACTTGTACGTGGCTGTGATTACAAGAGGTAAAAACAATATAAATACTGTTCGTTTCTCACTCAACCTGCTCATTTTGTGTCTTAGGTCATCAATGTTACATTTACGAGTCATTAAATCATGTTTAATTTGGACTTGTCTGTGCATGCTCTTTGAGGTGGACCCCATAGACCTCCATTATATGACAGACAAGAACGGTTTAACCTAAAAATATCAAAATTGAAGCCCTTGAGATAAGCTAAAACATCTAAAATTAAATTGATAAAAATTCATTTCAAAGTGAACTATCCCTTTAATGGCTTTCATATAATTTCTGAGAACAAATGTAAACACATAGGCCTACAGGTATTTCCAAACTATCTGAATGGGATAGAAATTGCAGTTAAAGGGATATTTCACCCCAAAATGAAAATCATCCCATAATTTACTCAACCTCAAGCCATGTGTATATGACTTTCTTCTTTCAGCCAAACACAGTTCGAAGTTATTAAATAATACCCCTGGCTCTTCCCAGCTTTGTAATATATTGAATAGAGTTTTTGAATCTCCAAAAAGTTCATCCATCCATCATAAAATAACCCAAATAACTCCAGGGGTTTGCAAAGGCCTTCTGAAGTGAAGTGACATGTTTTTATGATGGATGGATGAATTTATTTTGAGCTCCAAAATCCAAATTACCATTCACTCCCATTATAAATCTTGGAAGAGGCAGAATATGTTTTAATATAACTCTGATTGTGTTTGTCTGAAATAAGAAAGTCATATACACCTATGGGCGAGGGTGAGTAAATTATGGGATCATTTTAATTTTTGGGTGAACTATTCCTTTAATATATTGTTTAAAAACTTGCCTCGAGCTATAACAAAAATATGAAGATGTGTTTCAGATATTACAGGATGGCGAATTGGGTCCTGTATAACCTAACATTATTTTAAAGGTAGCATTAGCATACACAAATCTAGTTTTTACCTTAAAAATATACTAATTACCAACATAATTAAATCGATGGTACAATAGAAAGCCACATGATGAATCAGTTCATCTTCAGTAGCCTATCCATAAACCATGACCAATACTCATATATAGACGCTTACAGGGTCATACAAAGACTAAAGACCATTAGAATAACACATAACACTAAAATAATCTAATAAAAAAACAGAAAATGCAACAAAAATATATAATTGATATAAATATTATCATTAACATTATTTACAATGTACAGTATACAGTAAGATACTACTGAAGACTACAAAACAACTTCTGGAAGCCTCTGATTTTACATTTCAATTACTTTCCCTTCACTAAAAAGACTTAATGCCACCAAGCCAGCATTGTCAGTTTGTTTTCATGTCAGTTTAGAGCATTCACACTTGAACGATCTAGATCTGAACAAAGAGACAAAACTCGAACATCTTCATTCTGTATTCAGATGCATAATTATGCTGTCTCTCGTCTTATGCGAGCAATCTGAGTGGATAGTCTGTGAAACCAACAAACTTAAGACATAAGTCTAACTGAATTGACAGGAGGCATGTCTTGTGGACATAACATCGTTAACAAAAGAGTCCGTTCTTGTTCTCTGGCTTGCTGTGGTTGAGTCAGACTCTGAATCAAGAGCTCATGATGTTTGTCTCACTCATTGTGACAGATTTCCGCCTGCAGCCGCTGTTTCAGCAGGGGATGTCACTGCTATAGGACTGTTTGATAGACAACTCACTTAAGTTCAGATATTTTAAGACTATCTCAAGTCTGTCGTTCTTGAAAAGTCACAGGCCTTTGCCTTGATTTTCACTCGGGCACATCCAGGGCGGAGTGGGACCAAAAAATCTACCGGGAAATTTTGTAGACCACCGTCCCTCGTCGCCGGCAGGATTTTAATATAGCATTTACAGTTTTACTGATTAAAAAGGAACTTTGTTGTACTATGGTGGAGTAAAGTTCATAAATGGTCGTTCTTTCCCATAGGACTTTGTAAAACTATGTTGGGTGCACCTCTGTGTCTCTAGAGGGGTTCGGGGATGTTCATGCTCCCCGCAAGAAAATTTTGTACATTTGAAGGTTAAATGCATCAATCTTAGATGCTCTCTGAGAGATCAAAATTAAGAGCTTCAACCCATGAACTGCTCGTTGAACAAAGAAAAAGCATTGTACCAGGACAATAAAGAGGGCTCAAGCATCTTTTTAGATATGAGCGTCTAAAAACAGTCTACATTACATTATCAATGGTGTTTTAGGATGCCAAACAATTATTATAATGTAATAATGTAATTTATTATATAATTATTCCTATGACGTAAAATCCATTTAGCCTATAAATGTACTATATAAATGAAAATGAGTATTTCAAAAGTATATATTTAGCCTACATTACACTGTAATATAGGAAAATTAAAATACTTTTGTCCTAATTTCTTCACTTGCAAGAAAAAAACCCTTCAGCTTTTATTTAGGAGAAAACACCAGATGACCATGATGATCGCGTGAGCAAAGTAATCACGCAGCACAAACAGGATGCTATTCTTAAAGTCTTGTGCTGTTTTATTAATTCACAAAGCCATATCATGGTTTCAATTTTAGTTTGTTGGCAAAATATAACGCTAGAGACCTTAATGTTAGGTTATACATTTTACATCTTTACATATGTGTTGGAAAAGGGAGAAGAGAGACTTCGGCAAAGAGCCAGGATTTGAACTCGTGTCGAGCACATCAAAAGCTGCTTTCATAGGCTTTCGCCCTACCACCTACGCCACTGAAGCTATTCCATTTCGAGCGTCTTTTTGCTATTAAGAGGCACTTAATGCAAATATATGCTCCGTTATAGAAAATGTTAAAAAAATGTGTTCTTCCATTCGCTTAATTGGGCCCCAGGTGCGCATGGCGAACTTGCAATAAATACATTTTATCAGACCGGCCCTCGCGGCCTCGAAACACTACCGGCCCACCGGGAAAACTCCCGACTCTCCCGATTGCCACTCCGCTACTGGGCACATCTGCTTAAAGAGATAGTTCACTTTGAAATAAATTTTTGATATGTTTTAGCTTACCTCAAGGGCATCCAAGATGTAGGTGTCTTTGTTTCCGCAGTATTTTCAAATTTGATATTTTTAGGTCTAACCGTTCTTGTCTCAGTCATATAATGGAGGTCTATGGTCACCACCTCAAAGAGCATGCACAGAGAAGTCCTAATTAAACATGATTTAATGACTCGTAAATGTAAGTACACATTGATGGCCTAAGACATGAAATGAGCGGTTTGTGTGAGAGAGACGGACAGTATTTTTATCGTTTTTAACTCTTGTAATCACAGTCATAGTGGTGCACGATATATCAGCCGCCGATATAACATCGGCCGTTTTGGTAAATTTTTTATACATCGGTATCGAATTCCGATGTCAAAATAGGGCTGATGTGAACAGGCCGATGATCATTCCTGTGTATTTGACGTGCGTGTAGATTTGAGTGTGGGGGCTGGGATGTTTGTTTTTACACGAGCGTGCGCAAGTCCGTTTAAAACGTCAAGCGCCTGAAGACTGGAACTGGCGCACTGTTTTCTGTCAGCCTAATGCGTATTTTTGTCCCGCCAAAGCCATATTTGACCGGTAAGTGATGTAGATTGACTGCTTCGCTTGTTTAACTGAGGGAACGAGAGAGAGTGTGAAAGCACCGGTCGCGCACGTCGTCTTCGAACGGCCTCTCCCTCACTTTATGAATTGAGTTGACTGAATAGACGAGAATACACAATGGTAAAATGTTTTTTTTTCTGAACTACTGGTTGTGAATTGTGCTAAAATAGCATTGCCTTATCTTCTCTGAAAAGCTTTCCACACATCAGATCAGATGACATAAACCACACTTTCAATAAACCAAAAAAAATCTACCTGGTGATGAAATGTTTTCCATGTTAAGAAACTATAAAAAATAGGTCAAGACAAATCTCATGCAGATGTCCTAAACTGCCTGGATAATCACAACAGTGTGCCGTGCTGCCGTTAATGACACATCCGATTCGCGAACTAATGACTCATTTAAACCGATTCACTTTAATGAATGGTTAAAACAACTGATCTGTCCTTCACTGAACTCAAGAGACATAAATTGGAAACACTTTACAATAAGGTTCCATTTATTAAAGTGTACATTTATTAACATTCTATTAATATTAGTTTAATTTAATATTATAATATATTAAATATATATTTAATATTATTTAATATTAGATTTACTCCATGATAAAACCACCCCAGCCCAGTCATTCTAGAATGATTCATTCTTTCCAAATAGAGATATTCAAGTAATCTGGTGAAATTGTTTTTATCACAAATCACAATATATATCACAGAAAAATAAAATATCACAAAATGTAATTTTTTACCAATTTCGATGCAGCCCTAATCCTCGCTATGTGTTTTCTATACAGAGATATCGACATCGGTAAATATCGGTATCTGGCAATAACAGCAATATTAATATCGGTTATCAGCATCGGCCACAATTTTCACATTGGTGCATCACTACACAGTCACGTCAATTATACTCTGAGGGAGCGGGCGCTTTTGTCTGCGCATGCGCCGAATTTCGATATTTAGATCTTCACAGTGAAAGGTAAAACTTTCGAAAATATCTGTGTGAAACAATGAGTGAACGTACATGCGCGAGAAATCGCTTCCTTGCGATCACTTTCGCATCACTTGGACGTGACTGTGATTACAAGAGGTAAAAACGATATAAAAACTGTTCATTTTCTCACACAAACTGCTTGTTTCGTGTCTTAGGCCATCAATGTGTACTTACATTTCACGAGTCAGTAAATCATGTTTAATCTAGGACTTCTCTGTGCATGCTCTTTGAGGTGGTGACCATAGACCTCCATTATATGACTGATAGACAAGAACGTGTTTGACCTCAAAATATCAAAATTGAAACTACTGCGGAAATAAAGACACCTACATCTTGGATGCCCTTGAGGTAAGCTAAAACATATCAAAAATTTATTTCAAAGTGAACTATCCCTTTAATGTCACCTGATCAAATCCAGAGAGACATTTTGATGTCCGTCATAAAACTGTAAATATGGATTTATTTAATTTAACTGTTTTTTTTCCTTCTACTTAACAAATATTGCTGCAGTTCAATATGCAATTAAATAAATACAAAAGTTTAACAATACCTAGGGTACCAAATAAACCTTTTTCCACACCTGCTGCAAAACAAATCTCCCATCTATAACACTACCAGATATTGTATTTTCACCCTGATCTGAAGGAAATAAGTCAGGTTTAATTCCTCTGTAATTTCGTCTGCATACTTCACTGTGTTGTGAGTGTCATATACACCTGGGCCACATGTTCATAAATTATTTTTAGACATTTATAGCACCTTTACTGTCATTTTGCCGTGTGTCTCTGAGGATGTGATCTGTCTTCACTGCTTGATATATGAAAATACCCTGGAATCTCATGTGGCTTTGCCGTTTCATTGGGTAACTAATGGGGAGAGCCCCACTTCCTTATGGGAGAGATGGTTAGTGTGGTCAGTGAAGCTGTGTTGAAAGTCTGTTCGCAGCGTATGAAATATGTCTTTCTGTTTCTCTCTTTCTGTCCTATCCCAGGGAGAAGATACCAGGAGCCTTAAAGTCACCCTACACAGAACATCAGGATCTCTTGGATTCAGTATCATTGGAGGAAGTTTGTGTGAGGTGGGTAGCTAAGAACCTTGTATAATATATAATATAGTTTTTAATCATCGTTTTCTTTATTCCATCAATGACAGAAATAGAAAGATAATGCTAATGAAAGGCATGTAAAGTGTCAAGTTCGTACCGTAATCTCGACTGAACCCCTCCATCGTAAGAAAGAAAAACAAAATCAGCAACTAAGCCACATGTAAAAAAGATAATTGCAGATTTGCACTATTTGAGCCTCACGTATTCTCTCGATAGTACACTGTGAAATGAAAGCGTGAGCGTTGGAGCCATTAATTTCTCACATAGCTTGTGTCCAAGTGGAGAGGAGAGAGCAAGCTGTGGGTTGGGCTTTCACTCACATCACATTCTCTCCTCTTACTCTAGTGGAGATTTCACCACAGGCTGTTCACCACCCTGTTTCATACTCCGGTAGTGGGCAGCCACAAGTTAACCAAGTTTATCCTTGCTGTATATACATTCATGCATAGAGAGCGTACCCCTAAGTCCGGGCTCATGATCCATTCAGAATTTAATTGAATGCCTCCTACATTTTCATTTATTTCCAGAATGCTCTAATTTACGGAGCCAAACAACATGAAGTGGTGTACAAGATAAAAACAGAACAGTCCATGAACATTTCTGTTTTGGACCAATGTAAAGTCTTCTGTTGTGTAACTGTTCAATTTTGTTGAAAAGAAAAAAAAATGGATTTTTTGTTTTGTTCTCGAAGGCCAAATATTCTGAAGCCTTCACTTCCCCTATATTTCTGTTATTTCTGCTGTAATAATGTAAAGATGGCAAAGCTGCTAGTTTTGAACTTCTTTAATGACAGAAACGGAGTATTGATATATTAAAGTGCCTCTATTATGCTATTTTAAAGTTTCCTAATGTTGTTTTGGAGTCTCCTACAACAGGTTTACATGCATCAAAGGTCAAAAAACTGTTTTCATTTCCTAATATACATTTGCACATCACCACATTTTCAATGACTCTCGAACGACTCGCTGAGTATGAATCAATGACTGAGTCCGAAATCTCCATTCAAACCACTGACTCCCTACTCCGGATGCAGGGGGTAGGGAGTAGAGCACTATATAGTGAGCTCACCAGCATAATAGAAACACCGCTTTCGGACACGATCTCGAATCGTCTGAAAATCGTATTACGTCATCCTGTCGCCCGATTGTGCCGTCCTCACTACGATCAGAGCAATGCATGATGGTATGTCAGGGCTTACGTTAGTGACCATCCGGTCGTACACTACTTTTCAAAATGCATTCTGGGATACATTGAGTGGACTAAATAGGGTATAATAACCATCACCTATACATTCGCGACTGCACTACAAAATGGGGAGCTCCCTTATATAGTCCACTATACAGTGAGTAGTGGGCAGTGTTGGGGAGTAGTTAACTACAAGTAGCGTAGCCATGACTTAACTACATTTTTCAGTAGCTTGGCAGTAGCTCAGTTGCTTTTTAAACAGTGTAGCTTTTCCAGTAGCTAACTACTTTTTGCAGCAAGTAGCGGTGTAGCGCTGAGCAAAAGCTACATTGCTACATTGTCGAGCCTGCGCGAATCAGCGCGATGCAAGGATATTTTCTTCTTGTTGATTACAAACTAATTTTTTGCCATTACCGCCACCTGTTGTTTAATCACGCATTTTATGGCTAACGGTTCACTGACGTACAGAAGTGGGTTGACACACCCATATTATGATTATATAGCAAGACGTGACGGCAGATTTGGAGGATGGAGAAACAACTAACGTTAATTACCCATGGCCTTATTTGTCCAAGTTCAATCAGTATTTTTGAGAAATGTTCTACATGCAATTTACGTTGGATGTATATTTCGTTCTTGCAATGTTGTAGGCTATTTGTTGCACTTTTGACAAACAGTTAGAGATATTTTAGTGTTGTGTGTAATAAAACAATATTTTTTGAAATTGTAATTGCATTGCCTTGTTTTAAACACTAAATATTTTACTTAAAACATTCCTCAGACAATTATTCAGTTATTTATATGTTGTTCAAAAAGCAAAAGTAGTTTCAATGTAGCTAGCTACTTTTTGATAGTAACTTGTAGTGTAGCTAACTACTTTTCTAAACGGGTAGCTTGACTGTAGTTAAACTACTTTAACTTACGAGTAGCTTGTAGCTTGTCAAACTACAGTTTCAAAGTAGTTCCCAACACTGTAGTGGAGATTTCGGACATAGCCAATCTCTCTAAATCCCTCCTTTCGCGAAGCAACTCTGCTCTGATTGGCCAGACGGCTCAGTCGGTCGTGACGCGGTCTTACGCGACAGCGCGTGTCGAAAACAAAAACGCCCATTGCTATACGCAGATCTGCGTGTCTGAATTGTCTCAACACTCGTAAACTGAAACACAGTGAACAAACAATACGTCAATTTTACCATATCAATGTGAGCATAAGTCCGATGATGAAGCATTGGAAGAACTATTCATTCAACCTGAACCTCCATCGCGAGGACAACTAGAGCAGGACGTTTCTTAGTGATATGCTACTTAGTTTGAGGTACATTATGAGATGTTGCAACTGTAATTGCTCACCATCAGCATTTACAAGTGCATGTCCATCAACAAACCGATTATTTTACTTGATTTTACTCATTTATTTACAGAGTATTTTTCTAAGATATTGCGGTGAACATATGGAAACTGTATGAATAACTCTAGCGTGAATGACTGATGTAACATAAACTTTGGTAAAACAAATCTTGCTCATGTTTAATCTCACTCAAAAGTAAGTGAATCAACGTCCATACTTTTGAATTGGAATCATGTCTCACCCCCTTCTTTTGATACATAGCTAAAAGAAGTGTTCGTTGGATTAAATTGGAGAAAATTAGACTGTCACAGACTGGCACCCCTTTTTAGATTATTTACTGGCTAACTTTCAAGAGACATTAACCTGAGCATTTATTTTATTTTATTCTGTGAAATGCTTTGTTTAAGATATCAATATTGTGTCTGTTTTTTGGTTTTGTTTTTTTTTTCGTTTTTTCTCTCTCTTTTTGGAAGCTGTAGGTTGTTTATTTGAGGGAGGGTTTATTGGGCTATTATTAACAGTGTGGAATGATAATTGCATAAATGCAGTGTTATTATCTGTTGACTTGATGTTCCAAGCAGGAAAACTAATAAAGAGATTAAAAATAAAAAGTAGTGAGAACGACAGACAATCTGCATTAATAGACACAGTTATACTGTAGGTAATAGTTGTCTACAACTGATTAATAATGTAAGTATTAATAATGTAAGTTAAAGCGTTAACAGGAGACCTACACAATATAAACCATCTTTTTCATCTTTCTTGAGAAGATTTGAGAAGCAGTCGTCAGTAAAGTAAAGGGAACACAGCAAAAGTTTAGGATTATACTGCTGTGGTATTGTGGTGAAGATGAATTTTAATCACTTTTTAATCAATTTTTTTCAAAATTAATCTCACACTCGTCACATGCTGTCCTTTGGTAGTGAAAATAAAAAAAATACTGGCTTTACCTGCTAAAATATATATTTTTTAGCAATCAAAAAGCATGTCTCATTAATTGAAATCATGTATTAATAACATTTAAGTAAATATATATATATATATATATATATATATATATATATATATATATATATATATATATATATATATATATATATATATATATATATATGAAAAAAATCCAACACTAATTCTGTGTTGTGTTTTTGCTGGTAACAAAATGAAGCCATAAAACACAAATTTTATCATTTATCATAAACTTTTTGTAAAATAACATGCCGCAATGAGCTTTACTGTTAAAATTAAAACATGGATTATTCCTTAAATGTGAAATCATTTATTTGGATTAGTGTTAGTGTATTTCTACATTAGGACATATCTAAATTCTACTGTACAACAGTAATATATTTCTGTCAAGTTAAACCATGTTTATGTCATGATGATAATCTCAAATGAAGCGGTTAAATGATCACAAAGTGACTTTCATAGTGAATTTTCAGATTTTCCGTTGCGCCGTTCTCTCCTTATTTACGATTCTTAATGCGCTGGATCCTTCACTGAAAACTGAAACTAACTCCCACTAAACTTTCACTCTTTGAATTCTTGCACCCAGAAACAATACAAGTCGAACACCACTATGACTAAAAGTTTACTAAGTATTTCCTACTAAAGGTTACTTGACTCTGTTCAAGTATATCCAATAGAGAGCCTAAGTCCCGCCCCTCCGCTTCCGGTTAATGGGACCTTATTTTGGAAAAATTATGAATGGGAGTCAATGGCGAGAGATAACTTATCTTTTTATTCCGTCTGAACTGTGTCCTGGATTACACATATGATGTTTGTCAATTTAAAAGATAATTATGAAAGTCAAGAAAGTCGCAGTTCGTCATAAAACAGAAGAGTAACTTTTAGTTTTATGTGAAAATCGCTCAATGAACTACATCTCCCGGGAGGCGAAACAACGAGCGAGATCAGCTGCTGTGTGTGCGTGCAGTCTGGAACAACACACTCATGACGGTAACGTTACGATTATAACGTAAGACTATAGAAACAATGACATAGCCTCAGTAAAGTTCGCTTCATTCATTGAGAGAAAATGTGCGCCTTTGGGATTTGTAGTCTTTGTAATTACGTATTTTCACAGTCTTATATCTCAACAGTTTTACATCAAACTGCGACTTTCTTGACTTTAAAATGTATCTTTTAAATTGACAAACATCATATGTGTAATTCAGGGATCAATTTAAACGAGATCAAAATATTTGTTATCTCTCGCCATTGACTACCATACAATATTTTTCCGAAATAAGGTCCCATGGTGGTCGACCGGAAGGGAGGGACTTAGGCTCAGGCTGGTGGGAGTGGCCTTGGACAGCAACATTCCCAGTGCATTATGGGTGTTGAAGTTTTCTTACCTATTTGGCAAAAGGGAAGACAGTAGCCTTTTCTCTGTTTCTCTAGTCAGGTAACAGATTTCAAAAGTGTTTTCACCTTTCAACTGTACATAGAGCTAAGTTTTATTGGAAGCCAATTTTGCCAGCGGTGAAGTACTCCTTTAGCTTGTCTAATTTTCAACGTTTGCTTCTGTCTAAGGAACCAGAGGAGCATGGAGATTTCAGTGATGGGATCTATATATCTAAGATAGTGGAAAACGGAGCAGCTGAGAAGGCCGGACTTCATGTTCATGACAGGATCATTGAGGTTTGTCAGTGATGTGGATGAGTCGATTTTATGGGTGCAAAATGTATTGTCAAATTGCATAGAGGTCATTTGCACAGTTTGTGAAGATTTTTCTTAGGCAGGATAAAGGCCAACATGCTGGATGCAATCAAACTCAAAGGGGTCACTCAGAGAAACGACTGAGACGGATGAAAGCCAAAATAGATAGACATCATACCGCTAGTCTGAGCTCCTCAACTGGTCCCAATGTTTTCACAGTCTGTCTGTTAGATTTGTCAGATCTAGTCAGACTGAACAATGTTGGCGCCATTGTAGGTTGATTTCACACTGGGCAGATTCCTTTAAAAGGGTGTTAGTCTGTTCATCCAGCAGTACTGTGTCAGTTATTCACATCTAACAGGAACAAAATGTTTCGTCAACAAAAGAGAGCGTTGTCTATACGGGCACATACCAATGACAACACAACATCAAGATTTAGTAGCTTGTAAATATCAACAAAAGAGCAAACAAAACCTCATCTCGCATTGAATGTCTAGAAAAACCCACGTTTTTACTCGAGTGGCTCTTATACAAGCAGAGCAGAGTAGAGCATGATGATTTCTTTCTTGACTCACTTTGTCTCATGTGGGCTCTTTGCTGTCTGTCTGACGTGATGAACATAACAATAGCAGTGGAGCCTTTTGAAATCTGTGCATCACACCAGAGTTGTTCCCCAAAGAATGCATGATACAACTGCTGAGTTTCAAAGAGGATGTCAGCCATGGAGCTTTTGTGGTGGTCTCAGGGTCTCCCTTTATAAACTGAGAAGGCACAGTTGGTTCTGATTTGTCGTTTCAAATCTGTATGATTTGTTTGTCATGACATACAAAAAGAGAAATGATAAATTATAATAAAAACAATGACTTCTATGCTGTATTTCAGGTTTTCTGAAGTCACAAGATTTCTATAAATAATACACAGCTATTGAACAGTGCATTGAATGCTTGGAATATAGCTCACAAAGTCAAATAGACTATTTTATGGCACTTTTTCTTGATAGTCATGAACATAATGAATATTAGACCACCTCAATTGGCACTGTGTATGCATGGCTATATTAGTTGAGCTCTGACCAATTAAAAAAAAAAAAGCTTGAGATTTTTTCCTCTTTCCCTGCCAACATTGTCACTTTCTCTAACATACAAAAATTCTATTTCAATTTATTATTTAACATTTTATATGATCATTCTACACAAATCTATCATTTTCAGCCATACATTCACTGACCCTTTTGACACACAAATTATGGCATACATGGCAAATGTAATGATCCTGTGGCTGAAATGAGCACACAATACATATTAAACAGGAACAGTCTTTATTTTTACAAACACACAGGAGATCGCTGGAGAAGTCACTTAAGCACAACCACAATACCTGACAATGAAACAAAGGAAACTAAGGTAGGCCACACACTTGAAGATTTTAAGCCCGATTTGCAACCTCCGACGATGTAAGGGGTGTGGCTCGATTCTAGGCTTCTTCTCGCCTATCGACGTTTTGTCCGCAAAAATCCTCAACTGTGCTGTGTTATTACAATTATTTTACTGCTCCCTAATTCGTATCAGAGCCAGCATAATCCCTAAACCGTAAAATATCAAACATGTTTGTTTCTGACTCCTGATCAGGCTGCCTCTGACATGATATCTGCGATAGCCAATGAGTATTTTAGGAAAAAGATTGCACATATATTTTTTTCTCCTTTGTTTTTCTTACCATAAAAAGAAACTCATGCCAGGAGAACCAGCTGACGACATCAGTCGTCAGATATTTGTTTTTCTTTTCGCGTCAAATTTGATCTTGCAAGTCTCCATGAGATATCGGCTCACTGTGGAAATGTTACTGCAATCGGCAGGTGGTCTGTGGTCCCGTGGTCCAAATGAATCTTCTAGTGTGTGTATTCAGAGGTTTATAATGCTAAAAATTGGTTGAAACTGCCTTTAATGTTTGTGGTCTACTACATTTTTTAAATCGATTAAGATTTGAGAATCGTCTTGTGTGTCCCAGGCCTAAAGGCTTAAATACATGGAAGAGTAATCAACTGAACAGAAACAGGTGCGTAGAACTAATTAACAACCAAGGAAACTAAGGCTATGTTTTCACGGAAATGATTCTGAAGAGAAACGCAAAAGTGGTGTTGCGTTATCACTTTCATTCGGCCGTTTAGACTAGCGTTTTGGGTGGGAACGCAGTGCATATAATGACGCAAAAGTGTGTGCAATTTAATCTAGTATGCACTCCAGGCGGCTAGGTGGCAATGTGGCGCACTACCACACAACAAAACCAAGTCTGCGCGCCTGCATACAACCTTCACTGTCAAGCAGACTTTTGCGTTTTTACCCTTTACACGGGAACGCACCGGTGGAGTGTTTTTAAGATTTCCACTCTGGAGGGTGGTTTCACTTTTTTGCTTTTTAAGCCCCCAAAACGCAGTCGCCGTGTTAACGAAAGGCACATCTGATCAAATATTTTTACGTTTTCACCCGCGAGCATTCTAGTGTAAACAGGGCCTGACTAAAGAACACAGGCAACCCAGAACAGGGAAAAAACTGAACACAATGAAACTAAACCAAAACATAACATACACGTTACAGCAAAACATTAGTTTCGTTTTGTAATTGTTAACTCATTCTTCCAGAAAAAAATTCAGAAGGAGAATCCTTGAACTGTCACAGAAAATGTTTTCAAGGTAAAAAATGCATGCATATTCCAAAAATGTAGCATTGACCTAATATGGCTTTTTTGTTGAGCCCAGATTAGCATTTGTTTGTTTCTTTGTTTTTAGATGTATGGTATTGCAGGAAAAGCTGCACGCTGCAATGACAGTAAGATGTGTTTGTGGATGGATTAACTTAAGGTTTTTTTGCATGTACCTAAAGACATGCCCAGGTGATTCACATACTGTAAACATTTTTGTGACATCCTGTAAATCTGGACAAACAAACTATTGGAATGTTTTTCTCCTGAGTTATGCATGGGCAGGACAGGGGCAAGCACGGTATACTCCTCCCTCAGGTTTTGGGGTTACGAAAGCATTCCTCCACTTTCATTAAGCACACCGGTGTGTGGTGAAAACTATTGCTGTGAGCCAATTCAGAGGTTAAGACCACCAGCTTGGGAGGTCAGTGTCAGCAGGACAGCAATGATCTCGATGGCCTCAAGATACTATCTCGTGGCCTCAAGATCATAACTCGTGGCCTCCAGATACTAACTCTATCTTGAGGCCATGAGTTACTGCATCTTGAGGCCATGAGTTACCATCTTGAGGCCACGAGTTACTATCTTGAGGCCACTAGATAGTATCTTGAGGCCACGAATTAGTATCTTGAGGCCACGAATTACTATCTTGAGGCCACGAGTTACTATCTTGAGGCCACAAGTTACTATCTTGAGGCCACAAGTTACCATCTTGAGGCCAGGAGTTACTATCTTGAGGCCACTAGATAGTATCTTGAGGCCACAAGTTACTATCTTGAGGCCAGGAGTTACTATCTTGAGGCCACGAGTTACTATCTTGAGGCCACAAGTTACTATCTTGAGGCCACAAGTTACCATCTTGAGGCCAGGAGTTACTATCTTGAGGCTACGAGTTACGTATCTTGAGGCCATGAGTTACTATCTTGAGGCCACGAGTTACTATCTTGAGGCCACGAGTTACTATCTTGAGGCCAGAAGTTACTATCTTGAGGCCAGGAGTTACTATCTTGAGGCTACGAGTTATATCTTGAGGCCAGGAGTTACTATCTTGAGGCCACGAGTTAGTATCTTGAGGCCATGAGTTACTATCTTGAGGCCAGGAGTTACTATCTTGAGGCTACGAGTTAGTATCTTGAGGCCACGAGTTACTATCTTGAGGCTACGAGTTAGTATCTTGAGGCCATGAGTTACTATCTTGAGGCCACGAGTTACTATCTTGAGGCCACGAGTTACTATCTTGAGGCCACAAGTTACCATCTTGAGGCCAGGAGTTACTATCTTGAGGCTACGAGTTAGTATCTTGAGGCCATGAGTTACTATCTTGAGGCCACGAGTTACTATCTTGAGGCCACGAGTTATTATCTTGAGGCCACAAGTTACTATCTTGAGGCCACGAGTTACTATCTTGAGGCTACGAGTTATTATCTTGAGGCCATGAGTTACTATCTTGAGGCCACGAGTTACTATCTTGAGGCCACGAGTTACTGATCTTGAGGCCACGAGTTCTATCTTGAGGCCACGAGTTACTATCTTGAGGCCACGAGTTACTATCTTGAGGCCACGAGTTATTATCTTGAGGCCACGAGTTACTATCTTGAGGCCACGAGTTACTATCTTGAGGCCACGAGTTACTATCTTGAGGCCACGACCGAGTTACTATCTTGAGGCCACGACACGAGTTACTATCTTGAGGCCACAAGATAGTAATAATTATTTATTTTTTTGCCAAAGTGGGACTAGGAGGGCCTCTTAAAAAGGTCCTTTGAACTCACATCTCACGTTAGGGGGTCTGTTGCATCCTACAGGAAATTTAGGTTGGAAGGAGGCGATCTGGATCAGACAGGGTTTGGAAGAAAATTATTTCTAGAACTTGATTTTTTTTCCCTGAAGAAAATAGTCATTCTCAGGCTTGTTTTTGAACTTGACAGACCTTTAAGTGTGAATGAGATTGTCAAGAAAATCACTCATGTGCCTATATTGTCAGAAAACTTATGATCCATCAGAGAAAGCACATGATACCAAAAGGAGACTGGCCTTTTTATGCATTGTCTAACGTTTGTTTATGAGCTGGGCACTTTATTGAAAGGTCTATCTCATTTGAGAAACAGTGTTGAGAGCAAATTCTTTGATCTTGGTGTGCCATGTTTTATGCAAGTTAAACCCTGACACCGCCTTTTTCAACTTCAGATCTCCAAACGCTGCTAGAATAATCACAACACATGGTGAATTAGATTAAAGGTACAGGGAAAAACATCAGAAGGGATCATGGGAAGATTAGAGGAATGAGGAAACAGGGCTCTGACAATGGTCATTGTGCCGAACGGAAGCTCAGTGAATGAAGGTAATGCAAGCTGTGTTTGGCCTTAGGAATGAAAGCTGTGCTGTTGTATTGACAGTATGTTACAGTTATTTCGTTTAAGTGGTAGTGCATATTTTTAATTAGATATTTGTGAATTAATATTTTCATCAGCATGCTTGAGTAAGTATCATGTATCTCATGGTTGTGATCTAAGATAGTAATGACTGAATACTGTATTATCTGTGTGTGGCTGCATCTGATGTTTTATTGCAGAGCAATTCAAAGTATGGACATACCATAGTTAAGCCGTTTCCAATGAAGTCATGATGATTGTGAAATGTTCTTCATATTTAAGTGCAATACATGTGCTGTAATTATAGTTAAGTGTGTGTGAAGTCTAATGAGATTAAATTGAGGAATGTGTGGACATGTACAGCTCCACATAGCTGTAGCAAAAGATGTATTAGACTCAAATAAAAAAAACAGCAGCACATTTGTTTATTCCAAACACGTTTTAGAGTGATGTCATTAGAAAATCACAGGGATGTTAAATGTAGATGTTCTGTGGTCCTGTTGGGCCGTATGAGGTCATGAGATAGCTTTGCCCAATTTCAGACTGTCTTCTGTCTACTGTTGAGGGCAGTTCTTTTAAAGTCACTATAAAATTAACAATTGGCAATTGTTAAAAAACATAAAAAAACATGATTTATCCTTATAATCAAGATGCAATTTCAAAATATAATTTATATTGTATTGTATTTTTGCAAAGTCCTTGAATGGTAATGAGTGAATTAGAAAATTTGATGCTAATATTTTAAGATTTTAGCTCTCTCACTCTAAAAAATGCTAGGTTGTTTCAACCCAAATTTGGTAAATATGGACAAACCCAAATATTGGGTTAGGGCTGTCAACTTTAGTCGTTTAGTCGACTAATCGGTCAATGCCGTCTTGGTCGACTGACATTCTTATTGGTCGACCAGTTGCATTTTTTAAAAAAAATTTTTTTACCAATATTAAGAATTTTTCAATGATTTACTCCTTGATATTTATTCCTTTATAAGCAGTTATTTATTACTGTATTCTAAATAATTAGCCTATGTTTTGTCCCCAACTTTAAAATGCTTTAATTTAGGCTATTTTTGTAACTGCGCCACAGTTTAGCGCACACACATAACACACTCGGGAACCGCACCTGTGGCTGGCTGCGCTGCTGCTCACGCTCAGTAAGGGAAGCTGTATTCATTCAGTTAGAACGCTGCTTGTTTTGGCTTTAGTCGACAAAATGTCCAGGAAATCTAAATCTTTTGTCTGGCTGCATTTTAAATCAAAGACGACAAGACTGTGGAGGGAGGCGACCGCGTTGCTCCATTATGAGCGCGCAAGTCGCGCGCTGACATTTGAAATCGAACTTAAGCGCGCAAAAGACGTGAGCAGCCTTTTAACGGCTATATCATGCTGTGTTTTCTTAATATGTTTTCGTTTTTATTTGTACACTTGACGCATTTGAAAATAGCCTAAATAATGCAACAAAACGAAAATAAACCTATACGCGGTCCTACAGCCTATTAGGATTGTTTTTTAGGCTATTTGTTTTTTTTTGTGTGTTGTTTTTAAACGCCTTAATCGCCAGGAAGAAAGTTAACCCATAGCTTTGTAAGTAAAGAAGAATACAGCCTGTATAAACGAGAGCTTTTGTTAGGATTTTTCATTTTGTGGCAGATAGCAGTTATATTTTTTTGTAGCGTGTGGTGTGATCAGGTGTGCGATTGTGACTGTTACTATAGACCGGACAGAGCTCCTCACTTTTTGCAGTTAAAAAAATCACTTAATTTTCCAAGAATTGTATTATTATTATAGTTTTATTTATTTGTGATGTTTTTTTCGTTGTTGTTTTATAAATGCTCAATGACAATTGTTTAAAAAATGTTTAATAAAAACATCAGGGTTTTTTTTTTTTTTTTTTCAATCGTTGCGCAGGACAAGACTTTGGTCGACTAAGGATTTCTTTGGTTGACTACAGCCCTAGGTTAAGTATGTAATTAAAAAAATTACAGTTGAATGTGAAAGTTGAAGTTGGGTTAAAATTTTAAATTACATGTTTAACCCAACATTTAAGTTTGTCCATATTTGACCCAAATTTGGGCTGAAACAACCCAGCGTTGTTTAGAGTGTGATATCTGTAGGAGATATTGACATCTCAAGTGAAAGTAGAGTTATGTTGTTATGGTATTTTTACTGTAACTTCTAAACTTATTGCATCCAAGTGCAGATCTCACCACACCTGACATCTAGAACAGATCACAGTCATGTGGTGCATTGTTGCTCTGTCATAAACCCTTAAGACCAGATGAGTATTGACTGCTTACCTACTACGTCATAAAACATTCAGATGGAATGAAGATCAGAACTGACATAAGATGATTAATGTGTGTGGTATGGTAATCTCAAAATAAACATAAACAAAACCAGCGAGATCAGCATTCCCGTGATCCAATAAATGTCTTCCGTGCAGATTTATTAACATTCCTTTAGTAATTCATCATCAAATTATGCATGCGTTGTTTTGTTCTGTCATGTGTAACAGATAATCTGATGTAAATATGGTGCGTCACTGGACAAATTTACTCAAATCTTTAGTAGTCACATTTAATTCCATAGTGAATTCTCTTTCACTATAGGTTCTTAACCTTTCTTGGGCCTTTTGTGTTCATCTAAGACCCACAATTACAAAACCATGTAATATGCTATATTTACTGTTATTCTTCCACAGACGCATCAAAGTGACAAATGTTTTTAATTTTAATTTTTTTATTAATAATAGCAGTAATAATAGCTGGCGTAAGCTATGGAAGATATTAGTAATTAATGAGAAAAAAAGTTGTCAAGAAAATCAAAGCACACTTTTGTGATAAAAATATATATGAACATAAATAATTGCTTTTTATTAAAATGTATTAACCCAATACTTTGAGAAACACTGCCTTAGATTATTGTTCTGTGTGTATAAAGTACATTTGGATGATTCACATAATGTTAAACATAACCACTGCAAAACTTTATGCTAAAACATGTGATGGTATGATGGTTATTTTAGACATGCGTTTATAGGGCCAGAACTGTGGGCTTGGCAAACTTACTTTGAAAAGTCTGGCACAGAGAAGCTCTTGTGCTCCACAGATTTGACTGCTTGTGCTTCTCAGAGAGAGTTTGAATAAAAAGCTTCATACTGTAGGGTTTTGGGCAGCCAGCCATTGATTTGCAGCAGTGTGTGTATGTGTCTGTGCATGAGTTCAAATGTCACATGCCTTCCTTGCTTCTGGTTGGACTTACTCAAGTTATATTTAATCATATAATCCTATTTTAAGTCATTTAGTCTTCGCTTTATAAATAATGTTGCCAAGGATACAACATTTCAAGTGTGTCATTAAGGTGTCACTGATTGCAGACACAGAAAGGAATCAGGGTTCAGTCTTCAGAAAATTCCTTTGAAATTTCAATTCGTGATTTTAAACAGATTTTTGCTTCAAATATCCATTATTTAAATTTCATTTCATTTTTCATTTCAAACCAGGACACTACAGATAAGCCTACTCAAATGATACTCAAAGTTTACTCAAAGATACCTTATTAGTTTCAATACATTTAAAGTAGGTTATGCCTCCTCTGTATGGATAGAAAATGGTTATATTGTTATATGAAAACAGGACATGTCCTGGGAAAACAGGACAGTTGGTCACCCTAGATAATATAAATATATATATATGAGATTATAAGATATATTATATACAGTAAATACACTCACCGGCCACTCTATTAGGTACCCCATGCTAGTAACGGGTTGGACCCCCTTTTGCCTTCAGAACTGCCTCAATTCTTCGTGGCATAGATTCAACAAGGTGCTGAAAGCATTCCTCAGGGAGTTTGGTCCATATTGACATGATGGCATCACACAGTTGCCGCAGATTTGTCAGCTGCACATCCATGATGCGAATCTCCCGTTCCACCACATCCCAAAGATGCTCTATTGGATTGAGATCTGGTGACTGTGGAGGCCATTTGAGTACAGCGAACTCATTGTCATGTTCAAGAAACCAGTCTGAGATGATTCCAGCTTTATGACATGGCGCATTATCCTGCTGAAAGTAGCCATCAGAAGTTGGGTACATTGTGGTCATAAAGGGATGGACATGGTCAGCAACAATACTCAGGTAGGCTGTGGCGTTCGAACGATGCTCAATTGGTACCAAGGGGCCCAAAGAGTGCCAAGAAAATATTCCCCACACCATGACACCACCACCAGCAGCCTGAACCGTTGATACAAGGCAGGATGGATCCATGCTTTCATGTTGTAGACGCCAAATTCTGACCCTACCATCCGAATGTCGCAGCAGAAATCGAGACTCATCAGACCAGGCAACGTTTTTCCAATCTTCTATTGTCCAATTTCGATGAGCTTGTGCAAATTGTAGCCTCAGTTTCCTGTTCTTAGCTGAAAGGAGTGGCACCCGGTGTGGTCTTCTGCTGCTGTAGCCCATCTGCCTCAAAGTTCGACGTACTGTGCGTTCAGAGATGCTCTTCTGCCCACCTTGGTTGTAACGGGTGGTTATTTGAGTCACTGTTGCCCTTCTATCAGCTCGAACCAGTCTGGCCATTTCTCCTCTGACCTCTGGCATCAACAAGGCATTTCCGCCCACAGAACTGCCGCTCACTGGATGTTTTTTCTTTTCGGACCATTCTCTGTAAACCCTAGAGATGGTTGTTGGTGGAAATCCCAGTAGATTAGCAGTTTCTGAAATACTCAGACCAGCCCTTCTGGCACCAACAATCATGCCACGTTCAAAGTCACTCAAATCACCTTTCTTCCCCATACTGATGCTCGGTTTGAACTGCAGGAGATTGTCTTGACCATGTCTACATGCCTAAATGCACTGAGTTGCCGCCATGTGATTGGCTGCTTAGAAATTAAGTGTTTACGAGCAGTTGGACAGGTGTACCTAATAAAGTGGCCGGTGAGTGTATATATATAATTTGTTCCATATATATACAGTGATGCGACAAGTTTTGGACACCCATGCTAAAGTTGCCTAAAAAGAGGAATGAAAAATAATCTTTTGAAAATTGATCTTAATATCTTAATAAAAAAATGAGGAAAAATCCATCCTTTAAGGACAACAATTTTCTTTGTGAATTAATAATCTATCATAAATAAATAAATGTTCTTCCATTAAAATACTGGTTGCATAAGTCAGGACACCCCTATGTTAAATTTGTTTTAGGCAACTTTAGCATGGGTGTCCAAACTTATTCACATTACTGTATATATATATATATATATATATATATATATATATATATATATATATATATATATATATATATTAGGGCTGTCAAAAGGTTAATCGTGATTAATCGCATTCCAAAATAAAAGTTTGTGTTTACATAATATATTTGGATGCATTGTGTATAATTATTTTGTATATATATAAATACAGACACATGCATGTATATTTAAGAAAAAAATATTATTTATATGTAAAATATATACATTTATATATAATATAAATTACATGTAAATCTATAAACAGTATATAAATGAAAATATGTCTTAAATATATACAAGCATGTGTGTTTATTTATATATATAAAAATAATTATACACAATGCACCCACATATATTATGTAAACAAAAACTTTTATTTTGGATGCGATTAATCGCGATTAATCTTTTGACAGCTCTAATATATATATATATATATATATATATATACTGTAGGTTATATATATTAGAGGTGTAATGGTTCACAAAATTCACGGTTTGGTTTCGATTAACGATACACTTGTGTCACGGTTCGGTTCGGTACGTTTCAAATACAGCAAAAAGAAAGAAATGGCAGAGAAATTTCCTTGATTTAATTTTTTTAATTATATTTTTATTAAAACTAACATCATAAAGTATGATATTTTTTAACTTTGAGCAATGATGGAACTAAACTTGACTTTTCTTAGGAGCATTTAAAACAAAACAGCTCTTTGGACAAAATGAAATGTAATATTGTAGTAGTTATAAACAAAGGTTTATTTTAGTTTAGATTAACATTTGAGGACAGCAATTGTATTGATAATGTCAAAATACAACAGACGTGATGTTACTTGAAAGCATTATAGCCTACTATTCCTGCCAAACTTACAGATTGTAGTGTTATACAGTAAATCCTTGGTGATGTTGCTGATCTGTGGACACTGGATAGTTCATTCATGGCACAATGTTTCTTCCTGGTTTCCACATCAGCGCTGTTTGATCCGTTAATAACGGAGAAATGTGAATGTTTCTCACTACATCTCGCAGCGATGTTATTACTTCAGTGGCGAATTTAAATGTTTTCTTGACTAGATTTGTCTGTGTAGTAACAGTGCTGATCAAGATCGGCTCGCGCTGCATTGGTCCAAACTGATAAACAGTCCGTGATCCAGACAACCACACAATAACGAGTAGCTCAGGTTCATTCCGCTTACATTACATTTGCCATTTGATGTTGGACAATGTTGTGGTCACGCCAGCGTCTCTTACATTATGAACGCGGCAATGCGTGACGCGCATACATTTGAAGTAACGAAATGTTGGTCGGCAGGAACAAATGAACGAACGAACCGTTCGCGTTCAAAAATGCATACCGAAACTCGAACCGAAAGCCTCGTACCGAACAGTTCAATACGAATACGTGTATCGTTACACCCCTAATATATATGAAATATCTTAAATGAAATGTAAACAAATAAATGTATAATTTCAGCTGATCTATAACAAGAGATGTTCACGGTTTTGAATTTTTCCTCATATGAATAGTAACACACGCTTCAAGTGCATTCTGAAAGGTGACTGTAATAATTCTGTTTTCTTTGAATAAATAGAGGTATGAAGAGTTGTGAATGACTCCTGTATAGATCATCCATTTCCAGGTTCAATTGGCCTGAAATGTGGTGAAATGTGATTCTGGTCTTAGGTTCACGTCTGCTTTTCTTGGCATCCTCTGTTCTCCTGTGGAAAGGAGGTTGAACAGCTCTTTTGTACAATTGTTTACTCCCATTGTTCATTTCTGCCCATTTTAAAACTTGAAAGTGTGATTAGTCTTAAAGGAAACAGGGTTGCCAGGTCTGCGTAACAAAACTAGCCCAAGGGCCCATCAAAAGTAGCCCAATTACCATATCCCAAATATCAAAACTCAAAATATGCCATTCCCATACCTACAATACATATTTTACATGCAGTCACTGTTATGCAAATTGAAAACTACTGTATCATAGTGATCAACACAGCTCAAAGGCTCCCTAGTGGCCCTTCTTGGTAGGGCTGGGGCGGTATGGATTTTTTCTTACCGCGGTTGAAAAGCAAGAAATTCCCGCGGTATTGCGGTAAACCGCTAATACCCAACCCCCCTCCCCCCACCCCACACCCCCAGCCGTCGCGAATATATCGCGCGTGCAAACAAGCGCACACACAAGAGATGAACTTAATAACGAACATGTTCGTTCGTTTATTATTTCACATTTGGAACATTTACACACAGAACACAGGAACATTTAGAACAAAAAATGGAGTGATGTCTAGGCTATGGTTTACATCCCAGCCTTTATATTTTTGGCTAGAAAAAACAGCATGTTCACTTTGTCGGGTTTGAGGGAGGCCCTGAAAGACGTAACGACGTTACCTGCTGCACTGAACACACGTTCTGAGGGAATGCTTGTAGCGCAAAAGGTCATATATTTTCGGGCAACTTTTGAAAGCAGAGGGAATCGGACATGATTGTCCCGCCACCAGAGGGTCTGCGTGGGAATCCAGGGCTTCCTCCTGCAAATACCTTCTGATCTCTGTTTCCACACGAATTCTCTTGGGATCGGAGTAGATGTTTTTTTTCTTTTCTTTTCCAAGTAAGTCCGCCAGATTCGGTTTTTTGGGAGGGTTGGGTGCACTTGCTCCCTCTACATCACCGTCATCACGCTGCTCTTCGGGCACATCAATCATCATCTCCTCCATAAGCTCATCCTTCACCTCGTCAGCAATGTCAATATCCTTATAGGGTCGACAAACGCGGTCTTTGCCAATAGTTGAGTTGAGGGTGCACTGTATTTTCCATCAAAACGGCAGACATTTTTTCTTTGAGATTGCGCGTCAATTGGGTGTCCTCCTCAGCTGGGAGCAACAGATCCTCGGTGACTAGCTGCAGCACCGGTTTCAAAGAGGATGCAGTCACTAGGTCCGTGTACTACCGTGATTGTATATTACTTAAGCTATATAATAAATATTATTTATATTTTGTATATTTTATTACATAGCTATTAATATATTTTTATTAAAATCTTTTGTCTAAGTGGTTCAAGGCTATTTAACGAAGTCTAGCTATTTAATTTAACATAGTGTTGCTGCTCACACTACAGATTGTATATTAGCTACTTAGGCTATAAAATATAAATATTATTAATATTTTATTACATAGCTATTTATATATTTATATTATTAATTCACATATCGCGTGTCCGCTTTTGTCTAAGTGGTTCAAGGCTATTTAACGAAGTCTAGCTATTTAATTTAACAAAGTTGCGCTGCTCACACTACAGATTGTATACTTAGGCTATAAAATAGCCAATAAATATTATTTATATATTTTTAAATTTTATTACATAGCTATTTATATATTTATATTATTAATTCACATATCATGCTTTTGTCAAGGCTATTTAACGAAGTCTAGCTATTTAATTTAACAAAATGTTGCTGATCACACCACAGATTGTATATTACTTAGGCTATATAATATAAATATTATTTATATTTTATTACATAGCTATTTATATATTTATTATTAGCCTATTAATTCACATATCTCCTTTCCGCTTTTGTCTTGTGGTTCAAGGCTATTTAACGAAGTCTATTTAATTTAACAAAGTGTTGCTGCTCACACAACAGATTGTTACTTAGGCTATATAATATAAATAAAATTTATATTTTTTATATTTTATAACAGGCTATTTATATAGCCTATTTTATATTAATTTAAAGGCCTATCTCGTGTCCGCTTTTGTCTTAGTGGTTCAAGGCTATTTAACGAAATCTAGCTATTTAATTTAACATTAAATCGTGATTGTATATTACTTAGGCTATATAATATAAATATTCTTTATATATTTTTTATATTTTATTACAGATTATTTATATTATATATTTATATTAATTTACATCTTGTGTCCGCTTTTGTCTTAGTGGTTCAAGGCTTAAACAAAGTTTTTATTAGATCGCTGTTGGAAGAGAGTTAAAACTTACTAAGGAGTGCTGAGGCAGGTCCAGCTCAGTTTGTCCTTTTTTGAAGCCGTTGTTTTTTTTTTTTTTTTTTTGCCAGCTATGAGAGAAAGTGGTCACGTGCGTTCGACACAAACCCATGGCCCGGGCGGTGCGTTTCTTTCTGCCTTCATGGAGTTGGTGACGGCTAAATGGAGGTTGTGACCGAAGCATGGTAGCCAATCCCCATCCAAGTTTCTTCACCGCAGCCACAATGTTGGCTCCGTTATCACTCGTGACACAAGAAATCGCGTTAAATAAGCACGTGCAATTAAAAACTGAGGTAGGCTACTGCTTTTGGGCTATCGCATATGCGCCTGTATTTTAATGCTTTAGCAAAATAGAATTCAAATTATAGACTACAAGATATATTACACAGGTACTCTTGCATACAGGCCTAATAGTCAACACAAATGTAATGCTATGTGTCATGAAACTTTTTTTTTTTTTTGCGGTGATGACGGTGACAAGCTTAGAGCCTGCGGTAGGGGTCACGTGACCGCGGTATTGCGGTAATGCGGTAACCGTCCCAGCCCTACTTCTTGGCAAAACTTAACATCTAGCACAGTTTTATCATTGGTGGTAGAATATAACAAGCATTTCAGTCAAATATAATAGGTCAAACCTTCAACCTATAGTTTAAAAGTAGCCCAATTCCGCCAGAAAACCGTGGCAAACCTGAAAGGAAGTACCTTCTTTTGAATTCTGCGAATGTGTGCTATTTTTTATAGGAGCACTGAACGGAAAAGCACATCTTTGCGAAGCAAAATTACAGCGTTTCTCTGCAAGTCATTTCAAGTAATAAAGCCACGTTTTCATGGCTTAGTGAAAAACACGCAGCACTTCTTTTCCTTCTTACAGCTTGTAAGGTCATTTTATATAAATATCCAGAAAACAGACCAGACCTGTTTAACTACAGTATTATCTGAATTCACCCGTGTGTTAACAAATGATGACTAGAGCATAATGTACACTCTGGCTGTTCATGTGTTAGATGTACATTAAAGGAGTAAAAATTCATCATTTAATATCCAGTCATTAAACGTGATGAGAGTCAAATCAAAAGCGATGTGAATCTCCTGAGCCACAAACATTTTATCTTGCTTCTAAGTCTTTGAGTTTGGTGGAAACTGCTGTGATTTGTATGTATATGTACGTATTTGAATTTTGCACATTTTACTCAGTATAATGTGATGCATGAATATAAAATCGTAAAATAAATTTGGACCAATCCCCAAAAATGAACATTTTTAACTATGCCTTTAATGGAAAATATTCATTGTGGTAATATATATTTTCCTTTTCTTTTTCTCATCCCAAACTGCTGCTTTTCATTTGCTGGTGATGTGTTTTCCCTTTAACAGAAGTAGAATTAGCATTTGAAATGTTGCTGTGATAAAGCAGGCAGACAATTGCCAAGAGCAGAATGTTGTAACACCTCAGTTTGTTTTGGCGTCTGGTAGGTTTGTACTAAGGGTCAGCTGTCGGTGTTTGAACAGTTGTTGTTGTTTTATTTTACAAGCTCCGTGTTTCATTTCCAAAAATATTCATGCACTGTAAAAAAAAAATATTGATGGATTAACTTAAAGTAAGTAACCTGGTTGCCTTAAAATTTGAAGTTGATTGAACTGGAAAAAGTGAGTTAATACAATGAAGGAGAATGATTTAACCATCAGAAAATCAAAATTATATGTTATCTGAACTAAATTAATTATTTAAGTTGATTTTGAAAAAAATGTGTGATTACTACACTGTAAAGAAATATTTCTTGGTTTAACTTAAAAAAGTAAGTAACCTGGGTTGCCTTAAAATTTGAAGTTGATTGAACTGGAAAAAGTGAGTTAATACAATGAAGGAGAATGATTTAACCATCAGAAAATCAAAATTATATGTTATCTGAACTAAATTAATTATTTAAGTTGATTTTGAAAAAAAAATTGTGATTACTACACTGTCAAAAAAATATTGTTGGTTTAACTTAAAAAAGTAAGTTACCTGGGTTGCCTTAAAATTTGAAGTTGATTGAACTGGAAAAAGTGAGTTAATACAATGAAGGAGATTCATTTAATCATCAGAAACTCAAAATAATAAGTTATCTCAACTAAATAAATTATTATAAATTTGATTTAACAAAAGAAAATATGTTGTGATAACAAATCTTGAAAATATTTTTTACAGTGTGCTTAATTCTGCAAGGAAGCCATGTAGCATTAGCATACTACATGTAAAAGGCGACTCCAGCCTCCAGAAGTTTAATGGGTTTATTTGTGGTTGTTATTGTACAAGTTGTCCTAAACGTGCACAACAAGGTGTCTATGTGGCAAGTGCTTTCATGTCAAGATGTTGTAAACAGGTTTACTGGCTTGTCTTCTGTGGAAATGTGAGTGTGGTGTGACTGTGTAATTATAAAAACTGTGTTGATGTGATGAGAGAGTATCTTATGGTGGTGAGGGAGATAGTGATTGTGGAGAGTGCGGCCCCTTTGCAAGCAATAGTAGTCACTGTTTGAATCATGATTCATTTAGATAAAAGCGAAGTGTTAGAATGATTTTACCACAGTTAAGTGTAGAGTTGCGCGATTCAGGTTAAATTGAGGATCATGATTTTTTTTGTTTCAAACAGAGATCCTGATTCTTCCACGATTCTAAACAGACAACTAAACTAAATAACATGTAGCCTAATTTACTAGAGTTTATGACAAAACGTATATTGTGCCTGAACGCATTCAATGAACGTGTTCATATTTTGGGCGAATGTGAACTGAACATACTTTATTACTGCCTGATGAACGTTACTGTAAACGTGTTCATTCTAATGTCTGTGAACGCACGCTCTTCTCAGTTTAACTTCATTCAATAAGGTGCCAGATTTCTATAGAGCCTTCCAGACGAAAACCCGGCTAAAACACACGTAAACAGGCCTTAATGTGTACACGAAAAACACCCACATCGTGATTATGAGCAAGTATGAGCAATATGACATCATATTGCTCAGAAAATCCGAAACAGCTTGATTATTGAGAGTGTTTAGACTTTTTGAGGATAAAAAAGGATTTTTTTCATTGTACGCTGGTTGTGTCTAGGGTTGGGTATTGTTTGGATTTGAACGATTCTCGATTCCCATTCTTTTAAGAGGCTGGGTCAAAAAAGTTTAGCTAACCTTGCTAACCAACGGTCTTTCTGACAAATACTCCTTTTGTCACAAATTTTGCATTTTGCCGAAATTTCTTTATTTTTAGAAATGTGAAGCCACACTTTGGACCGCCGACGTAAGCTACTCATGTTCAACTCGTGCGGTTATGCCAACACTTCCGGTAGACGCTTCTTCATTGGTGTTGTTCAGCGGTTTCTTCTTCCGGGTCGCGGACTGTGAATATCGAAACTCAGGAATCGAAATTTTAACTTTTGAACGATTCCGAGAAAAGCGAAAAGTTAGTCCCGGTTCCGAATCGATACTCGATTCTCGATACCCAACCCTAGTTGTGTCCACATACCGCAAAGAGACATTTATGTGTAAAATTGAAATTTGCATCCGATGACCTCTTTAAAATGTTTTTGAACAGTTGAACTAGTTTTGAATAGTTAAAAAAACGGTTTGAATGAATGATTCAACGACAGACTCATTAATACTTCAAAAACGCTGATTAATTCAGTAATGAAACAAGTAAATGCATCTCTTGAATGAATGATTCAATGACCTACATTAAGTCACTTGTCGCTACCTGTTGGTGGAAAGATGTAATTAATACAATTGTTATTTAACAATTTACTTTAAAGTTACTTTAAAAAGGTGATTTGCACTGTTTTGATAACTACTGTAGACATCAGTGTTTATATCTGAAATAAAAACTTTTATTCCAGTACTTCTGTGATAATTTGAATGTAACACAGAAATAACAACACTATCTCACGACCAATTTGTACAAATTCGTATGAGTGATTAAAAAGTGGCGATTTCGTACTAATTCATACGACCTCACTCATACGAATTCGTACGATTTGTCCAAACCCACATGATGGTTAGGTTTAGGGGCAGGGTCAGGTGTAGGTCATTCGTACGAATTCCTACGAATTGGCCAATTCGTAAAATATGTACGATTTAGCAAAATCGTACTAATTCGATATGAGTGAGGTTGTACGAATTGTTACGAATTAGTAGGGCTGTAGTCAACTAAAGAAATCCTTAGTCGACCAAGGTCTTGTCCTGCGCAACGATTAGTCGACTGAAAAAAACGGATGTTTTGATTTAACATTTTTTTAACAATTGTCATAGAGCATTTAAAAAACAACAACGAAAAAACATCAAAAATAAATAAAACTATAATAATAATACAATTCTTTGAAAATTAAGTGATTTTTTTAAACGACTAAAGTTGACAGCCCTACGAATTCACGATTCTCGTAAAATTTTTTTATTTTATTTTATTTTATTTTTGTAACCACCTCCTAGTGGACCTTCTCTGTATATGCAGGCTATTTGTCATTCAGGTGTTCCCAATCCAATTAGCATCTATAAAACAGGAAATTGGTTGTTTGGAAAATACACCCTGAAGAAGGCTGTTTGTGTTGCTACGCGTGGGTTGTAGGGGTGTCATGATTCTCCAAATCCTCGATTTCTATATTTATTTGTTTTTAATGATGAAACCGGCCAGTCAGGGTGCTCTCTGTCTTAAGGGGTTAAGGAGGACCGTATTCAAAACCCTGCTGCGCCACAGAGCGCCATTTACATAGTTTAATATTAAATTTACATTTATTTGTCTCAAATCATCATTAATGTACATGGCTTCTCACAGTGCGTTTTTCTCTCGGGTTAGCTAAACAATATTTAGTTTTTAGTATTTAACTAAATAAATACTATTGTATTATATGACACAGTTGCCTAGACTAACGTTACAACAAAATAACAGACTTAACGTGATACACTTTTACTTGACTAAAGTTCAAACATCAACTACAATTCTATCAACATTAAAAAAAATATTATAATAAATCAAGCTAACTTAAAACTCACACATCGTTTAGCTCTTCTACCAGGAGTTGATTCAAAATTGAGCTCGCGTGAAAAGAATTAAATTTTCTAAAGAAGAGTGCCTTGGATTTCCTTTTCTATATTATCAGAAATTAATCAATCGTCGATTAATCTTTGACATCCCTACTTCAGATGTATATGTTCAAGGTGTTCATGTACTGGTTCATGCATTACCTGGGAATAAAACCCATGCTTGCGCCATGAAATACTGGAACGTTACATGGTGACTATTATACAGCCTTAAGTTATATTGGTTGTGTAAAATGGCCAATAGTAGACACTAGTGTTCCATAAAAAAAGACATTCATGAATAATAATAAACACATTTGAATATGATAATGACTTGATCTGAATCCCACTGATGCAGAAATACACTACCACCTGTGGATCTGCCACTCTCTGTTCGTAGTGTTGTGTCGGAGGGATTCGAACCGCGTGCAAGCAGCTGGGGTGACAGAACGCAATCCACGCCTCTGCATGGGTGTCACCAACTGGTGTTACGCAACAAAAAAAACAAGGTAAAATTAGGATGTGCGCTGACCTTAGAGAGCCAAATAAAGCAGTGATTGTGGATTATTTTCCATTGCCACACATGGATGAACTTCTCTCTGTTATGAAAGGTTCTCTACCATCGACTTGACTAATGCCTATACCAAGTAGAGCCAGACCGATATATTGGCAGGCCGATATTATCAGCCGATATTAGTCATTTTCCAAACTATCGGTATCTGCAGTTATAATGGCCGATAAATTAATATTTCAAAAATAAAATAAAAACGGATGAAACACGCTTGAACCATGTCATGAGTGTTGGAGTTGTATAGTTTGTCCACCAGAGGGCAATCTACACTGTATAAGCCGAGAGTGAAGCGGAATTAGCTAGTAATAGTTACGTTACGTTGTTACAGTGTAGTCTGACTGTCCTTTTAACTTTTGACAATGTGACTGAAGTATTTCTTTAATAGAGTTACAGCAATGAGACGTATAATCTCTCCCTGGCCTGGCCTGTTATATTGAAAATGTATGTTTTACAATTTGCAGTATAACGTTATCCATTACTAAATTATGGCTCATCATAGACTAGCGAACCATAAAGCTAGCTAATGCCACTATCATCAGCCTGTTCTGTTGTGACAATAAAAGAAACAAGTTTCTAAAATGCATTATCATATTATTTTAGTTAAAACTCATAAATAACTACAAATAACTAATGTTAGGGAAATCTGTTAATGTTTTGTTGCACGTTTCTGAAATAAAAAAATAAAATAAAAAATATCGGCCGATATATCGGAATACCGGATTTTAAAACCAAAAAATATTTGTATCGGTATCAGCCTTCAAAATCCTTTATCGGTTGAGGCTCTACTACCAAGTGCTGCTGCATGAGGACAGTTGTGAACTAGAGGGTGACATGGAAGTGGATTTTCAAACCTCTCCCGTCTAGGGCTGTCACTTTTGAGAAAAATCTAATTTAAACGGTTATCGAATATCAAGCAATGTGTATTCGAATATATTCGAATGGCGCTCTGTGGCACAGCAGGATTTTGAACACAGTCCTGAGCCGTTGCTGGGCGCCGCGGACAGACGCCGCCGGTGTGTGTACACTCAGAGAATAATGTGTTCGAATTTTAAAGACGTGGCGCGGCGCTGAGCTTCTCGTTCGGTGTGCGACCCCCTTTTAGAGCACCCGCTCCTGGATGAGATGGCAAACAATAAAATAAAAAAAATAAACGGTGTAATCATAGACTGTAAAAAATGTGCTAAACATGGCACTTTAAAAACCGGTTAGTTTATTTATAGTTCGAATACGGATATTTCACGTCATCAGTGCCGATCCTGACCTCCCTGGGGCCCTAAGCAAAATTCTGCTAAGGGGCCCTCTACCTGACCCGTGACGCCGTGACGTGAGCTATATAAACCATTTGCCAATGCTACACAGTCACACCTGACACTTCAGTGCTCCAAATATAACCCTCCCTCCTTTAAACAAAACAGTCAAAGAAAAGAATGAGGTTCAAACAAACAATATTTATTGAATAGAGTATTTTCCATAGAATATTAAGATAACACGTGAATATTATTAAGTAAGTGAAAAGTAACGTAAACATAAATAAGAATAACAGAATAAATTATAACCCTGAGCTTTGGTTTTTGGGATTAACTTTTGTTCTCTCTACAGCCTGGGCATTAGGTGATGCAACTAGTGATGCAGATATCAATAATCCCTGTGAGTGATGACATCATTGATATCAAGAATTTACTTGTGTACAAGTGAACATGTAATTCCTGATATCCATTGGTAGATAAAAATGAAACTAAGGGGCCTTACTAGTAAAAAATAATCAAGAATTCACATTGCAAATAGTAAAAAAAAAGTGAATTCTTGATATCAAAAATACATAAACTGTGAATGAATAAAAGCTAAAACGGCTTGCCATGGCATGTTAAAGTTTTTTTTTTAATACATATTGAAGCAATTCTTGATTTATGGTTATTATTTACTGAGGGATGTTCATCCATATTGGTTTAAATTCAACATTTTAAATTCAAATATACCCTATAATAGTCAATCAATGTCAAATTGTCAGTATTGCTTTCCATCTTGCATAATTAGTGCTGCTGCAGTTGTTTAGAATGTTTAACTACACATTGACTGAGACTAAATCAGTGTCTTGTTTTAAAAGTATGTATGTATAATGCGTACTTTGATGAGGAGTGCCATCATTTCCCGCCCATATATTGTACAGTATGTCCACATATATTTCTGCTTGAAAAAATGCGCGTTTCATTTCGTGCACGCGCATATGAACGCATGACCAGCCTAACACACGCGACCCGGTTATCTTTTCCGAGCTGCAGTAAACAAACAGCATTGCACAACTTGCACTATGTTGTTTATCAAAAACAAACGTAATAAATAACTGTATTTTACTCTCACTTTTGTCAGTCAGGCACAAAGAGAAGTGATGCAAGAGATGCACTGCCTGTCTGCCCAGCTAGGTTAAGACCGAAAAAACACAATAGAAATGCACATAAACTTAACTTTGCTGGCTGACATCAAACTTGGAGAGGAGAGAACACAAGTTTACCTGAATGTTGTTCCCGCAATTCACATGTTTTTTTCTTCTTCCTCTTATCGTGACCAGAGGGATAGTTTCGCTTCATTTTGTCAACATTAATTGACGCGCTATGACACGAGGAGGGGAGGCGGGGCCTTGAGTAATTTGCGGGGCCCTACGCAGCTTGCGTCAGTGAGCGTATAGGGTGGATGTGTGTGGTCTATAGTGTATAGTGTGGTCTAGCAACTCTCCATAGATGGTTTAGCTGGAAAACCCCAACTCTGGTAGGGCCAATCACATCGTGTATAGAGTCGGCGGGCGGGCTTAACAAAATGACGACAGAGTTGCGACAGTCAGAGCCAGCTCGGACATATTCGGTTTTAAGTCGTTCATCCTTCGGATGCGGCCGCGCACGCTGTTACAAATAAAGCTGTGGCGAAACGATCAACTTGTCATATTTGCCACGCTCGTGCTGTGTCGTCGAGGATAAAGGCTTTACTCCGTGTCAGCGCGTGCTCTGATCAGTGCACGGACCTCTCCCGAATCATCTCCACCACTCGAAGCGCCACTACTCCGCCTCCGTTTCCCTCGTAAGTTGATCTTAGTATTTAAACATTCTCTATGATATTATTTTTTTAATGACACACTGTCTCTTTCTCTCTCATACACACACAAACACACACATACTGTCTATTTCTCTCTCACAGGCTAGTTATAAACTCTTTAGACTTTTAATGATTAGTGTTTTATTTTTAAAGTTTGTGGGTTCGTGTAAATAACGGAAAAAAATCCCTTATTTTGGGGATGGATTCTGAGAAATCTCCCTTATTTTCCAGGGCTTGACATTCACTTTTGAGGCACTTGTCCTTCGGACAAGTAAATTTATGTTTCACTTGTCCATGCACAAAAGTCACTTGTCAGGGTAAAGATTTATAATTTTATCTAGGGCTGCACGATTTGGGGAAAATGTCATATTGCGATTATTGAGGTCAATATTGCAGTTGTGATATGCGATTGCGATATAATAAACAAATGGTTTCATGAGTCAACTTGTTTGGTTCTAAACCAAATGCACACACAGATTAGTGATAATTCTGAAATTAGCAATAACAGCTAAATGATTGATAACACCTATAATGATCAATAAGCCATTGATGTCTGGATAAAAATTAACTGTCTAACAGGTAGGACATATACGGAAATTGAATCAAGTTATCAAACAGTCTGCGCTGCATAATATATAAATTATATATAGACTACTACTTATTAAAGCTACACAAGTTCTTTAGTCAAGAGCAGTGAGTAATTTTCTCTGTTCCCTTTGTTCTTTCATTAACTTTACTGACAGAATGCTTTATTGGTTGCTGGCCCTTTAAGAGCAGCCGCTGTGAACAGAGACGCGGATCTCACACGCGCCTCATTTTCTCACGAGTCACAACTCTTTATGTCCATCATAAGACTGCTCTTATGTTATGAAGATACTCGACAAATGACATTTTGGCTTAATTGTGTGTGTTGTTCATGTTCGCTCAAGCGCGAAAGAGAACTGGCGCGGTCTGTGCACGCGCATTATACTGGCGCGCGTCTTTATGTGAGTCACATTCAGGACATTCACAGGCAGCGCGAAAATATGCGTTTCAAATCAGTAAAATTAAATCTGTAAAATAGACGTAATGACTGGCACATAACGTGAAGTAACATGGCATTTTATTTTGTTTGAAACTTGTCCGGTTGGACAACTAATTTCTCTTCTACTTGTCCTACAAAAAATCCACTTGTCCCGGACAAGCGGACAAGCCTTAATGTCGAGCCCTGTTTTCAATGTTGACAGCTGGACTGGATCGGTAAAAGTTTAATATCGACTTGCTCCGCTGAGTACGTCACCTTCTTCGTTGCTCTGATTGGCTTTAGCGCTATCCAATTGCGTGCTGAGAGAATTTGAAAGACAACCGTTTATCCCGCCCTTCGGATTGAGTCCTGTCAATGAAGAGTTTCCAGACCTAACATCTTGCGGCATAACTTACTCGATCACGAGTGGCTCAGCAGGTTGATATATAGGTAGATATATAGAAAAACTCATCTTCCAAGCATTTGACCGGCCAGGTTGACACTGTAGCGTGAGAAAACGGGGGTGTGGCCTATGAGCGTTTAAAACCACCAATATGCATTAGAGTTAGCAGCCATGTATATTACAGCCATCAACTGGTACGGGTGTATGGAGCGCGTCATTCACTTTACCAGCCACACCAAAGCAAGCAGGAGAGCATAAAGAGATGGAGCAAATAGAATTTAGTTCAAAATGTATTTGTAGAAACTGTATATTTGTGTATAAAGTTGGTCCCGCCCACTCCCGCTGACATTTTTTTCATTTCCCATCCCAATCCCGTGATACATTTTGTTTCCCATCCGCAGGATTCTCGAAAAAAAAATCAGCCTCTATCGTGAACCTCACGGCCTAGAACATAAACAAAATGGATGAAGTTTGCTACTTCCTCGTGTGCTTTATTACTTAATAACTCCAAACAGATACCACAACAGGCTTTGGTACACTTTTATATAAACATCCAGATGGATTAGAATAGCAGAACAGAACAGTCAGTGTGTGAGTCATGGTTCTCCTAAGATGTTCAAAAGAGACGGAGCTCCTCTCAGCACAGTCACGAAAGGTGACTCAATCCTGACACTGTGTTCTTCCACAAACTGAATCATCTCTCCTCAGTTTACAGACAGAAATGAAATATACGACCACACTAAACAACAGCACACAGACACAGCTGTCCAAAACCATTATGGATCTCTACAAAAAGCACAGAACAGAAAAAGCTCTCTATTTCTGTAATGAATCAGTTCGATTGCCAGCCATTGCTGTGAGTTTCATGACAAATGCTTTAAATTGATTCCACACTGGAGGTTCCTGCAACTAAATTATAAGTGGGATGGATGTTAAATTTTTGCACCACTTGCATTAGCAAACGTAATTGCAGAAATAATGACTAACGCTATTGGTTGAGGAAAGTGCACATTAAATGCCACACTTCAGCTGTAGTTTGGCTGTATGCACTGCGTAAGACACTGCAGCTCAGTGATGCACAACCTCGAAGCAGAGATTTTCATTAGCCTGATGGAGCACTGAACCATGTGAGGGGATTATATAGACCCCAAGGAACAGCTTAATGATATCTGAGTATTAGTACACAATAGTGTAAAGGGACTTTCGACCCTTTACCGCTGCTTTTACCATGTGCTTCCTCTGTGTTTACATGCATATCAAACACACTGTATGGAGTCAGGGATCTGGAAGGGGCTGAATGTTACGTTTTCGTTCCCTCGAGAACGCCATGTGTGTGGTCACAGTCGCCAAGATTACTCAGCATTTGTCATATTAGTTTTCTTCCTTTGCATATGTAAATATGTATTTATTTAACTAAATATTAGTTTCTATATTCAAATGTAAGTATTTTACACAACCATTCAAAAGTTTAAGGGTCTATAAGGTTTTTTGCCGTCACCGAGGCTGCATTTATTTCAGACTGATCTCATGAAATGGCGTATGTATGACACACCAATTCATATTCCATTTTTGCCGTGCTATCAACACGCATAATCGCTTTTCAGAGTGTTATGACTTAACGTTACATTACTGAATATACTGACCTACCCCAACCCTGTCCCTAAACCTACCCGTCACTTGGGTTAATAGCATTTATGAATCTTCCCCTACCATCCTAGGAGGACAAATATCGCTCCAGAGATGTAGATCTACATTTTGCTTCGTTTCACTCTGACATTTAACGGCGTGTACATACACGCGTAATCACTCGGATGTTTAACGGCGTAGACATACACGCATGCACGCGGATAGCTCAAAATGCGTATAGATAACACGCCACTTGACTTGAAATTGCCGTGTATGTTTACGCAAAAGCCATGATGCCATGTTATTTATTTGGTCGAAATCTGTTAACTCTGTAATACTGTGAGGTATTATTACATTTGAAAAATAACTGTTTACTATTGTATTATTTTAATGGGTTGATTATGATTTCACTTTTCTAACTTTAGTTAGTGAGTAATGTTGCTGTTTGAAGAACTTCTGAAAAGTCACAACGCTCAAAGTTGAGAGCAAAGGGAGATATTTACTTTTAAAGAAATCGCTTAAGGACTACAACAAACAGCTGGTAGCGAGTACTAGGGATGCTCCGATCAGGATTTTTGCAGCCGATACCGAGTACCGATTTCTTGTCATGGTGATCGGCCGAATAACGATACCGATTCCGATGCTTAATTGACTTAATATAAGACAAATAAACAAAATGGAACAGTTTAATGCAGCTCATAAGGTTTATTTAAACATTGTCCAATACTGTGGAGGACAAAATAAACATTTAGTCTCCTAAAATAGAGAAGTCTGATGTAACTTAAACATCGTCCAATACAAGTCTGAGCAGGACAAAATAAATAAATAAAAAATCAAACAACATTTAAACTCCTAAAAGAACAAATTGAAGTGGTTTGATACAACTCATTAGGTTTAATTAAACATTGTTCAATGTTAAAGAGAATAAAATAAATAGAAACATTTAAACTCCAACATGGAGAAGTCTGATGTAACAAATAAGGTTTAATTAAACATTCTCCAATATAAGCATCACGTACGTCCTCACGCGTTGACGTCATCAAATCGCGAATCGGTTTGTAAGATCGGCCAAGTTAGTGAGTACCGATTCGAGTCAAAAATTGTTATGATCAGCCGATACCGATCTCTGGCCGATCGATTCGGAGCATCCCTAGCGAGTACACAAGCTTCTGCCCGAGATTAACCCTAAAATTGACATAAACCCTGCCCTCGGGGCTGCGATTTATAGATTATCATGAAAGAACATGCTAATCAATAACTAGAAGATAGTTAACGCCACACATCAGTTCCGTAAATTCATCAACTATCCTAGGGTAGGCAAGTACAGTCCTAGAGAGCCGCTGTCCTGCAGAATTTAGTTCGAACCCTAATCACACCTGAACAAGCTAATCAATGTCTTCAGGATTACTAAAGCTATATAGGCAGGAGAGTTTTTTTTCAGTATTGGAGCCAAACTCTGCAGGACAGCGCTCTCTCAGGACCGAACGTCCTTACCCCTGAACTAACCATTCAGAAAGTTATCACTTCTTCTTGAGTGTCTCCATCTTTGTCAGACTCCACTTTGAACATAAAAGGCAAAAACTTTTTGAAATGTTCAGTGCTTGTCTGTGTAATTGAGCTATGGCTAAGCCACGCCCTCAAACGCGATGAGCCAATCACAGTGCGCAGCTAACCCAATACACTCAGACATTCTCTGCTTCCACGTCCATTGAAATGTATTGCAGATTGTCAGTTTTCATTCGTTTTTTTCTTGTCATTTTAAGTTTAAAATGGTCAAATGGTGTGCATGGGGTACATGCAACTCCGAAACTAGGTTCCCGAGAGGCTGGGCACCGGTGTGTATTTTTTTACCCTTTCCCAATCCACATCTCAACCGAGACAAGTGTGTGCTGTGGATTAAGTCGATTAAGTTATTCGGTAGACCACAACACCAACTAAACGTGGATAGATTAAACAAGGATGTCTATATCTGTTCTAAGTTAAAGCTACAATACCTAAGATTGGCATGTCGCTAGAGGGCGCTACATTCAAAACAACAACAACGGCTTTGCTTGATGACGGCGTGGAGGAACGCGGAATGATGGGAACTGTTGTTTTCAACTCCACCATGGATAAATCAGTCAGACGGGAATCGAAAATTAGTTGTCATGGATGAGGTAAAGTTCGATTTCTATAAATGTTGCATTTAATGAAATGCTTGTTTTTCATTAAACTGAAATAGCCGCAAGAAAAGTCAGGTTTAAAAGTAAATTAGTTATCACAGATGTTACTGTACGAGTCACTGGACGAAGCTATGGTGGAGAGGGTTTGAAGTCAAATCGTTGCTAATGGATCCTGACTTCGCCCTATGCTGCAATATGCATTTAGTTTTGCATTCATTTACAGAAATCAGCTGCTTGAATGACAATTGCTGATGTTATTAGATTTTTCAGGTGAGATTCTCAATTCATTCAGTTAACGGATGTTCTGAGGTAAAGTTTTCAGACTGCAGACTCAGCAACGATTGTATTTAATTGTACAGTACAATCATAACATAGAACAGACATTATCTTCCTTTCATGTCATTAAACATAACAATATTGCTGGCCATATACTGATGAGAAAGTGCTGCGTCCGGTGTGCGATACTGGACTTTGTCCTAGACGTGGCGCGGCTCTTCTCGTCCGTGTGCGACCCCCTTTACAGCCAACAATTCACATTCCGAGAATAATTGAAATGAATAATGCACCAGAATGTGCACCATTCCATAACAAATGCGCGAAACAAGCTGACGTTTGTTGCTTGATAGATCGCAAACGCACAACTACAACTTCCGCATTTGTCCAGGACTACACGTAGTACGAGCGGAAACTGAGGTGACGTGGATATGACGCGATTGACTGGCGACTCCCAGCTCACCCCTGCTCACACGCCCCGTTTCCTTGGTTAAAATCTCAATTTTCTCACGATTTAAACTTTGCTTGAAACATTTGGAATATTGTAAGTTATCATCTTAACTAAATATATAACACTGGCCTTGTGATTTTGGGATATTTTAATGCAAAAATCTTAGGTATTCCACCTTTAAGTCAACAACGTATTTGAACGTTATCTTTAAAATCTTTAAAAACGTAACGTTAAGCTAACATTAGAAAACGTTCGACGTTAGCTTCTAGCTGCGTTGTACATCATGTCACTTAGCTTCATTAACGTATCTGTAAATAACCGAGATAACATATGTTAACAATGTTGTGCTGAATGATTCATGTAGATACTGTAGCACCAAACGGTGAAGGCAACGATATGTAGGTTATCACATTTACACTGTTTACACTAAGCTTTTTATCAACCTTCTCAACTTTAAAATTGTTAATATAACCCTCCAATGCATAGTTAAGGCCCTTTAGGTGACTTGGATATGATATATAATATTTCTGTCTCCAAAAATCACCAATTGCCTCCTGTGAAATGTGAATTGTGAGATTTAATTTCACAATTGAGAGAAAAAATAATGGTGAAATGAAAAAGTCGCAATTGCCTTTTTTAAATATTTATTTAGTGGCGGAAACCAGCTTCCATAATTAAATGCATCCTTGCTTAATAAAAGTATTACTTTCTTTAAACAAAATTGAAATTACAGTTGTTTTGACCTCTTATATGTGAAAGATCAAATACAGTTTTATTTATAATATTATAAACCACTTAATTCCTGTTCATTTCTGCAGTAATATGGTCTGAATCAATGAACACATGGTGTTCCTCAGTAACCTTTACCCTGTCTGTGACATGCCAGATTACATCCCAGACTGGAGCCCACAGGCTGAACATTCGTGTACTTTTGGAGGAAAAACAAATGGCAATACCCTCCGGTTGTGCTTGTACCACCGTTGAGCTTGTTGGCACTACAGGAGCTGCTCATTTTATTGCAATAATTTTTCCTATCGACATGCTCGTGCCAGTAATTGGAGAAGTGAGCTTTTTAATTGGCCTGCAACAAAACATTTTCACGACTTGTTTCCGCACATTACGAAACCCGAGGAACGTGGTTATCATCGTCTTTGGTGATGTAGTGGATTGTTGATTACAGGGTTGGATTATTTTTATGATGATAAAAACAACATAGTTGAGGATATAGAGAGAGAGACGGTTGCACTGAATGGGAGGAGGGAACAAGCTCTCACATGCGTGTGGCTTACAGACACAAACACACTCACGCTGCTGCTGTTGTGTCTGTAAGCTTCAGTCTTCTAGATACTTTCTCATGATCAGGTTTTTTTGCTATTTGCTGATGTGTTTCCACCATGGGGTGCAGTCTCTGTGCGATACAGCGGTCAGATGAGCACTACAAACTACTACAAGGCACATGTCAGGTAAAAAAAAAGCACTACATTGAGTTGCAGACAGTTGACTTGTCACAGTGTCATTTTGGTTTGTTTATTCTTCATTAACACACTCTGGATGTCTGATTAAATTTATATGAATTAAGAAATGTCAGTCATATTTATTGCATCAATTATAATTTGATTGAATGAGCAAATTTCAAATGCCTTTGAGGTTAGGCCGGTTGTTTGCATGCTAAAAAGGTTGCGAAAGGTTATTTTGCCAAAGGAAGGAATGTGTTTTGGAGACTGTGTACTTTTGACAGGGTCATGAGAGGGTCACACTCTACTGAAGAAGAGCGAGAAGTGTTTGAGGTCCTGTCAAAATACTTAAAGGCTGTGTGTTTATTTGTTTGTTTATGTGGTTTGGTTTATTATAGAACGGTAACATTCCCACAATCCCTGTGTAATTAGCTTTCACTGTAATTTAACCTCCAGTTGACCTCCTATATGACTGAAAATGTGAACTAAATTTGCAGAACGCAAGGGGGGACACACGCAGTAACACTTTACTTACAGCCTTAATCTATAATGCATTTGGAAGGTATTCAAAATGTACATTAATTTTTCCAGATTCCTTGTTATGTCTGAAATGTGTTGTTTGTCATGTGTTTTAATGCATTATACTTGTTTAAAACACGTAGCATAAGTATTATGCACGTATTACATGAGACCATACAATGCATTAAAAAAGATGCATTACATGGCATTAATTAATGCATTAAAATTGTTTTTAAAAAGGCTTTAAGTAAAGTGTTACCCCAAATGCTAAATGCAAAATAATAAAAACAAAAAATTGTGTCATAGTTATGATGACAAAATAAGGCTTATTAATTTCATATCTCAGTCAGTGCAGCCAATCAAACTCAATTATATTTTGGTGCATCACTTTGCTGAAACTAGCCAGATTCCAATATGAACATGTTGTAAATAGAAATATGAATACTTTATGAATCATTTTATATGGTAAGTAATTTCGGTACTGTAATGTCTCACTGTAAAAAAAATATTGTTGGTTTAACTTAAAACATTTTTTAAGTTGATTAAAATGGAAAAAGTGAGTTAATACAATGAAGGAGATTGATTTAATCATCAGAAACTCAAAATAATAAGTTATCTGAACTAAATAAATTATTTAAGTTGATTTGACAAAAGAAAAAATGTTGTAATAACAAATCTTGAAAATATTTGTTTACAGTGCTGTTGTGTTGTAGACTGTATAAAATGTGTAAGTAAATAAATAGTTGTAAAGCATACTCCGGGTTGGACTATTTTAGTCTTTCTACTTCAAAACGTCACATTTATTTCAATGCATTTCTTTGTAATTATTTGTGGAATTTGCTAGCAATACTAGTTGCAAATCTGCTGTTAACATATTTTAGTTTTTCCATCTATACATTTTTAATGTTCAAAGGCTGCAGCTACCAATCAATGAAATTTATAACAAAAATAAACCTGTTATGCTTATATTCTTTTATGCACAGAATTGCGCACAATTTCATTTTTTTGTTTTATAGCCCCTCAATTTAAACGATGTGAATTGGACAAGATACAGAGTGTAATGCTTTTCAATAAAAAGTTGGAAATAAAGTTGAATTCATTAATAGGTTAATCGGTTTTTGAACTGCAACTCTACAAACAGAACTTTAAAAGTCGCTATAGCCAGGCAATGGGTGTCTCGTTGAATTAACCTCAAGTACATTCAGTGACTTTTCTGCCCCGTGTGCCAAAAGGCATAAGAGAAACCGTGCGAGTGAGTGAATTTAAAGTAGTTTGTCAGCTCACACATGAATGGGCACACTGACAAAGTTCCCATGTGTGTTATTGCCACTGCAAGATTCCAGAACAGACAGCAGATTGAGTCGAGGTCCCCGAAGACATTAGCTTTGAGATTTGAGACTTGCAGCGCTTTGATAAATGAAGTTCTCTCCCATTAGCTATCTGGCACATAGCCATTTCCTTGTGTGATTCAAAAGCTTTTACACACCCTGTTGGGCTCCAATCAATGAATGAAATCTCACTAACTGTGTGATAATGTTAACTGAGCTTCCGGACATAAATATATATCGGTGTATTGCCCTTGCACATTCAGGACTGACTTTGCAATGTTTAGCCAAATGAACTGTTTTAGGTCAAGAAGTCAGTGTTTCATATGACAACATTTGCCCCGAGTCTTTCGTTCTTGGTCACCAAATTATTAACTTGTGTCTTGCTGGTTGTTTGTAACCTTATGGTGTCTTATAGTTCTTTTCTCATTCCAGTCAGCTAGTTTTATAATTGAAAAAAATGTATATTTATTTATATGGCTATTAAATGAATCAATTGAGTTGAATGGACATCATTAGACTACTTGTTTTGTCTTTCTGTACCACACATCTGCTTGAATTCCCTTACAATAAAAAAAGTATAATTCCAGTTAATTTTAAGTATCATTAAGAAAGCTCAAGTTGTACATACTTCATGTAGCAAGTATACTAATACCAATGTACTAGTAGTACACTTGTAAGTGTACTATTTCAATACTACTTGGGAGTAAACTGGCCAATTTTTTTATTTTAGTGTATAAGGATACATTAAGTGTAACTGTAGTAAACTTTGAGTACACAACTAGTTTACAACTACAACTGCAACTATACTACAAGTGTACTTATTGGTATACTGATAGTTTACTAGTTAAATACTTGTAACACATTTTTTAGTTTATGAAAGTACACTTTGAAGTATACTCTACGTAAACTACTAGTTTTATACTACAAGTATACTTGTAAGTTTTCATTTAAGTGAACGTAAAGTCATACTTATAGTTTAATATTTATATCTTTTTGCACCTTATGTATACTACAATGTTCTCATTTAGGTATAAATTTTTATACTTGAAATATACCTTTAACTGTATCGTAACTTTCCCCGCCACCATTTTTTTTTTTTTTACAGTTGCCAGTCAGCAATATTTTTTGACAATTTTCTCAAAAATGTCATGGGTCCAGGAATATTTTGTTGGTTGAATATCTGATCATGCTATATATCAAAATATAGCTTCATGCATTATCAACACTTGAATGTGGGTAAGATTAATAAAGCAAAATTTTGAACAAAAAGCTGAGACAATCACATCAGTCAATGTCTGGATTGGATTCAGGAACTATGATCAAAACATAGATCGAGTCAGACAGGTTTTTGGATTTTGACCTCACATCTGGTTTTAAGGTTAATGTATAGCCACATGGGACTCAAGTTCAGTATATGGTAAAGTTGGGATGACAAAGCATACAAGTTCAGTGCATAAGATTAAAGAAGTTTAGTGATATTTTAAGAGTATTCTCTAAAATATAATGAAATGCTTAGTATGCATGTCAGAATACAGAATGGTTTTGTTCCTTACTTTATGAACATGTCAACTTGTAGAAGACTATTTCAAATTACTTAGGCTACTTAGTAATGCATTATGCCGACACTACCTACCAAGGTTATGAAAGAGCATCCTGTAATAAACATAATAATACCAATTTTTTTTTTTCATTTAAACTTCCCCTTTTTTTGCATAGGTAAATGGAAGGAGTCTTTCCGTCACGACCCATGACCAAGCAGTAGAGGCCTTCCAAGCAGCCAAAGACCCTATTGAGGTCAAGGTACTGCGCAGACCCATGCACAAGACTCTCAATACTCATGAACCAGCCCAAAGAGTGGACAACAGTACTCAGACCAATGTTACAATGAAATATATGAAACATATAGAGACTATGGCAAAGTTACCGTCACCTCCGGCACCATTGTGTATGGCTGTGCTGGACAGTTTCCATTCACCCTCAAAGTAAGTGCTAGTCAGCATTTCTTTGACAAGTTTGATCATAAGTTGACATTCATCATAACTTGAGATTTTCAGATTTGCTGTGAAGGAGGTTTCAGTTAATGTTCATTTTTCATTATACTGAAGGTGCCAAATGGCAAGACGTGACTCGACTTACTCCACAGACTTGCATGATGGCGTACAGAGAGACATTGAGAGTAGTGGACTGGAATATGAGGTATTGTGTTGGCATAGACTGTATTCACTCTAGAGATATGAGGTCATTTTAATTTTGATTTCATACACTTTCTAATATTTTCCCAAGACCTCTTTAATTTCACATGGATTTACTATGCAAATGAATGATCTATCGTAAGAGCAGCAAGCACTATAAACTCTCAGGAATGCTTTGGCTTATGGTTTATATTACCAATCATTAAAATGGTAACTCTTTGTCATCCAAATAATCTGTTTTCATAGGAAGTGGATCTGCAGAGGAAAACTACTTACGATAAGCTTGGCCTGATGTTATGTTACAAGACTGATGACGAGACGACTGCAATTTATATTAGTGAGGTAGGGTTCTTAAGTAGAAATTTATCAGGGCAGCAATCGAATCAGGCAATTTTTGTCCACAATGTCCAATTACACCTTGCAATTACTAAAGCTTGCTCAGTGCAGCTTTAGGTATTCCAGTGTTTCACGGGTCAAATGTTAAGGCTAAATACACTGTTCTTACCATGTTTAGATTGCCCCAGAAGGAATTGCAGCAAAGGATGGCAGACTCCAGGAAGGAGACCAGATAATACAGGTAGACTTTATTCCATATTGTTTGGTTTTTTTTTTGTTTGGAATACTTTGACTAAAACATAAAATTGATTTTACTTTTCACATGTTGAAGATCAATGGAGTGAAAATCCAGAGCCATGAGGAGGCAGTGACACTTCTGACCAAGGCAGAGAGTAAGAACGTGACCCTCCTGGTGGCTCGAAGCAGAAAGTCAGGTCTGCGAACTTTTGGGAACTTGCAGATGATTTTGATCAACTTAATTTGATTAATGTCAGGGGTTTCCAATCCTGCTCCTCTAGGACAACCTTTTAAATTGTTTAGCTCCAACCCAATTTAAACACCGTGATCCAACTTCCAAGGCGGCCCTCCAGAAGAAGGTTTGGAGACCCCTAAGTAAAAGAATGACATTACATTTTTGGTTTGGGTTACAGGATGTTAGCTGGTTGGAGAAGGATAGAAACAACTTGGCAGATGACTTGCACATGGGCATGCTGGAGCAACAGCATAACAAGGTCAGGGAGATCACTGCAAATAAACTGCAGCAGAAAAGTTAATGAGGGTCAAGTCAACAGTACATTGCTTCTTTGATCCAACTAAAGGTGATAACATCACTAGTGATTTGCAAGCCGTTAAAACATCTTCCCATTCACTTTAACAGAACACACATGAAGAAGATGGAGGCACTACTGATACGGCAACCTTACAGTTGAACCATCACGAGAAAGACAGTGGCGTTGGCCGCACTGATGAAAGCACTCGTAATGATGAAAGCTCAGAGCAGGACAACTTAGGAGATGACCAGAATTCCCTTTGTGACACTCTCCCAGAAAACCACAAGACGTATAGTCAAGGCACTTTTGAAAGTGGGGACATGCACTTAAGCAATGACTCCTTCCTTTTAGTTGACAATGGAGACAGTGGAAACTTCCTTGGCATACCTGGAATGGCATGTGAACGTTTCCAGAAACAGCTTGAACTGAAATGCCTGGTCAATGGTAGTGGTCTTGAGGGATTTCTGGAGCATGACAACACACTATATGGAAAGAGGGTTAGTGTAGACTGTGATGATCAGGAGGTTCAGATGCTTAATAAAGAGTTGCTGAACATTGAGCTGGAGTGCCTGAGTATCATACGAGCACACAGGCTTCAGACTGAAGGTGATGATCGGCAAGCCAAAAATTGCTGCACCAAGCATTTAACTGAGCAAATAAATCCTAAAGTCCATCGGGACCTCATTAATAACCAGGTTGACTATGAAGGCTCTACTAGTGCTTACAACACTGGAGAGAGTTGTTGGAGCTTACACCCTGCTCTGGAGTCAGATTCTCCTGACTCCCAAAGGATGGTTCCTGGAGACAAGAGTAAAGGTTCTCCCATGCATAGACACAACTCAACAACAGCTTGCTCCAAGCATCAACTCTCCCCTATTCAGGAGATCAGCCCAACCAAGAGTTTACCTGGAGATCCAGAGGTCACAAATCAGGGGGGAAGAAAGCAGAGTAAGAAAAGGAACCCAAGGAAGACTTCATTACACCATTCTTCACACAAGAATGCCTACATCCCAGCCCATGCTCAACATTACCAAAGCTACATGCAACTTATCCAGCAGAGTTCAGCTGTGGAGTACGTCCAGAGTCAGGTCAGCTTGGCCAGCCTGTGCAAGAACCCAGAAACCACTCCCACTAAAGCCAGGCCCAAGATGGGGTGGAGAGTAAAGATCCGTGGCGATGGAACAAGGTACATCACCAAAAGGCCCATCAGGGATCAGCTACTGAAAGAGCGTGCTTTGCGCATTCGAGAAGAACGCTGCAGCGCAACTACAGATGATGATGCAACAAGTGAACTAAAGCTGGGTCGAATATTGGAACAAGGAGGAGCGGAAACAGCATGCGGCACTAGCCAGGGAACAGCGTCAACGGCGTGAACTCATCAAACAGTGCCACATGGAGAACAAGGGACAAACAGGAGCAATGAATGACAAGGAGAAGCCTGATATTATCCAGCTTAGCCGTAAAAAGATGCTGAAAAGGAGGAACAAGAGGATATTTGACAGCTGGATGACCATTCAGGAGCTGTTGACACATGGCACAAAGTCCACAGATGGGAATAGACTCTATAATTCCTTTCTTTCTGTGACTACAGTGTAAAGGATTTTTTGGTTTCGGGCACTTTACTTGTTTACTGTGTAAAATTGTGTGCGGGTGTTTGTGGGAAATCTTGCCTCATTTACGGAGGTGGGTCATTTAGGGACTTAATGAAAATCTATAGCCGCGTTTCCACCGCAGAACCTTTCCGCAGGAACTAGGAACTTTGGGGTGGTACTTTGGGGCAGGAACCAGGGTCTAAATGAAGCTCCGGGTAAAAATTTCCCCCAAGAAAGTCCCTGGTGGCAAGGTAGTACTTTTTCAGAGTTCGGGAACTTTCGGGGTGGGATTGTGCGCTGAACATGCTGATTGGTTCTTACCACTTGTTCTTTCTGCCCGATGGAGAGCGTTCGTCCCATCCATCTCACGGTCAATGTCCGCTGATAACAAATGTCTACTTTTACATAGCATTATGAGCTTTCTGAATACGCTTTGGGTGCTCGTCCCTTTTCTGCCGTTTTGTTAATTACCTAGTAAACCAATCACACACAAAAGCAGCACAGCTTGAATCTCCTCCATACAAAACTCAAAACAAACGCGCAGACTGGGGGAGCAGTTGCACGCAGTTCAACATCACTAATCTTCCCGGGCAGGTACTTTAGTCCGCGTGTTAAAGGTTCTCTAAGCGATCCTAGGTGTTGACGTTCAGAATATTTTCAAACAAATCGGAGGCTAGCTAGACCCACCCTCCTCCGCATCTCATCTCCTCCCCCTCCCTTCCGTGCTTCCTGAAATAATTGTGAACGTGAATTGTGTGGGTTTGTCGAACATAAGCGTCAATTTAGAAGAAAAAAATTATAATTTAACGTTACCCACCTGTCCAGCAAAAACAGAGCAACCTGAATGTCGGACTGGAAGCCCTTCTGCCGCCGGAGTTCTCGCCATCGTTCAAAAGCTTTACCGATGTAAATTCGGAACATCGCACGTTCTTTATCCGATTCCTTCTTCTTTTTCATTTGTTCATCAGAACGTCGTCTCTTTTGGTCTGGCTTGAACTCTTTACCGATGTAAATTCGGAACTTCGCACGTTCTTTATCCGATTCCTTCTTTTTCATTTGTTCATCAGAACGTCGTCTCTTGGTCGTGTGTCGGCCATTTTTCAAACTTCCCTCTGATGCTTCTCTCTCCTTCACACACACACACCCCCTTCATGTGCACGTGCACTAACCCCCCCCAGGCCCACCCTCAAATACTTCTTGCCAGTGATTGGCTGGAACACTGTTTGTTAGGTTTCGTGGTCCGGGTGAGACATGATTGTTTTTGTTGCCGTTTGTGGAGCCTGTGGTGTCTACAGAGACCGCGTGTTTAGGGGACAGGCAGCTAGCCGATAGCGAGGAGACATTTGCTGTATGTGACAAAAAAAGTTTTGGCCCCACATCGCTTAGAGAACCTTTAACGCAGTAAGCAACCGGTCTGGGGCAAAAAAAAAGTTCCTGGGACAAATGGTTCCTGGTAATTGCGGTGGAAACGCGGCGTATGGCGATTTGTGTGATGCAACAGTTAGAGTACACAATGATGTGGAAACAAAGTACAGATTTCATGTCTTAATACTTGAGAGCGCACCAAAAAATTCACATCAGTTTATTTATGATTTTTTGTTATTGAATGACTGATCATAGTTTGTCCAAAAACTGATTTATTTGAAGTAAAATTCAAGCTCTATTTTGCAGTTACTGCCCATTAATTGCATATCGGCTACGTATTAAATGTGATGGCTAAATAGTTTTAGATTTCACTTCCCAAATATTATAGTGCAAATGAATTGCATCAATGACCCGATTATTCCAAAGAGTTTTATTCAGATAAAAGGTTAGAAATGCCTCAGATCAAGCATACCACTGCTTTTAACGTGAACCTTTATTGCTCTTCAGGAATACTGTTGAAAGCCCAAGCATTCAGTTCACATGGAGTTCATACAATTTCACTTTTCACAAAAGCAGTGAACACATCATAATCTACAAAATCTAATTTAAAAATTCTACATATCAAAAAGGAGCTGTGGAAATAAGTATGGGGAGGAGGGTATACATGCCTGTAGGAAGCATGTAAAGCAGTTTAAGAGATGTGGGTGTTGACAGTGTTGCTCATTTAAACCTTCATACAAATGTTTGCCATTGTTCAATGAAACAAAATGAAAAGCTTATGACAAATAAGGATGGCTCAATAGTGGTTAAGCACATTATGTCGGTTGAAAAGACAGGCTCACTATATTAAGTTACACATTGCAACCAACAGCACTCAAGTATCTAGTGCATGGAAAATCACATTAGTCCATTTTAGAATCTATTTACCAGCATCAGTGGATTAATACATTTCGGTGCTATGCTGGGAAGGCAGTTAAAATCAAAGAATCTAAAAATAAAACAAAAAGGAAATCCGTCTAATTCTGCTTTTGAGCACTTGGTGCTTCAAGCCAGCAGATGAATACACAAGGCAATTTGGGAGAAAAGGGGTGTTCTCCTGGAATGTTTAGACTGGTCTGTCTGTCAACGGGAATCCTGAGATCATTCGTTGACCATTCAAAACTAAAAGGAAGTGCCCCTACAAACATGTGCACACAAATTCAACCAAAGATTTGCCACATTTTCCCTCTTAGAAGAACAGGAGAAAGACTGACGTGAAGTGAAAGGTGTCGAGTTGATAGACGCTCGTGATTAGAACAGGATTACAGAAAACGGCCATGTACGCAAGTCGTTCTTGTTATTCGATGGCAAATGCTCCACTAAACCACCAGAAAGATGAGCTTCCAGTTTTTAAAGTTGAACCCATATTAAGTCAAGATGCCCTGAGAAGGGTCATAAGGAGATGTTTTCACGAGAGGTCTTTGGGGACGTCGCGGATGCCCTCCTCTCCTGGTCTATAAAGGATCTGCTAAACTTGCAGGATAAGTGATTTTTGGGGTGTTTGTACAGTAGAGTGTAAAAAACGCTTCAGTCTTGCTCCATGGTGTCACCTGCAGTCTCTGAGCTGTCTGAAGAGATTTCTGCAGTAGTACTGCCCTCTGCTGTCGGCTCTGTGGAACTGCTGGGACATGCAGATCGAGTCTCTGCGCTGGACACTCCCTCGTCACTGCTGTTATTGCTGCTACTGCTGACTGGGTCGTTTTTCTCCTCGGCGCTCTCTTCCCTCTCAGGCTGCTGCTCTGATAGGTCCGATTCGCTGGCGGTCGCCTGACTGTGGGAGGGGTCGGGGAATCTTCCGAAGCAGATTTGTCAACCCCGTTTTCTACGACCTCTGACTGTGTACTGGAGGGTTCTGTAGAGAGAGGAGCAAAAAATGTCATGTATGCAAACAGCTGCTGATATGCAAAGATATAATAGCACAGCAGTTACTCAACATGACCAAGCTGTAACTTATTTTATACTGATATACTTGTAGTTTAATCATTTGTTTTTGTTTTATTTACTTGCTAGCAGTCATTTCCCCCCTGAACACAGCCACATACCAAACTGTGACCCTAAAACCGTGATCAATTTGAATGCAGGATGTTAGAAGCAGGACATACCTTGATCTTCAGTGACAAATTTGTCAGGTTTATTATCCTTCACCTCTGCAGTGACGTCTGATGAGGACTGCGGTAGATCCGATGAGCTCTCTGCTATTGATATGCAGGACAATGGCTTTTCGCCTGGTTCTTTCTCCATCCCATCTTCATCATCATCTTCCTCTTTGTCAAACTTGAGCCTCTTTGCTTCAGGTGTCTCAGGATTCGTTGTATCTTCATCTTCACAATGTTTACTCTTCACTGGACCAACGTGTGAACAGTCTGCTTCTGATGCTGAAGACTCACTAAAATTTGTTTTGCCAAAGAAGAATTACATTTAAGATCAGCCTACTCTAATGTAATATGTTACCATATCTAAATCAGAGACAATCATAGGTTCGGCTGTGTGGCGGGTGGATGATTTATTTCAGCAGATTCAGGTGACGTTAGAGCTGATCCACACATCTCTAATGCACACACTGGCATTTGGGACTTACTTGACCGTTCTCTCCGATTCCTCGTAGGCCTGTTCTTTGCTTTCTGTGCTGTCGGGAAGGCCGCTGGTGGCTACGCTGCTGGACAAGGAGAGTTTTGGTCTGTTCAGTGGCCTGGGTGTTCCTGGACCATTCACATTTCTATCAAAGGCACATCAAAATCAGGTACATCAACTAGTCTCTCTTTACAGTGAGCAAAAACATTTCAAACTGAATTGGTTTAGTGAATAATAAGACTGTTTTCAAAGTTTCCACAATGGTGGTTAAAGTGAAACTCACCTGTCTGGAGGGAACATGACACCATTCATTCTGTTCACACAACCTGACCCTTTTTTCCTTTAAAAATACAAGATGCATAATAGTATTAAAGACAGTGAATGGTTCTAAAAACATTACAAGAATAACTAAATTTTATATTGAAAGCTGCCCACACACAAAATCATAAAATTGAGCAAAATGAGAGTTTAACTCACTCTGAGGTAGGATACACACAACTGACCACCATCACATTCTGAGAAAAAAGAAAAGAAAAGTTAATGTTCCTTAATTTTTAACTTAAAAAAACCCAATCCCAAAGAATTAAACACAACATACCTTCTCCACACCCCTGAGGAACTTTTCTGTTCCTGCGTAGTTTCTTTTTGGCTCAGTAAGAAGCTCACAAAGACGCTGAATAGTGAAAGGAATCCTAAAGAAAAAAATCATTTTCAATTTTAATATTTTCACACAGGGATGAAAACAACTAGGGCTGGGAATCACCAAAAGGCCCCGCCACGATACAATATCATCAGCCACAATAAAATATTGTGATTTTAAACAGTTTGCGTCATGCTGAGTATTACAGTGAAATGCATTGCGATTACCTTTTCTCAACTGCAAATGTCCTCAAAGGAAAACTTTGTCCATATACGTTTTTATCTAACAAGATAAAGTTCTCAGTCTGTTCATTTCTCATCTTCATATCCATCTCCGTTCAATTTTTTCCTTCCTCAAATTTTAGACATTTTAATAGAAATACAGTTGTCAAAAGCCAATGTATTTGTCTTTAAAATACAAATTATGTGAATGCGCTTCAATAAAACACCGCTCAATGTGCGTCTCCGAGAGAGAAATTATTTACTCGGTCTGATGGAGAAATTATTATTTCCCGTATTTATGCACAATAATTCGCAATCCTGAGCTAAAATGCAGGCACTAAATCAATAAATACTTGGCCTCCATTTATCAATAATATAGCCCTACTCAAAATATCAAGATTATGCCGTAACAATGTTTTTCCCCACCTCGAAATGTGAAATAAGTCAGCCGTCTCTTACCCGTTGTATCCGTTGACGATTTTGAGAATCCTCTGCTTCATCTCCTCAAAGGGAATGTACTCAACGTTAGGATTGGCAGGTCCTCGTTGCTCTGGACACGAGGCTTTAAAATCATCCATCACTTTCTCCAGTTTGAAGAGGAAGTAGTTTTTAAACTGAGACCACTGAATGCTGAGAAAAGTTGTAAATGGTTCAATTAAGGAAACTAGAAACTTCTCTATTCTAACAGTTTACTCTCACAACACAGTCTGAAGTCATGTTTAAAGTCAGCATGAAAAGAAAATTGCTATAATTAAGTCGAAAGTAGAGCTGTACAATAAATAAAATCGTGCAATGAACTATGAATATTAAAAGCGCAAAAGACTGCTGTGCAAGTATATAATCGGCTTATTTTGCAGTGAACATATCCATATATTATTTTGAATCAATGTAGAATTTCTATACCTCTGTTTGTTGAAATAATAATTACTCATCATAAAGTGTTAAACATCATAAAGATAAACTACAAATGAAACAAATTCAGCAGCAAAAGTTATTCTAGAAAAATCACGGGCACAATAATTGTATAAAAAAAATCTAAACAATTAGTGAAAAAAGTTAATTTAAATATTAATCAAAATGTTAAGCATTCATGTTCTTACCACCGTTTTTGATAATATATTTATATTAAATCATAAAAAGAAAAAAATAATTTTGTGAATAAGATACATTTCATAGGACTATATTATTCATTAAATAAATATTGTTAAATCTAATCCATAATCAGTTCTTAGATTTAATTGATTAAACATGCTTCTGCTTATTGAAATTGATAAAAACAAATGGTTTCAAATTTGTTAAATAAAGCATTTGTCAACTAGTCATTCATTTCATGGTCATGTTAACTGATGATAATAATAGGAAGAATTTATTGTTTAATACAGCATACCGTGAAACCATGATCTTTTTTGAGACGGTTATCATACCATGAAAATCTCATACCATTTCAACATGACATTTTTATTTGGATAATTCTACAATGTGACGGCTGAGGCGGCAGCGCGTGACACTGCTCATAGTAAACCGATACATTATAAAAAGAATTCTGTAAAACTGCAATGAAAAGGTCAAATTATCATGCAATACAATATATGAATATTAAAATGGGTCAAAAACAGTATCAATTTCAGTATGTAGCATAGGAGATTAACTAATGATTCGAGGCACCGCCCCAGAATGCAATGCGTTGTGATGTAACTTCACATTCTCCATTGCTATTTCCATTTCATGCTGACTTTAAAATACTTGTGAATAAAGCAATATTCTCTCTTTGTGACCATGTTGGACTTACATGGTCTCTCCTGTTCTCGCAACATGCGATAGGAACTGGTCCAAAATCGGGCAGGTTTCTTTTTCTCCTTTCTTCTCGAAATCTACAGTGAACAGAGTAAACAATAATGCTTCATTAATATCATGTGAAATGTTTCTTACGTACTTTTGTGTTTATTAAAATGACTGACATTTTGTTTTACTGTTATTGCCTGTCATCGCTTGTACAGTAGTGTGCATTCACGCGGTTGTTTTGTATGAAAAATGACAATAAAGCACTTTAAAAATTGACATTTCTGCTCCAGACGCCGCTACAAAGTTAAGTCACACAAATAAGCGCCCGACAAACTTTTTTTGCTGACTATGCAGCCAAGTTAATGCAAGTTTCAGACAGTAAATAAGCGACTGAACCAGTGTATTCTGTGCTCACATAACAACAGTGTCGCTCACTGCTAACCGGCTTTCTATCTGTTCCCGTGTAGCAGAGCACTTTATAAACTTCCGACGTGGTACATATACAAGATCAACTCATACACATTATCTTTGTATTGTTGAGAATCGATCGATATCGATTATTAGTGATATTTAAAGCTTTTCCGGCATGACCAGCACCTAGCATTGGCTGCTAGTTTGATTTACTAGCTTAGCTTACAAGCTAACGAATTTGCCAAACCTTTTCTGTTATTCGTGATTTGTTAGCGGTACCTCGAAATGCTTCCAGAAGTGTATCGATTTCCATTGTGGAGGTATGTTTGCTACTCTCTGGTCTCTCTGAGTCCAACTGGAAACAGAAAGATGGCAACAGCGACACAGAAAACAGCAGCAAATCTTTAATATGGCGCCGGTGACGTCACTACCCAAATGCTGCGACTGAGCATGCGCCAGGTCTGGATGTTTATGAAAACTGTTCATTTTGCAAAGACCAAGATGCAAGTTTGTTGCTAATTTGTTTGATATCACAATGAAAATCCTATGCATCAGTCTACGTCAAATAAAACGTTGAAGGTAATATAACAAGCAGACCTTGTAACATCTATACTGTAATATTTAGACTTAGGCAGTGATTTCCCAGTCTAGAAAGAGCATAATAAAGCAGTTCTGTTTTAGTTTTTGAGGTTGCATTGAAATAGTACTTACAATCCCATCTAACGAAGAATGTCATTGAAGACTAACTAAATAATTGCACAAGAATTTTGGATCTCACAACTTATAGTCAAATGAAGTCAAATGGTTGATATTAACGGAAATGTAATTAATTTATTAAAATAGAATAATGAATATGTCTGAATGTATTTGCAAGATACTGTTAATTAAAAGCTGACCAGAGGGATGCAGTGCATGCACAATAAAAAAGTTGTTTTATATGGGCGATATAAGCTAATTGTGCTCTCATATGAGAATATGCCCATCAGGTGTCTTACCTTTACAACCAACATTTATCTTTTCAATAGTGTCTTCTCTTCTCTGTTACATATTAACTTTCTTTAAATTCTTTATGCTCAGTGTAAATTGCTCCTCTGTGATCCAACAAAAAGAGCTTATACATCCATCCATAGAAATATACATTACATACATACATGCATATCTACATGCATACATACATGCATTCATACATGCATACATACATACATACGTTAATGCATTCAAACATGCATACATACATACATACATACGTTCATGCATTCATACATGCATACATACATACGTTCATGCATTAATGCATACATACATACATACATACAATCATTCATACATCATACATGCATACATAAATTCATGCATTCATACATACATACATTAATGCATTCATACATGCATGCATACATATATGTATACATACATGTATATATACACACATAATGACATCTGAATTCTCATAGAGTGCTAAAAAGAGTATGTGGATCTGATCTGATTTTACTGTCATTTTCTAATCTACTACTTTCTTCGTCTGAAGTTACGTGCAAAACCTGATGAGATGACCCAAATTGCATCTGGTTCAAGAAAGCAAGAAAATCTGACATTTTGTGCCAAGATCAATGGCACATTTACTCATTTAATTAGGGAGTTAAATATTTATTTTTCAAAATCATGTTTTTCTGCAGACAAACTAGAGACCAACTAAAACCAGCAAATCAGCTTAGCCAGGTTTGAGGTGTGTTATTTTTGTTTTTATATCCAGAGTTGTTTTCCGTCCTAAACATTTTTTTTCTTTGCTTATTTCCAGGTTCGAATTACATTTTGATTCCCAGTTTTTCATTTTCAGTGTGGACTTATTTGGACTTCTCTATATCCTATAAAACATGCCATAATTTATGTATTTATTTGTTTGTTATTGAGTTGCAAAGGTTACAATAAAAGTATGCTGTATATGATTTTTCCAATGAGCACATTTCTTTCTAAAACATTAGACTTTTAAACGTGAGGGGGCTGTGATTGGCTCAGGGCGAGGCCACGTGACGGACCGACGCCTCGCGCTGCAGCGGTCAGCGAGTGCAAGTGTGCGATAACAGCAGCAGCGGCTCTGTCTGGAGCTCACACTGTACATTACAGAAGCCCCCTCCTCTGGAAGACGGTGTTTCTCCCATTATGGGCGACAAGAAAAGCCCATCCAGGTATAGAAACATCTAATTTCCTCTGTCTTTTCATAAAGCATCTTGCGCGTTTGTGTACATTGAAGAGCAGCCGCGTAGTGCGGTTAAAGTCTACTTATTTTTCCTGGTCGGATTTAACGGAAAAAAAGCGCAGCCATGGCGGATACGAAGCCTTGCCTGACTCCCGGTATCCAGCTTTAGACAAAGGGAATTTAGGAAACGCCTCCTCTCTTCTTCGTTCTTCGTCTTTTTTTTCAACAGATAAAGCCCTTTTATCCTTTAGGCGTGCAAAATCGTCAAATTGGTAGTGTTATTGTGTGGTTGTAAAGGACAGGCGTCTTCTACGACAGCACGCAGAATTAAGTGCATATGATGACACTCGCACTAATTAGGGTGCAGCATGCTATTTAAATACCCTAACCATTTCCTCTTTAAATCTTGCAGGCCAAAAAGACAAGCCAAGCCCTCTGCAGACAACGGATTTTGGGACTGTAGCGTCTGCACCTTCAAAAACAGTGCAGAGGCATTCAAATGCAGTATATGTGATGTGCGGAAAGGTACATCTACAAGGTAAAGTGACACTGCAGCTTGTAAGAAAGAGTTAGGCATTCATAGCCAGCATAAACACATTGCACATGCATGCAGCGAGGATGTCAAAATTGATATTAAGGCTTGTTGTTGTGGATTGTGTCTTTATCCATGCTGACGTCATTTGATTCCTGTAGAATTTCAATGACACTCTCTAGGACAGGATCCGGCTGGTATGGAAGTGGTCTGTGCGCAGGGCCCCATTATATGATCCTATAGGAAATGAAATGCTGCATTAAGCATCTGATTTGTAAGTGCAGCGTTGTTGTTTTGTCATGCACGCTGAGCTGTTTTGCTCAGTACTGTGCAAAATATGAAACACCCAGTAGATTTGTGTACCGCTGTGGTCACTAATGCACTGATGCTATTATATTAATAATGTTATGTGCTAGAATTTAGGGTACGATTGATTGGCACCAATGGCATGCAGCCAAGATGTAGGAAAAGGGGTCTGTCTGGGATGCATTTAAAAAATGTTGGAGTTGATCATCAGCATGTGTGTAATTGTTTTGCTAAAGCAAAGCACAGATGGTAGTGTATAATTATGCGAGCTGTTTTAAATGTCCCAATAGTGGATAATGAGATACAGTGGGGATATTTCTGACACTCTTTCTAGGTCACTATATCAAATAAGTGGCATTAAACATGTGAACGGTTCTGGTCAAAATATAAGAACATTAGGTTATTTTAAGACTTTCTTTTTTATTCAAATTTTATGCTGACAATTCTAATAAAATATTGTATAAATTATATGCTTAAAAACGAGGGTATTAATTCGCCAGTGGTCTCAGACTTTTAAACCCCAGTTAATTAGCAGTTTTTCATCTTTCATGTGTTTCAAAGGATTGCTCTTGAAATTGACTGATCATGAAGGAACACCATATCCGTTTAAGTTTTGCTCCATTACCTAGTGGGATGAATGTGGCTCTATCGCAGGTGTTTATATCTCTGTCAAAGTGACAGTCTTTTCATCTATTGTGTGTACGGTGTGAAGTATGCAGGCATCTCCTCTGGCATAAATTGCCTGCTTGAATGTTGATTTTCGAGCTTTGTTGAAGCAACAGGATCAGTCCGTTCTCTCATGTAGAGAGGTTGTTTGATGATGCCGTTCTGCTGTCACTGAGTGAGTGTCATCTACACCAGAGCAGCAACAGCTGAGGGTCATTTCCCTATCGATAGCCGGTTATTCAGAATAATATCTGCCAATACTGATACAGATTGGTTAAAGGGTTGGTTCACCAAACAATGGTGTAATTTATCCCATTATTTATTCACCTTCAAGCCACCCAAGGTGTATATGACTTTATTCTTTCATCCAAACACATTTGGAGTTATATTAAAAATGATCCTGGCTCTTCAAGCTGTATAATGCTTAGGATTTTCATGCATCATGCATGTTTTCCATGTACATTTTGAGGGCTTGGAGCCAAGTGGCTTTTAACAAACTTTACAGGAGAGACAAAACAAAATTTTGACCACATTTCAATCACCTGTATTAATAACCTTAAACCACAAATATTGCAATCACAGGCATACCTACATGAATGAGTATTTAGGTAAAAATGTCAAAAAATAGTTTATTAACTATTTTGGCTTCTGGTAACAAGCGTACGTGAGTCTGATGTCCCGGAAGAGTGACCTCTGACCTGACACATGAGTAGCGTAAGGGCTACGTTCACATTAACCCGGATACATTTGAAAACGGGGTTTTCGTTTAAAAACGCTCTCCATCCACACTAGCGTTTTCAGGCGTTTTCGACGTTTTAGTGTGGATGAGAAACTTAAATTCACTTTACTGCGCATGCGTGAAACTTCACAAAAGCTCACTGAGATTATACAGAGGGGAAAATAAATAATAATGTTATCGCACAATGGGTCTCATTCATGAAACATTCGTAAATATACGAGTAAATATAAGAGTGATTTGCGCGTAAAGAGATCTTCCGAAAACTCTTCTCCTGATTCACAAATACTTCGTAAACGTCAGATGTGATAGTGAAATGTGTGTGTGTGTTAGTGAAATCCAACCAGTCGCTAAATGGGATGCGCGTGCACGTTCATTCTCAATTACCATAAATCCCGCCCATTATATTCGAACTGACAACTATATATAGGCATAATAACATTAATGCGAATGAAAAAGAAGGATTTCTCGGATGCAGAAATTGAAGTTTTATTATCAGAAGTTCTTTCAAAACGCCACTTTTATTTTCAAGCGTATAGTGGCCTATCAGGTCCTAAAAAAAGAAAGCTTGGCAGCATATTGACAGATGCAGTTAATGGAGTTTCATCTGTTAATCGAACAGTCCCAGAAGTGAGAAGAAAATGGTTCGACATTAAGCTTGACAGCAAAAAACAAATGAATTAAAAAATCGTATTCAAACTGGAGAAGGACCACCATCGATCACCAGATCTGCTATTACTTATGAAAGCTTGTTTCCGCCATAGAATGAAAAATAAAAAAGGTAATTGCGACTTTTAATCTCACAATTTTTACTTTTTTTTTCTCACAATTGCGAGTTTACATCTCGCAATTCTGACTTTATTTCTCAGAATTGCGAGATGTAAAGTCAGAATTGCGAGATATAAATTCAGAATTGCGTGACATAGTCGCAATTGCGTGATATAAAGTCAGAAATGCATGATAGGCTATAAAGTAAGAATTGTGAGATTTAAACTATTCTGAGGGGTTAGGGAAAGTTAGGATTTCCCCTCCCCTTAGAATTAGCCTGATAACTCGCAATTCTGACTTTATATCTCGCAATTATAACACGCAATTGTGTGTGAAAAAGTCGCATTTATTCTTTTTTTTTCAGTGGCGGAAACAAGCTTCCATAAATTAGCCTACTGGCTCTCATAATAGAAGTAAAAAAAAACAAACAAAAAAAAAGTTTTTTATATAAAATACTATACTATATAATATAGGCTACTATATAAAATATTTTTTTCAAAATGCTGTTTAAATATGTATAGCCTACCCGATTCTAAGGTGAATTAAAATGCAGCCTTATTAATGAGTAAAACGTTACGAATGTTAAGCGCACCATTTACGCGTGGCTGGGAGCAGGTGTAGATTTCTTGCGTACCAACTAACATTTGGAAAATACGAACATTTTAACGAATACGAAAATTTACGCCAGAACCACTTTACACACGATTTACACAAATTCGTTCTGCTCGTGTTTCATGAATGAGACCCAAGAACAGGATAATTTTATTTAGCAAAATATCTCACCATCACTGATGTGTCCAGGTCGCATTCAGTCACCATATGTTTGGTCTAAAACGCAACTGCAACTGCAACTTTGCCGCAGGACAGCAAACTTAAGTATGTTATCTGTCATCTTTGCAGTACTGTGCTATGAAGAACAGCACATTAAGTAACATAGAAAGTAACATATTTTAGCAATAGTGTAAAAATGAATAACACATAACAGGCACAATACCGATAAACATGAATATCTATTGGTACTACATGGATCACATGACTAAACTTACGTAATTTTTTAAAAATACCTCTGGCTTCAATGTCCACACTACAACACGAAAATGGCGTTTTCAAATTTATCCACTTTGGAGAGCGTTTTCTAAAACGAGACGTTTTCGTTGACTTAAAACGGCGTCTCAGTGTGGACAGAAGGCCAAAACGGAGAGAAAAATATACGTTTTCAAACGAAAACGTATTAGGCCAACGTTTACACGATGGGAAAACGCAGATATTTCTCTGCGCTTTGCCCTCTCATTTACACAAAACGCCGTTTTTATCACTGAAAACGGTTATTTCTATAAACTCCGGGCAAAGTGGAGATTTCTGAAAACGCCAGATATTTGTTGTCGTGTGAACTGGGAGAAACGGCGTTTTAGGTTCTCTCTTGTCGATTCTGATTGGCTTGCATGGCTTTATCCTTAACCCCTACACTGCCGCCAATAGGTTCGGCATAGTTATGATGGCGCTTCGACTGCGTATTTATGCGGGTGTGTGAACGATATTATTTTTGAAAACGGAGAGGCGGAAAAAATTCATTTAGATTAATACCCGGCTTTGTATAAACGTAGCCTTAGTGTGGACATGGACTAGGTGAGAGTAGACTCCTCTCTAGGTTGATGAAACCAACAGGGCTGGGCAACAAACTCAAGCTCCTCCCACATTTATCTGTAAACATTCTCGCTTTAGACTTCTAATTCATGACTGGTGTTTTGTTTTGCTCTATCCTCTGCTCTTCCATGTTCAGCAATACGTCATGTGTCAGGTTAGGGGTCACCCTCCAGCTGCAAAAGCTAGTTATTATAGCTAATGAAGTTTTGAATATGGATGTTTTTCTTACACAAACGCATCACTTCGCTTCAGAAGGCCTTTATTAACCCCTGGAGCCGCATTGATAATAATTTATGATGGATGGATGCAGTTTTTTGGGCTTCAATCTCACTCCCAATTCACTACCATTATAAAGCTTGGAAGAGCCAGGATATTTTTAAATATAACTCCGATTGTGTTCGTCTGAATGAAGATAGTCATATACACCTAGGATGGCTTGAGGGTGAGTAAATCATGGGATAATTTACATTTTTGGGTGAACTATCCCTTTAAGTGACATTCACAAGCTGTTTTACTGATGTCTTTCCGCGGTTGAAACTCTGATTGAGCGAATGATACATTTAGGTAAGTTATTGTATACTGTATGTTTCAACATGCCTTTTGATGTTCATGCATGGTTTTTTTGTGCTATAACATGTCTTGAAGAGGATGAGAAGACTTCGTGCTCCGGACACTAAAGCAATCTGTCATCTCACATTTAAAGGGTTAATTCACCCAAAAATGAAAATTATGTAATTAATGGCTCAGCCTCATGTCGTTCCAAGCCTTTAAGACCTCCGTTCATTTTCGGGACAAAGTTTAAGATATTTTAGATTTTGTCCGAGAGTTTTCTGTGCCACCATTGAAAATGTGTGTATGATTATATTGTCCTTGTCCAGAAAGGAAATGAAGACATCATCAAAGTAGTCCATGTGACATCAGTGGGTTAGTTAGAATGTTTTGAAAAGCATCGAAAATAGACAAGTTTCCTGAGTGAAATAGGCGGGCCACCATTAGCCTTTCGCTCTGCCGAACCTGACTTCCGGTTCAGCGTGCAGAAAAAGTAAACTATTGATGGTGTTACACGCCAAACACGGCTCCGGGACATATTGTGCTGTTCGCTGTTGTAACAACTCGTGGCGATTGCTGAATGTTGACCATCAACCATCTACAAGGCGTCAATGTGGATCTTATCATTCGCGGAAGTCAACACAGTCTACTCATTATTACGCAGACGAATGTCAGCTTTTCCATAGGAAAAAAGTAAGTTAATACCTTTATCCATTCCGAAGCTATTAATAGATATGTCAGGGGTGCGCGCTCTGAGCGTCAGTCGACTTTGAAGGGTTAAAGCATGTTTTAGTGCAGGCAGGCTAGAGTGGATTACTTTTTATTTTATTACTCTTCGTGTTCTGTTATAGATTAGCACAAGGATACATACAAACATCTTAATACAAGCATAAGATGGGCTAAAGTACCTTCCAAAGCACGGCGGCTGCTAGCTACAGGAACGTCCAGGTCCGGCGATACAGACCATATCGACATGCCCGTGATGTTACCTTACTTGGATGCGGAATGGTCAAAACACCATTTTTAACAATATTTTCAGTCGAATGTTGCCATTCCAAAGCCATGTTTACACTACTACTCAGCCTGTGTTCGGAAGTTCTTGGCAGAATCAGGAAGTAAAGCGGAAGTGCCCGGGAAACTTGTCTATACCTTTGGTCCAAAAATAACAAAAACTACGACTTTATTCAGCATTGTACTCTCTTCCGGTTCTGTTGTCAATCCACTTTGGTGACGCTGCTGACGTGTTATCAGTGCGCCCGAGCTTCGTTTACAGTCTGAGGGAGACGCACGCTGTAACCAAAACAGTCTTCGCTGAACATGTCTAAGGATTTCGAAACAGAGGAACTGAGGAAGACTTGCATTTTTTTGCCCAGCCATATTTATTTGAACCCGAATACACGGACACACCAGATACACGTTAGCAGCGTCTTACGTCAGCAGTGTCACTGAAGCAGATTGATAACAGAACCGGAAGAGAATACAATGCTGAATAAAGTTGTAGTTTTTGTTATTTTTAGACCAAAATGTATTTTCGATGCTTCAAAAATGTCTAACTAACCCACTGATGTCACGTGGACTTAGGGCTGGGCGATATGGCCAAAAAAAATGATCAGTCGATATCAAAAATTATCACGATAAATGTTAAATCTTTATTTCTTGCAAGTTTAAAGGCAGATTTTTGCTCCTAAGTTAAAGTTGTATAAAACAGAGTGTTAATTGTGTTTTAAACAACTATTTAAATGTATGTTCATTAACAAAAACAGTAACATCAGTTTTTTTTATGTAACAACCACATTTTTATTTGGTAAAAAGTAATATTCTGACCGTTTGAGTTGTATTAAAATTAACCAATGTTCATCCAGTCTCATGCATTTAGATCATGATAACCACAGATAAAACCAGGTATGGCCTATAACTTAGCACCTCACTATCATGGCATAACTTTATGGTTTCTGTGGTATTTGAATGAAAAACAGTAGCCTAACAGTAAATACATTATTAAATACTGTACTTATATTCCATTAGTCATTTAATACATTGTCTACATTAAAAATATTATACAATTCAATATGTATATCCCACATTTCATGGTGCAGTTAATATTATTAGGCTAACCTTACAGTAAATCCATGGTAGTCTAAATTGATTCAGTATCAATTCAGATTCTGACTGCATCGTTGCACGCAGTGTTTCTCCTTTTTGTCAGCGGTGTTTCATCTGCCTTTAAACTGGTTTAAACTTGACATTTGTGTTCTTCACTGATCTCAAGGGCTTCTCACTGGATCTTGTGAGGGAGACGATCAGAGTGCGAGTGTGTGTGAGCTCGCGCTGCGCTCAGTGCGCTGCGTTTGGACTTTGAGCCGAGCGGATAAATGCTCCGTGTGGCGCGCGCTGTTTAAATGAGTTTCGTTCCACTTTTGGCGTATAAACATTATCGAACATTTATCGACCTCTTGATATCGTTTTATAGAGAAAAATTCTATGGCGATAATTATCGTTATCGTTTTATCGCCCAGCCCTGACGTGGACTACTTTGATGATGTCTTTATTTCCTTTCTGGACAAGGACAGTATACCGTACATTTTCAATGGAGGGACAGAAAACTCTCAGACTAAATAAAAAATATCTTAAACTAAGTCCCGAAGATGAACGGAGGTCTTACGGGCTTGGGACAACATGAGGGTGAGTCATTAATGACCTCATTTCCATTTTTGGGTGAACCAACCCTTTAAGAGCGGCAAAACACAATTTTGTTAAAATTTCGTGATAAAATGGATGGAAAAAATACTTTGTTTGTATCAGTAGTAACAAAGCACAAAGCTCTTTGCGATTATTAGGAGGCGCACTACAAATGATATTTGGTGTGTGAAAAACTGTGGAGCTGGTAACCCTGGCTTGGACTACAGATGATTCATAGGGTCAAGTAGAGCCTGCTTTATGTCGCTATTGTTATTATCACGTTAACTTAGACATCCCTAGATTCAACACCAGATATTTTCTTCACACACACACACACACACAGTATGATTTGCAGTTGCAGTTTTTCCACCCCCTTATGATTGTGAGAATATCATTGGCTGTTTTTTAAACTGGTGGCTGAAAATAATTGGCTGATACATCTGTGCATTCTTAGTACCACACAGAAACAGCATTTTGCTGTAGAGTGGACCACACATTTATAATAATGGAAAAAATGGTTAGAGTAGTTTTTCAGTTGTCAAACTTTGCAATGGGAATTTTGGAAAAACTTGGAAGTGTGATACAATGCCATAATCGCATAACCGGGGGCATAATTTTACCAGTCTAGGTAAAGGACGTAGGATGTTGCAGCAAAGATAATATTTTTATTTGGCAAAACGAACTTTGTTCTTTTAATGAGATTAGGGAATGGAGATAATGTGCTGTCAGGATGAAGTTAAATCTGGAGCAGGTAATATAATTAGAGCATCATAGAGAGCCGCCAATCAATGATATGAACCGCCAGCGGGTATTATTAACTCAGATCCATGAATATTTCCTGTGATTCTCTCTTAGCTGAAACTCACTCTTTTTTTTTGGTTTCAGAGAGGTAATGTTTCCAGTACACACCCCTCACTTATATCCTTAAAGGGATACTCCACTTTTTTTGGAAATAGGCTTATTTTACCAGTCCCTCAGAGTTAAACAGTTGGGTTTTACCATTTTCTAATGTATTCAGCTGATATTTTGATATCTAGAAGAATATCAGTAACCAGACAGTTTCTGGTCTCATTGACTTCCATAGTATATTTTTTGGTACTTTCCTGTTATCTGGACACCCACTATATACCATTTAGGAACTATAGTCATCCCTGATTGGTCTTAACCCCAGTGACGTGTAAGGTTTACGGGCGGGGTTAGGGGTAGGCCATCGTCCCTGATTGGTCTTAACCCCAGTGACTGGTAGGTTTGGGGGCGGGGTTAGGGGTAGGCCATCGTGGGGTCCGGATCCCACCATATACTATTTAGGAACTATAGTCATCCCTGATTGGTCTTAAACCCAGTGACGGGTAAGTTTATGGGCGGGGTTAGGGTAGACCATCGTGGGGTCCGGATAACAGGACAGTACCTATTTTTTTCCTGACTATGGAAGTCAATGACACCAGAAACTGTCTTTACCTCATATTGTGAAATAGGCAAAAGCTACAGTACTGTTTAGGCCCCTCAAACCGTATGACCAAAACTACTGACTGCTACTTTTAAAGGAAATAAGTGTGAAAGACGCAATAAAAAATAAATAAAAATGAAACACTGTAATGTCAAATTCGATAGTGTGGCTTTATATGTGATCATATACTTGGATGTGTCATTATTATATTATTAACACTTTACCAAAATCAAGTTCAAATGAAGTGTTTTTTTCCGTGAATGTGTTTTTTTTCGCATACATTTTTAGCAGCTTAAAGTTATGAAGATTATTGTAGCTATGTATGTGGGCTCTCGCTTCTACCCGCTGTTTTTCTGTTGTTGATTTTTCTGTCATTTGGCCAAAATCTCACAATATATTGTAATGCTCTGAACTGTTTTGGCTGTGACTTGAGGACAAATGCAAGATGCTCTTATCCACTCCTCAAATACATAAAGAATTACCCTTTATATAGTTTTTGTTGAGTAAAGAAAATGCTGTACTTATTCAGAGAACCAGTTCTTCATTTACCTGTGCATCGTAAATAAGCAGTGACGCTCCAAAATGCTTGTGGCACTTCATTCAGGATAGAGATGGGGTGGAGTTATGATATGAGGTTTGACTGACAGTTTGAGGAGGTAATGGCGGTTATGAGAGTTATGTCACAAGCTCTTTTTAATACTTCTCATTGGTTAAATATTTGCAAAACCCACAGACAACGATTTATGTAACGATTTATGTTAAATTCTGATATTTTCAATTGTATTCAAATTGTATTTATTTATAAATTTATTTGGGTCTCATTAATGAAACACGAGCAGAACGAATTTGTGTGTAAATCGTGTGTAAAGCGTAATTTTCGGATTCATTAAAATGTTCGTATTTTCCAAATGTTTGTTGGTACGAAAGAAATTTACACCTGCTCCCATTCACGTGTAAATAGTGCGCTTAACATCCGAACGTTTTGCTCATTAATAAGGCTGCATTTTAATTCACCTTAATCGGGTACATATTAACACAGCATTTTGAAAAATTTTTATGTTTAGTAATTACATACGTTTTTTCTTTTACTTGTATTATGGGAGCCAGTAATATCATCTGCGATGGTGGTGCTCCTCCAGTTTGAATACGATTTTTCCCAAGTGAACTAATTAGTTTTTTGCTGTCAAGCCTAACGTTGAACCATTTTCTTCTCACTTCTGGGACTGTTCGATTAACAAATGAAACTCCATTAAATGCATCTTTAATATGCTGCCAAGCGTCCTTTTTTATAGGACCTGATACGCCACTATGTACGCTTGAATAAAAATGTGGCGTCATTTGAATGAACTTTGGATGATAACTTCAATTTTTGCATCTGAGAAATTTTTCTTTTTCGTTCGCATTCATGTCATAATATGATGCCCATATATAGTTGTCAGTTCGGATTTAATGGCGGGATTTATGGTAATTGAGAATGAACATGCACGCACGTCCCATTTACGACTCATTGGAATTCATTAACACACACATTTCACTATCACATCTGACGTTTACGAAGTATTTGTGAATCAGGAGAAGAGTTTCGGGAAGGTCTCTTACGTGCAAATCACTCACATATTTACTCATATATTTACGAATGTTTCATGAATGAGACCCATAGTGTTTCATAGTTTTAGCATTAGAGTGAACTAATAAGAAATAAAAAAATAATTATTTTCATTTGTAGCATAGGCACATACTTGTAATTCGGTTCTTGATATATTAGCCAAGTCATTTCCATTTTGAGAGTATCTGCTTTGGTCAATAGCATGCCATTTTTCCAAACTTATTCCCATATATCCATTTTATAGTTTTCCTGATTTTTACTATTAAAACGTATATGGAAACTAGTAGATACTTGGTACGTGTGTCTAAAATCTACTGAACATTTTCAGTAAAATGGGACATGTTAGGTTTGGTATTTAACATTTCTAAAATGGTGTCGCGTGAGGGTTGTCTGGCATCATATATTAAAACGCCAGTGGCAAAGTAGCAGAAAATGTCCCACTTTACCTGAGTTCACCCTGTCCTGCTCCCTATATATTGGCATAGCACATGATTTCTTGTAACATCATCCTTTCCAGAAAACCTAGGATAAACTCTCAACTCGTGGCACAGCAGGGTCGCTCAACAGTGCGCCGCCCCACCCCCAGCCAAGAAGAAAGAAGGGAAAGGACAGACAGACACCTTCCTGACGACGACCACTTCGACATGGAGCAACTCCGACTCTGAGATAGACTCAGCAAGTCTCCACCCTGACTTCCAGACCATCCCGAGAGATTAGGTCTGGATGGAGGTCAGCTTGAACGTGGACATTCTCATAAGGATCGGAGACAGGAACGCCGGGCTGGACAAACCGCAAATGCTCGATACAGACAGGGGGCCTGAGCGAACAGGTCTGACCCCAAACCTGCTGCAGCAGCAACAACAGCAGCAACACAACAACAACAGCAACAACAGCAGCAGCACAACAGAACAGACCGAGAGCACACGGACAGAGCAATGCTGGAAAAACTTCAACCTCACAGAGAGCACATGGATAAGGATCATCCTCACATGCAGACTCTGGAATGCAGCCCGCAGAGAGGATGGGTGCAGAGAGAGACGAAATCAAAAAGGGAAAATAGAGCGAGCCATGGTGGAGAAACCCAAAGAGAGACATAAAAGCCTGACGCCCAGTAAAAACCCACTGCTAAGAAGATAAAGTGAGTGGTGTTATGCAACCATGCTCCGCAAATAGCTCTTTTATGGCCCTGGTTTGATCCCAATCAGATTAGGGCTGCACAATTAATCGCAATTAACATGAAATCACGCTTAAATCGGTTTGGCTTATTGCGATTATGAAATCACAAAGCTGCGATTTATATATTTTTTTATGCTTATTTTTTTATGCGCAGCTTGTCAGTGATGTGATGGCTTGTGATAAGTCAGTAGTAAATGCTGCTTTATTTAAAAGCAATGTAAGTTTGAGTAATTTTTAACGTGCAACCAAACATGAGAAGCATTTATGAACCTCTTGTTCCACCAAACGTCAACATTTAATAACAGGTTTTTACTCCAAACTTGCTTCATAACGACAGTTCAGCTTATCCTTTTGTGAGATGATGTGGCTGCTTACACAGAAAGAATAAAGCAGTCGTGTGTTTATTAGTCATGTTTAATCAATCAAAGCTTTCAATCCTCTGTTAATTCAGCTACAGCGATAGTATGAAGCCCATAGGGATTTCCTGGGAAGACGGGCGTTGTCTACTAGAGCCAGACCGATATATTGGCCGGCCGATATTAGTCATTTTCCAAACTATCGGTATCGGCAGTTATAATGGCAGATAAATGAATATATAAAATTTAAATATATATAAATTTTGATGTTCCTCTGTTCTGTTGTGATAGTAAAAGAAACACGTTTCTTTTAAAATACTTTATCATAATATTTTAGTTAACTCATAAATAACTACAAATAACTAATGTTAGGGAAATCTGTTAATGTTTTGTTGCGCGTTTCTGAAAAAAATAAATAAAAATAAATAAATATATATATATATATATATATATATATATATCGGATTTTAAAATCCAAAAATATTTGTATCGGTATCGGCCTTCAAAATCCTTTATCGGTCGGGCTCTATTGTCTACTTCTGCGGGGCATATTAGGCGTGTCTGCGTGAGAGCCCTCTCTGGCTATCAGATGGAGCAGCATTTACTACTGATCACAGAGCTGTGCTGCACTGACAAGCTGCACATTAAATAATTAGCCTTTGCCAAATCGTGTGCGGTTTAATTTCGATTAATCATGCTAGTCGTAAATCAGATATTGGAATAAGGGCTGTCAAAGACAAACACATGCAACTAATTCATGATGTCAATTTCTTCTAAACCTGTTGACACGTTGTCAATTTTACATTTATAGGGTGCAACAGTCAGGTTCCAGAAGTGAAAATCCCATTCATTTCGAATTGATTTTTGACGATAACTTGTAAACAATTTAAGATACAACAACGACTGTGAGCTACACGTTTGTTAATCGATGGTATATTTGTTGAAGCCATCAGCCTGCATTATTTCAACTTATTTTTAAAGAATAATGTTTAAAGGTTGGGTAGGCAATTTTGGAGAGGCTAGCAATAGCAACCTAGCTTTGAAAGTATAAGATCCCTTCAGGTAGTCTCCTAAGCCACACCTCCTCTACAATAAATGAATGTGCACAATTTCGGCATTGATGTTTTTTTCAGAGAAACTCATAAGTAGTGGTCGACCGATATATCAGCCGATATTTGGCATTTTTAAAATCTCGACATCGGCCGATAAGTTTTTCTGATTGACCGATGTGTTGGAAGCGGGACTTTTATTTTTGACGGCACTGCCGACATTTATTTTGACGGGTTAGAACAGGAAACGGCTTTATTAGGTATATCTCCGAATATCTAATAAACATTTAATTTTACAAACCTTGCCGATTTAATTGATTCCAGCTGTGATTTCTTGTGAAGTGTGCATTTGTAGCCGTCATAAATGTGTTACTGCGAGTGCGCAGTGAGTGAATGCAAACAGATCAGCTTTACAGCTTTAATATAAGTCTAATTTATTAAATATTGATCGATATTTTTTATATATATGTATATATATCGGCTTTATATTGGCCATCGGCCACCCTGCTCTCTCAGATATCGGCATCCGCCATCCAAAAACCCATTTTCGGTCGACCACTACTCATGGGAGTCAGGTAGAACATGACAGGTTGCTATCTTGTGCTATTATTGTTACGACATGGTGTGAACGCAGCATGAGCTCATTGTTTTGGTTCAGGAAGAACTGTGATAGGTGGCTGGTGTTTGTGATGCTCTGTGACTTTCTGTCGTGAACTGTGCATATCCTCATGAAATGAGGATGATGTGTGATGTTTGCGTGAGTGGGGCACGGAGGTATGGAAATGCATGTTGACAGGCAGGTAGGATATCATGTCAATGCTTTCAGAATTCAGACTGAATTTCAGTGAGACTTCCACAGAAGCTAGATATAATTTCTTTGTAAAAAATATATTTAGACTGTTTCTATTATTGATTGCTATCAAGATGTGAAGAGAGTTTTTGTTTTGTTTTCTTGCCTACCCTACCTTTAACGGGAATTTCTGGTGAAAAACTACATTACCCATGATTCTGCAGTGAATCTCCACCAATCAGAAACAAACCAAGCACAATTTAGCGGCCGCCCACTCCCATGAAGCACCATGGATGACATAATTGAATCTTCCTAAGATTTAATTTTGAATTTGTCATTTCAAGTCAAGCTATCTTTATTTATACTGTTTTATGCAATAGAGATTGTTTCAAAGCAGCTTTGCAGTGATAACAGTAAAATGATTCAAGCAGTTAATTTCGGCTGTACAGCAGCTCTAAAAGAAAATAGTGTCTTTGTTCAGTTGATGTTAATTCTGTGTTGATTCAGTACCGTTGTAAAGATCATCAATTATTAATTAGTCCTTTCATATTTAGAGCAGTTCTGCAGAAACTAGTGATGTTATCATCCAGCTCAGATGACAGAATGGAGAAAATAAACTTTGGGAGAAACCAGGATTAGTCGGGGGGACAGTTTTATCCCAAATACTAGCACTTCAAATCAACGTTTGTAATGTTGGGATTCACCTTGTAGCTGTTTGGTTTGGTTCATGGCTTATAACGCTTTAAAAATCCAGATGGGAAAAAAAATTCTTCTGGAACCAAGGCCGCTGCAAAAGTGGGCGGACACGGTTGCGCTCTATAACGGTTTCATTCTGTTTTGTCTTCTTTCTATTCAGGGCTGATTGAAACAGGAGCAGTACAAGTATTGTACAAAAATATTCATTTTTTGGACACTTGACTCATGTACTGAACGGGTGTTATTTAAATGCTAAGCTTAAATGATACAAGCACCCATTTTTGTAATGTTCCTCCTCATTTTGTAAGTCGCTTTGGATGAAAGAATCTGCTAAATGAATAAATGCAAATGTTAATGAAAACACCAGTGGAGGACTGCAGGCCTGCTACAAAAAACATGTTAACACTTGAGGAGGAAGTGTGGGAATAATCGCATGGTAATGGTTTACTAATGCATATTGTAACTTTACAGGCCCAAACTCATTCAGAAAGGTCCAGCTGGGGAAAGTAACGGCATGAAGCCTGGGAAGTCTGTCACGAAGAATAACAAGTCCATAATTTCACGGTAAGTTCAAAACTGATCTATCTTAACCCCTTACCTGTCACGCCCCTTTTTGATAATTGACATTAAAATGCACTATACAAACTTAAATGGTTGTAATTCAAGAATGCTTTGGAATATATACACAGGTTTGATCTTGTTTTAAAGAACATAATCAGCAGATTATTACTGAAGTTGAAAGCACTTCAAAAAATTCAAGTATGTAAAAGTTATGAAAGTTATAATTTACAGTAAATAAAATATACTTTATTAATATATATTTTAATATATATTTTTTAATATAACATATTTTACAAAATATTTTTTACTATAAAATGAAAGCTGTATATCTAACCAAGTTGTGTTCCAAATTTAAAGTTGATATCACAAAATGAAGTTCCCATGAGATTTTGTTTAGGTGTTATACCAAAAATAGCCACTGGGTGCCATTGAATTCCATTGAATTTAATTGTATGCATTCTGCCATAACGAATTAATAAATTTCTATCCAAATATCACTTCTGTCACTAAATATGGAACCTTGAGACTCAGACCTTTCTGACAATATGTGTTTTGTCAAGATTAGAAAAGGTTTTGATAATAAATTATGAAAGATGATGCCCAAAAGGGAGGGGCCTAATACAAAATACCGATTCTATGGTAACGCAATGTCTAATTTCAAAATGGTTTTCACAGGATGAATTCTGAGTTCGCATGCTTTCAAATGATACCTAATTTATGACAGCTACTAAAATTTGTGATATAATAATAATAATAAATGATTTTTATATGTATAATATATTATACTTTTTAGAGGACTTCTTAACCTTACTTTTAAAAATATAATTTTATCTTTTTTTATTGACAAATACTAGATTATGGTTTATTATGAACTTTTAGCTCTAAAAACCAAAGTTTCAATTATTAAAAGTGTGTGCGTCGACTTTTTGTGACAAATGTCAAAAACTCCTGTAATGACGTAGATTTTTTTGAGGCGCACTCTTATCGTATATATATATATATATATATATATATATATATATATATATATATATATATATATATATATCATATATATATATATATATCATATATATATATATATATATATATCATTCATATATTACTGTTCATTCCTAATTTTGTAAGAAAAAAAACAGTGCTAAAATATCTATTTAGGAGTCTTAGACCTTTCCAACAATATATTGTTTGTCATGACTAGATTAGGATTTAATAGTAATAAAGTGAAGTAAATTTAGGTTGCCCGTATACGGGCAAGTGACCGTTAAGGGGTTAATCAGTTTCAACCCAATCATGAATTGGGGTGAATGGATCTATTCATCCATTCAATAACCAAGTCTCCCTCCCTGTCACCCTACTTCTTATTTTATTTTATGTAAATTTCTGTTACAATTGGATGTACATCACAATACGTAAAAAAAAAAAAAAAACGTTGTTACTTCTGTTATGCTGACTTTAAGGCAGGCTTGCATTATCTCTAAAAATATTCTTGATTCCTACTAAAGACTTCACATTCAGTTTAAACTGCTACTGCTTTTAGTTATTAAGGGGAAATCCAATGAGTGGCTAATAGTCTTTTCCATTGCATAATCCATGGGCTCTTTAACTTACCTGCAATGTAGATCCGCTGAAACTGGATTATCATAAATGCAGAACTTGGGGCTGAATGACACGTTTATTTAATCTTCGTGTAGACATATTAGTGGCCTAGAAAAAGCTGTTTAATTTTACAGATTCAGAGAGCCCAACCCTCATAAAGGGTGTTATCACATGACCAGGTGAATAATACTCTCTTTGTCCTCTTATTAAAAGACTGAATTAATGATTGGTTGCAAAAACTACATTTACTTTTGCATACACTTTGGAATGGCTGCCAATGGCTTTTGGAAAGAGTTTTTGAGCTCAGAATGATGTAGGTTCTGCAAATACTGCAAATCAAAGCAATCAAAAAACAGCTCGTCCCTCCTTTAAACGATGCTAACTTACTTTATATTTAAATGGATATGTAATTAATTACTCTTATTTTTTTCCAAACCCTTAAGACTTTCATTTATCTTCAAAACACAAATGAAAATATCTTTCATGAAACCTGGGATGTTTGTGTCTCCATTGTCCATTCCACCCAAAACCTTTGCACTTCAAAAAATGAATAAAGATTGTAAACTGAATCTGTATGAATTGAGCGGTTTAATTCAAATCTGAAGAGATGCATCAATAAACATTGATCAACGCATATAGAGCACATCAAATATTGTGAATGTAAGCTCAAACACACTTGCTTGATGCGAGGGAACAAACCTCATTGGTTGCAAGCATGTTTGAGCTTATATTTACAATATTTCTTGATATGTAAATAAAAGCCTAAACTAAATCTGTTCATCTGGAAAGTGATCGTGTCTCTTCAGTTCATATGGATTACTTTTACAATGTTTTTTTTTTTTTTTTTTAATGATGTTTGAAAGTTTTGGTTGTGTGAACTTTCAATGGAGGGACAGAAATCTCTGATTTCATTGGTGTTTCAAAGATTAATAAAAGCATTCGGTTTGGAAACAGTATGGTTCAAGTTTTTTTGTGTTTATCTTTTTTTCTTCCTTTTTTTAAAATGTCTAGTTTTTATTGTTTTATTTTTTTAAAGTTGAACTAATCGAAAATGAGAAATGATGCCTTGACAACGAGCTGAAATAAATGTTAATTTATTTATAAAAATATATATTTTTATTCATAAAAATATATGGTTAATTTGTTTCGAATATATATTAGGGCTGTCAGTTTAACACGTTATTATCGGCGTTAACGCAAAGCCATTTTAACGGCGTTCATTTTTTATCGCACGATTAACGGTCTTTTTTAACGGTCTTGTCCTAGCAAACTTTGTACTTTTTTCACATGCTTTTGCAACAGGACGGCATGTGTCCTGAATCCTGATCCATTTTGGCGTCTCGCGGTCGTCATTCACTCAAAGCCGGCTTGCAAGCCCAAACGAGTGTGTGCGTCGTGCCTGTTGTTTTGTTATACGGTCTAGCTAGATCCGCTTGCGCTTTGGTTCGAAGAAGCAACAAAACGTCCTCGCGCGGCGCAAGCAATTGAAATGAATGGGTTTCAGAGTCGCAGCGCGAGGACGTTTTGTGCCGCACACACTCGGTTCGGCTTGCGAGCCGGCCAAATAGTAACGTTACGTTTTGAGTGGTAGCGAGCGCGAGACGCCGGATCTGTGTTTTGTTGTTGTGAACTGAGCTATCATCATCGCAGCACGTCCAGTCTGAAACACCACTTGATGATGGCCAAGCAAACACACACACACACACAGATGATGTGAATTCTCCACCCCTCGCCAATATCTGGACCTCGTCAGTATTTCTTTCACCCTTTTATTGATAGACAGTGTTACATTGTGTGAGAGATTATTGATATGTTAGTGTGAAATTGAACACTATTCCAATGTTATTTTCAATAATAATAATAATAAAAAAAAAAACATTTGCACTAAACAAGCCAATCATCTTTCCCATGTTGATGAGAGCATTAAAATGAGAAAAAATTATGTAACAAAAAGAAATCAAAAGACATTTAGAAAATGTGCGATTAATCGCGAGTTAACTATGACATTAATGCGATTAATCGCGATTAAATATTTTAATCGTTTGACAGCACTAATATATACATATATATATATATATATAGCGGTCACCCCTCGGGTGTGCATTATTTTTAGAATAATTCAACGGCTTGAAGTCAATTATTCCGCTTATACTACAGTTACCACACCTCAAAACATTGTTCAGATGATGCATTTCAAGAATTTTGTCAAGTTTTTGTCATTAAAACGCTCTTGTATGTAGGACTAATTTCTTACGCATCTAATCCCATGCCTCCGTGGCTAATTCCAAAACGTAATTTTAGAAGTATAGTAACGGAGGTTTAGCCACTTATAGCAGACTAATGATGGGGTACACACTTACGACTCGCTGAAATATTCAGTATCAAATTACATTCATAACTGGCCTTAGTAGGCCTAAATGTGTCCCTGCTTTGTGCAGTTGTTAATGCAGTTATTAGAGAGAGAGAGAGAGATGTTGAAATAATGAAGCATGTGCGTCAATATTGTTTATTTATTAATTAATTTAAGTTCGTTTTAATTAATTTGTTCATTCTTGTTTTCTATAATTGACAGTAGATAACCCAATAAATTAAACACACAAAGCCATGGTTCCCATGGGTCCTTGAAATCCTTGAAAGTTTGTGAATCGTGTATAGATTATTATTACAATATAGAGTTTGTGTATAGATACAGGTCCTTGAAAGTGCTTGAATTTATTTTGTTCAAGAAATTTTCTGGAAAAAAATATATATTATTCTCCCCAGTCCGCTAATGTGTTATTTTGCCAATACTTTGTGTCCTAGCACACTGCTTGATTTACATTAGGTACATTAGGTTTACATTTACATTTCCGTTCAGTCCAGTGGTTAAGTCAAGTCGCATATTAGACATTCTCTGGCCAAGTGTTTCCCGCGTAAGGCACTTTGTGTTGTACGTTGCCATGACATTCACATGCACTGAAAACATGCGCGTAATGCATGTAAAATTATTATTTTTTTTTTAAACCATGTCTTCTCGTTCTCATGTTTCCTCATGTTTTATTGTTGAGCTGTCAAGTTGTCATGTTGACAATCAGTTCCAGGATTTTGACACATTTTTATTTGATATAATTTTTATTTTATTATTATAATTTTTTTATAGGATTAGGATGTACCAAATATTCTTCGGTTTTATGCAAAACACAAATACGAAAAAAAAAAACTTTTTGCCTAGTTGTTTGACAGATGAAAACTGTAACAAGGTATCTTACATACACTATTTAACCTTGCTCTCACTTGAATGGGCTATATGCACGCATAAGTTCCGCATTTGACGCAAGGATGCTCGTTCATTTCCGGTTGTGTAGATTAAAGCGGAGGAAAACTGAGGAAAACGGGATTATGTCTTCAAAATGTACTGTCCTCCCGTCTTTCAAATTAAACGTACATGCGTTTAGATGTAATTTTATATATAGTTATGTTTATTTAATAGCTTGTTTTCACATGACGTCACGCCACTGCGTTGCCATGGCGCGAAATGCAAATGGAGGGTAGGAAGTGATGTTCTATATTTAGGAAGCACTATAACACACTCAAATGCCTATGTTTTGCGTCGTTTATGGTTGCTGAAATCGATCAAACCACGAGGAGTTTTTGTCGTGTGCCAAAAATTGTTTTTCATAAGGGGGAAAATACAAGAAATTGACAGAAATACACCGGGAAAAATGCCTTGCAAACCTACGTCTGCGGTCGGGAGGAGCCGAATGGGAAAATGCCTGTGTGTGTGTGCAGTGATCACTTCGTCAAATGTGAGTTAATACATTATTTATGTGGCTTATAATTACATTATTCAGGTGTTTAAATACACTTATGTGGCTGTTTGTGTAACGTACCAGTTTCCGAACTTTATAAAGTCAAAGTATGTCTGTAAGACGAGTTAGTTGCTGATATCTACAGCCTCGATGGCAGGCAAATCTCTCAATTCAGTTGAAAATCGGTCCTGTTCATAACGTAAGGATCACGTCCTGCATATGTTTCGATTTTCTGTTTATATATTTCTCTTGTAATAGCGTCTAAAGTAGTACAGTACGGACTTTCCTCCATCTCGTCCATTGCGCTCTTCACTCCTTGCCCTCCACCTGCATTTCACGCGTCAACACAATCACGTGACTGCAAACCACCTATATAATTTTTAAAAGAAGCATAAACACAACGAGGGGTTTCTGTTTTATCTGTTTTTGTGTCTAACGTTTCTTTTGTATAACCATGGAGTATAAAATTCAATATAAATTCTCGGTATTGCATTGGACTCTACGATCGGCGGAAGTTATCGAGCATCCTTAAACTTTCACCGGAAATACAGCAGTGCATAGAGCCCATTGTCCCCACATTAAGTCCTTGAATTTGGGGATATTGGACCTGGAAAGTCCTTGAAAGGTCCTTGAATTTGATGTTAACCAAGGTGTGGGAACCCTGCAAAGCCCTTTTAACAAGTTGGCCTATCAATAATTATTTATTAGTTATATGATCTAGAATAATTATGAATATCCATCCAGCAGGACTTTATTTATATAGCTTATTCAGTTAGCCTATTATAGATAGGACTACATAATTTATTTATTAAAAATAAACTGTATGTGTTTATTGATTGTGAAGTTAGACATTGAAGATCAAGCGCATGGGGCTGCATGTTTTTTTCTTGTGTGATTTGTATCCTATTTTCTGTTATTGCAGTTAACTCCGGGCAGTGATATGGAACTGTAATGCGGTCAAACCTGCCAGAAAACTACTTTAGCTGTGCTTTTCCCTGAAAATAATTGTACACTTTTAGAATGTTCTCAACCAATCAGAATCAAGCATTCAACAGCCCTGTAGTATAAAAATGAATCAAAAAATGAATATATATATATATATTAGTGCTGTCAAACGATTAAAATATTTAATCGCGATTAATCGCATTAATGTCATAGTTAACTCGCGATTAATCGCACATTTTTATCTATTCTTAATGTCTTTTGATTTCTTTTTGTTACATTTTTTTTCTCATTTTAATGCTCTTATCAACATGGAAAAGTGGATTGGCTTGTTTAGTGCAAATGTTTTTTTTAATTATTATTATTGAAAATAACATTGGAATAGTGTTCAATTTCACTCTAACATATATAGCCTAAATAATCTCTCACACAATGTAACACTGTCCATCAATAAAAGGGTGAAAGAAATACTGACGAGGTCCTGATAATGACGAGGGGGTGGAGAATTCGCATCATCTGTGTTTGTGTGTGTGTGTGTTTGCTTGGCCATCATCAAGTGGTGTTTCAGGCTGGACGTGCTGCGATGATGATAGCTCAGTTCATAATGACAAAACATACAGATCGCTTTGGTCTGGTCAATGGGACAATTTGGCAACTTTTTAAAAGTAAACTTTACATTCAGAATCTCATTGGCATCCATTTCGGCGTCTCGCGCTCGTCATCCACTCAAAACATAACGTCACTATTTGTCACTATTTGGCCGGCTCGCAAGCTGAAACGAGTGTGTGCGGCACAAAACGTCCTCGCGCTGCGCTCTGAAACCCATTCATGTCAATGGCTTGCGCGCGCGAGGACGTTTCGTTGCTTCTTCGACCAAAACGCAAGCGGATCTAAGCTAGACCGGAAACAAAACAACAGGCACGCCGCACACACACACTCGTTTTGGCTTGCGAGCCGGCTTTGAGTGGATAACGAGCGCAAGACGCTGAAATGGATCAGGACGCATGCCGCGTCCTGTTGCAAAAGTATGTGAAGAAACGAACAAAGTTTGCTAGGACAAAAAGACCGTTAATCGCGTTATAAAAAAATTAACGCCGTTAAAATGGGTTTGCGTTAACGCCGTTAATAACGCGTTTAACTGACAGCCCTAATATATATATATATATATATATATATATATGTGTGTGTTTGTGTGTGTATATATATATATATATATGTGTGTGTTTGTGTGTGTATATATATATATATATATATATATATATATATTCCTTCTTGCTCTGTTTTTGTGTTGCTCTTCAGACCCAAACTGAAGAACATAGACAGGAGCTCGGCTCAGCAGCTCGCCATTACAGTGGGCAATGTGACTGTCATCATCACAGACTTTAAGGAGAAGACTCGCTCTTCCTCCACCTCCTCCTCCACGGTGACCTCCAGCGCCGGCTCTGAGCAGCAGCACCTGAGCTCCAGCTCGGAGAGCACGGACAAGGGGTCTCCGCGCCTCCACGCCCAGAAGAGACCACTCGTCCGGGCAGAATGAGACCCTGTGAAGGGGAAGAGATTCGGACGCGCCGATCTCACTGGACGAGGCCTGGAGCTCCCACACTCGTAACTGTACATGGAAGAGGGATCTTTCCAACCCATTCAGACAATGTCCATTCTCGACGCACCGGCAGAAACGTGCCTGTCGTGGAGTACCCTGTAGATTGATGTGTTGATGTTCACGTGAGTCACTGTTACGCCAAGACCCACTGTATATTCTGTGCCCTACTCCTATCAGATATAATCCATGTTTGTGCACCACGGAAATCAGCGCTCCCAAGTTTGCGTTATTATCGTTCATTGTCATTAAATCGTGCAGACTTTGTGTTTAGAACGTAGATTCGTTTATGCTAAATGTACAGTATCCGAGCTCATTTCTTCATCTCTCGGACAGCTCTCGGACAGGCTGTTTGTAAAACGCGAGTTCTCCACAATAAGATCACGCTTGACCACCGTGTACATGGAGATTTGTTCCCTTATTATTTCGTATGACAAACTCTTGTGCGTTTACATGGTGGAAACACAAACTGTGATGATGTGAGTTTACAGTATTATTATAAATGCAAGGCCAACTTTGAAATCCATACGGTGTACCATGTAGACATGTTTTGTGGTTCACAAGATGATAAGAGAGTATTTAGAATATTGGTCTTTATCTTTCTCTGTTTTTAGACTTTAAACCTTTGAATTTTTCTTGTAAAATTATATCGAGATTCACGGGACTGTCTGTTATTCATCTTCATGGCAAAAACGCTCAGAAAGTGTGAAGAATGAAGCTGGCAGTTGTTGGATTATGAAGCAGCTTATCTATTTGTGAGATTTCATACAGTATATTTACGGTTTACCAAGATCTCTACTGAAAATTGATCACTGATGAATTAATACTTCCAATATAGCATTATGTTGTAAAAAATTGGCTTCTTCTCGCCCATAAGGACGTTTTGCACAGGTTTACACTCATTCTCACAATTTGTTAAAAATCTAGAAGCTAATGAAGCTAATAAAAACCTTCTCCAACTCATTAACATTTTGGGCAGTTTGATGTCATCGTCAAGCAGTTCTGTTCTTGTATAGTGACCAATGTTTACTGTACTCAAGTCAGCATGAAATGGAAATTTGCCCTATCTATTCTAAATGTGTTGTGGATCTTATTGTGAACGATTTATCTGTGCATATCTTTCATTTATAAACACTTTTTTTGACCTCTTAATTTTTAATCAAAATGTCATAACTGTACCCTCTGGTGAAGTGATAGACTTCTCTCTTATTATAGTTGTTTGCCTCCACTTTTGAGAGCAATTGCATTTGCAATGTCTCAACATCCAATCAACAACTGATGCACAGAAGAACCGAGTCAGATGTACGTCACAAAACTGGGGAAGAAAGATCTGTCGATACTTCCATTTCATTGTGACTTTAAGATGGGGGCACATCATCATGATGTAATAGATTTCTGCTAAAATGTAGAGCTGCAGTCCATAACTTTTTTTGTGTTCAAAATATAATGAGCGAGTACATCATGAATCCATTTTCCAAACCGTGTTTGTCGTATCCTGAATCACTACAGTACACCTTTAATAAGTGTTTATATTGGGAATGTTTTAGACCGGTTGTGGAGTTGCCCAGTGCCTGCGTGACTCCTCATAGACGTAAACAGAGAAGTAGTTCCGGCAATAATGTTCTTCCGCTAAACAGTTCTGTTTATCAACCAGCTTTAAAAGGATACTCCACCATTTTTTCATATTAAACTATGTTATTCCCCTAACTAGGACGAGTTGATGAATACCTCTCTCATCTCATCGCTCTGGTGCGCGAGACACTTTGATAGCACCTAACTAGCCCAGTTCATTAAATATGGGCCAAGCAGAGAAGTGACCAAACACCTCCATGTTTTCCCTATTTAAATGCAGTTACACGAGTAGAGTAAACTCGACCAAGAATGGTGATGCAAAATAAAACGTCTGCGCTTTTCTAAGCGTGTAAAGTGGATTTGCAGTTGATTGAGATTTGTGGGATACACATCCAGGGCACGAAGCTCCCGTTCCACCACATCCCAAAGATGCTCTATTGGGTTGAGATCTGGTGACTGTGGGGCCATTTTAGTACAGTGAACTCATTGTCATGTTCAAGAAACTAATTTGAAATGATTCGAGCTTTGTGACATGGTGCATTATCCTGCTGGAAGTAGCCATCAGAGGATGGGTACATGGTGGCCATAAAGGGATGGACTTGTTCAGAAACAATGCTCAGGTAGGCTATGGCATTTAAACAATGACCAATTGGCACTAAGGGACCTAAAGTGTGCCAATAAAACATCCCCCACACCATTACACCACCACCAGCAGCCTGCACAGTGGTAACAAGGCATGATGGATCCATGTTCTCATTCTGTTTACGCCAAATTCTGACTCTACCATCTGAGGCTATGTTTACATGGACGCAAATGTTCAATGTAGTATGTACTCCAGGTGGCTAGGAGTGCATACTACAGCAACACCAAGTCCAGCGCCTGCGTACAACCTTCACTGTCAAGCAGACTTTTGCGTTTTACCGTTTACACGGGAACGAGACGGTGGAGCATTTTCAAGATTTCCACTCTGGAGGGTGGTTTCACTTTTTTGCGTTTTTAAGCCACAAAACGCAGTCGTCGTGTAAACGAAAGGCACATCCGATAAAATATTTTTACGTTTTCACCCGCGAGCGTTCTCGTGTAAACAGGGCCTGAATGTCTCAACAGAAATCGAGACTCATCAGACCAGGCAACATTTTTCCAGTCTTCAACTGTCAAGTTTTGGTGAGCTCTAGCAAATTGTAGCCCTTTTTCCTATTTGTAGTGGAGATGAGTGGTACCCGGTGGGGTCTTCTGCTGTTGTAGCCCATCTGCCTCAAGATTGTGCGTGTTGTGGCTTCACAAATGCTTTGCTGCATACCTCGGTTGTAACGAGTGGTTATTTCAGTCTAAGTTGCTCTTCTATCAGCTTGAATCAGCCGGCCCATTCTCCTCTGATCTCTAGCATCAACAAGGCATTTTCGCCCACAGGACTGCCACATACTGGATGTTTTTCCCTTTTCACACCATTCTTTGTAAACCCTAGAAATGATTGTGCATTAAAAAAAATCCAGGTAACTGAGCAGATTGTGAAATACTCAGACCGGCCCATCTGGTACCAACAACCATGCCATGCTTAAAATTGCTTAAATCGCCTTTCTTTCCCATTCTGACATTCAGTTTGGAGTTCAGGAGATTGTCTTGACCAGGACCACACCCCTAAATGCATTGAGGCAACTGCCATGTGATTGGTTGATTAGATAATTGCATTAATGGGAAATTGAACAGGTGTTCCTAATAATCCTTCAGGCAAGTGTATCTATGGACTTAGAAAAGCGGAACGTTTTATTTTGTGTCACCATTCTTGGTCGAGTTACTCTACTCGTGTAACTATTTAAATATGGAAAACCTGGAGGTGTTTGGTCGCTTCTCTGCTTGGTCTATATTGAATGAACTGGGCTATCAAAGTGTCTTGCGGCGCCAGAGCGATTGAGTGCACGCACTGAGACGAGAAAGGTATGTATCAACTCGTTTTAGTTAAGGGACTAACATAGTTAAATATGAAAAACAGTGGAGTATCCCTTTAATCATTTTGCATTTATTTTAGATAAAGTGACTTAACTCCCCCAAGTGAAATATACTTAATGATCATTTGTTTAAATGTTGATGTTTAGGCATATGTACATGACCCCACCGCCTGAAGTAAGAGATCCATTGAATCTACCTCAATTTTTTAGCAAACCTGCACAGCTTGATTTAGAAAAGAAGACATTCCTGACTTGTTTCTGAAATTCTTTCCCCATAACCCTTTGAATTGAAGGGTAAACAAAGACTGTTGGTGTCAGTAACATGGTGTCTACCCTCTGGTGTCTGTGTTTTAAGACGACCTACAGCATCTTAAAGTCAGCATGAAATGTAAGTTGCCATAGTTTTCTCTTCCATATTGTATTTGTGACATATGTCCGAGTGAAACAGCTTCTCTAGAGTGCGAAAAAATGTATTGAGGGACTTGATTTTGTCTATCAGACGTTGATTGGATGGTTGTGGTTTGCTATTGGTGGATCTCATGTGATTGACAGGTTGCCCTGCCCTCATCATACCAGTGCCATCAGAGAAGAGATGTCGACTGCGATATGATACTGCAATTTCAGTTTTCATTTAATTTAATTTTAATTTTTTAGTTATTTTGTTTTTTGCTTTTATTCGTTTTGTTTTTTTATTTTATTTTTTCATTTCAATTCACTTTTTACAATTTTTTTATATTTATTAAGTTTGTAATATTAAGACTCCAATTTAAATGTAGAAACTAAGTGTTAAAGTCAATTTCACTAATCTAATCACTGATTTGCATTGAAGTGTTTTAAGTCGTTCATGTAATATTTATATTAGGCCATATTTTATTTTATTTTAGCTTTATTTCAGTTTAGTTAAACTGTTGTGTTTTTTTTTTTTTGGTTGTTTTTTTTGATGGTCCAAGATACTCAAATAACTATCACCAGCAAATGGACAAGCTAGAAATCAGTTACCATTTTATGATTGCTCATTCATCAGGGGTTTTAAAATTTAAAAATTATTTTAAAGGGATAGTTCACCCAAAAATTAAAATCCTGTCATCATCGGAAGGGTCCAATACACTAGGACTTTTAGCGCACTTGAACCACGAATACATACACACAAAAATGTTTTAATGGATTTGTGGTTGAAATTTAAAAAGTAATAAATCCTTCACTCACGGGTCAACTTGACCCCTTAGTTACCCTCTTGCTCAAAATTCACACACAAAATTAACTTAATTAACATTATTTTATGTTTATTTCTGTTCAATCATAATTGCTATTCCCTTTTGAAGTTTTTATTACTTCTTGAATTAAATTTAATAAAAATACCAATTTATTGCAAAATGTCTGTATGTGTTTTGAATTATCACTAACCATCCATTATTTTGTTAAATCATTTGAATGATCATAAACTCATTAGCTTCCATAACTGGTTTAAATGGTCTAATACTCACAGGCAACATGATGTCTGATGGATCCATAAAGTATATACAGAATCTTGATAGAATTTTTACCAAAATGCACCATTACAATAGCACAAGTACCTCTACATGACAGTGGCGCACAGTCAACGAGGGCACCTGGAACTCTTGCACTCCAGTTCACAACACCTAATTTAGATAAAATACAGAACAAACAATATTGAATAATTTTGAAGAATGGCATTATCAGTACAGAGTCATACAAGGAATTTCTTTTTTATACATATTATATAGGAAAATGTTAGACAAGATACACTTGAGTGTTATTGGCTTTGTCTGTAGTTTGTATGTGGACAAAAAATTAAAATTCAACAAATAGACAAATGGATAGCATGGGTACCCCCTTTACAAAAACAAAAAAGTAAATGTCAAGTATGAAAAGTTACAACATTTTATAGTTCAGTAATCGGCGCCTATTATTGTCTCATTTCTAAGGTGAAAACAATAGAATTTAGTGTGACCGAAAACAAGTTGTTTTTTCACAAAAATGCTCATAACTTCCTCAATATTCAAGATATCTTAATGAAATTTTCTGTGGAGATGGGTTTCATATAGTTATTTGGATCTAACATGGGTTTCATATAGTTATTTGGATTTTTACTTGATTTTAACACACATAAAGGCTAATTTGGCCTATCTTTTATGGTATTTTTCTGACGAGCAGTTGTTGAAAATACAAATAATTGAATGGAAAACAACGATCCAAGGAAAATGATATATCCTTAATTTAAAAGATGGATTTTGGTTGATTCATGCTTTTTCCAGTTGTGTAAAAATATAGAGTTAACAATACTAAAGCTGGTGGAGGAAAGAAAGTGGAGGAGACCACACAAAAGTTAAGTGTAGCCTACACGACGCGCTGCATTTTGACAGCTTTTCTTCAGGTAACGTTTAGTGTCGGTAGTCATAAAAAAGTGGGGGAGTTTAAATGGCCACAAAATTTTGTACAGCACACCACAAACATGTTCTTCATGTCTGAAAGGTGTTCAAAGTGGGTAAAAATAATTTCTTGACAGTTGAATTCTTCCGTATTGTTTGAAATCACCTTTCAGGAGAAAAATGCTGCCTGACTAGAAAAAAATGAAAACAAATGTGCAGTCGAAACCGCCTAATGATGTGATTGGCTAAAAATAATCAAGGATTCCCACAGCGAGTCAATGAAAACAGCGCATTTTAGGAGACCCGCTCAAAATGAGTCGGGAAAATCCGGCACAGAGATTTGGAACACTGGCGGCCGCTATTTATTGATATGTCCACATACCTACCTACTGTAAGTACCTAAGAGACTTAATTGTTTATGAAGAATATAAACTCTAAATAAAAACATTTAATTTGGCTTGAGCAAGTCTATCCTAAAAGTTTTGAGGGCAATATAGCATCAAGCACAGACATATGTATGGGTATGACAGATAGGCACACAGAGATGAATAGATAGATTAGGATAGAAAATTATTTTTGATCGACGTCATGAGTTCGCGGCCCCACCTCAATCGACGTCAGCACTTTGCCCCTAACCAATGAGAAGCATTGTGGGCGGGGCTACACGTGTACCCCCGCCCCAGGTGCAACCCCGCCCAAATCTGTGAGCCTATCAGTGCCCAGTTTGGGGAGTATAAAAATGTGAGTGGTTTGTTTGCCAGGTATGCGTCACAATGGGTCCTGCCCATTGTAAAATCCAAGTGGTGAGTGCAGTGTTGGGTTTGATGTTTTCGCTAGCATATTTGTGGCTGGCAGGAGATAAATCCTCTGGTTTTCTCTCTGGTGTGCACTGGCCCTTGCGCCAGGTAAGTTTCCGTATTTTAAAGAGTTTCCTTGGTTAACGGGAGACTGAATTGCTTGTATGTTTTAAATGTGTTGTTTCGTAATTGTGTCTGCATTCTCATAAGGCGAGTGACGACGTGTAGTACAAGTAGCGGTGTAGCGCGAGCAAAAGCTACATTGCTACATTGAGAAAATGTTCTACATGCAATTTACGTTGGATGTATATTTCGTTCTTGCAATGTTGTAGGCTATTTGTTGCACTTTTGACAAACAGTCATCATTATTTGATATTCATCATCAGATATTTTAGTGTTGTGTGTAATAAAACAATACTCTTTGAAATCGCAATTACATTGCCTTGTTTTAAACACTAAATATTTTACTTAAAACATTCCTCAGACACTTATTCAGTTATTTATAATATACGTTGTTCAAAAAGCAAAAGTAGTTTCAATGTAGCTAGCTACTTTTTGATTGTAACTTGTAGTGTAGCTAACTACTTTTCTAAACGGGTAGCTTGACTGTAGTTAAACTACTTTAACTTACGAGTAGCTTGTAGCTTGTCAAACTACAGTTTCAGAGTAGCTTCCCCAGTACTTTTGTTTTACAAGTGTAAAATCTTTTGTATGTGAGTAGTTTGTGTATTTTCTTTTTTATTGGATCACTGAATGGGAGGGGTTGGCTGTGGTTATAATTTGATTTTGTTTGTTTTCACGTAGTGTGGTGCACTGGCCCTTGCGCCAGGTAAGTTTCCGTATTTTAAAGAGTTTTCTTGGTTAACGGGAGACTGAATTGCTTGTATGTTTTGAGTGTGTTGTTTCGTAATTGTGTCTGCATTCTCATAAGGCGAGTGACGACGTGTAGTACAAGTAGTGGTATAGCGCGAGCAAAAGCTACATTGCTACATTGAGAAAATGTTCTACATGCAATTTACGTTGGATCAAAAGGTGTTCAGAGCGACTGAAGAGAGCAAAATCCTGTTCAGACGTTACCTTTGACCTTCATCTAAACAGACAAACTTATTTACAATCCAGGACAAACAGGTGAGCTGTGAATGACCAGCACAGTCTCATCCCAATTCGTCATATAACTGACGTTTTGGGATGTCTTTTGACCATTCGTCAATATACGACTATTTAGGGCCCCCTTAAACGTCGGTAGATGACGTTATGGGATCCTAACTCTACCCCATACCTAAACCTAACCCTAAACCCAACTCGTCACCTAACTGACGTTATAGGTAAAGCGTCAGTTGTATGATGACCCGGGATCGTCATCTACCGACGTTTAAGGGGGCCCTAAATAGTCGTATATTGACGAATGGTCAAAAGACGTCCCAAAACGTCAGTTATATGACGAATTGGGATGAGACTGTGTTGGAATGACCCTTGGTTGAAGCTATCATCTTCAAATGCATTATGCAATATATGTGAGTTTGTTGGTGTCTTTGCAGTTAATTTCAGAGTTGTCTCCATGAATCCCAAATTTGTGCCTTTTGATCAAATATACAGTAAGACCAGATGTTTCACCATTTTGAGTGTTCTGACCATAAATGAAAAGCAAATTAAATGCAGGTTCTTTTAAGATGCAGAAATTTCAACTTCAATGACTGCTTTTAAATGTTTATTATTCCTGTCTGTCTTGCAGTACAGGTTGCTCGTGCTGGAGGTGAGTTTGAATGGAGCCAATGCAGCTTTTTGCACTTTTCTTTCTTTGAAGATTTTCTCTGAGCTGTTAATTTGTTTTAATAGGACAAAGATAATAACCGGATTGGTCCGTGGACAAATGTTTCCTCAACGGAGCTGATATTGGAACTTTCTCAGTTAAACCCAGAGGCTCAGATGGGGTTGTACACACTAAAGGCTTTTATTGCTGACCGAGAAGTCTACCAAGTTTTTGAGGTGAAAAAATACGGTAAGTTGTTGTGTATGTGCAGTTCAATGACCGATCTGAGGCCTTAACCTAAAGTGCTTTGTTTCTGGTTTAGTTTTGCCCAAGTCTGACATGACTAAACACACCGCAGACCTACAGCTTTGCAGTTATGGGACTGAAAGTTGAGTCCTGTGCCAAGTGAGTGATGCTTTATTTTCTTGTCTTGTGGTTGGTCAGTTCTTTCCTTCCTCTTCTTTAGTTGTTTTAGCTGTTGGATAAAATGTAGTCTTTTGTGTTGTAATGGTCTATACTTGCTTTTGTTGCTGAATGTGATCTTTTAATGTGACGGAAGGATGGACGGAAGTAAGATATTTTGTTTTGGAGGACTGGAGGCCGGAGGACTGGAGGCCTGAGGTATAAAAAAAATTAAATAAATATTAAATAAAAATTAAATAAAAATTCTGAGGATCCCGAGGATCCCCTTGCGTGTGGCCTAGAGCGGGCACCATGGTCCCCATGGCGTCCGCCCGAGGATCCCCTTGCGTGTAGCCTAGAGCGGGCGCCATGGTCCCCATGGCGTCCGCCCGAGGATCCCCTTGCGTGTAGCCTAGAGCGGGCGCCATGGTCCCCATGGCGTCCGCCCGAGGGATCCCTTGCGTGTGGCCTAGAGCGGGCGCCATGGTCCCCATGGCGTCCGCCCGAGGATCCCTCTTGCGTGTGGCCTAGAGCGGGCGCCATGGTCCCCATGGCGTCCGCCCGAGGGATCCCCTTGCGTGTGGCCTAGAGCGGGCGCCATGGTCCCCATGGCGTCGGCCCGAGGATCCCCTTGCGTGTGGCCTAGAGCGGGCGCCATGGTCCCCATGGCGTCCGCCCGAAGATCCCCTTGCGTGTGGCCTAGAGCGGGCGCCATGGTCCCCATGGCGTCCGCCCGAGGATCCCCTTGCGTGTGGCCTAGAGCGGGCGCCATGGTCCCCATGGCGTCCGCCCGAGGATCCCCTTGCGTGTGGCCTAGAGCGGGCGCCATGGTCCCCCAAATGGAAATCGGAGATATACATCTTGTTCGGCTGATTCGGATGATTCTAGCTCAAACGGTCTAGGAGTTATGCGCAATTTAGTACTTTTAGATTTTGTTTTCTTTCTAGCAAATACAATAGGTTTTCAGCACGTCTTGCTTGAAAACCTAATAATGAGAGACCTTTTTGACGATTATAGCGCCACCTATGATCCGATCCTCACGAAACTTTGCATGCTTCCTAACCATGTTAGGACACATGCTCATTGATTTTTGTGAAGTTGTGACTTTTTTGGGGGGGAATTATTGGCTTTTGGCTGTATTTTTGCCAGGGACCACATTCTAAATTACCCTGTTGTAGCCAACCATGGGGGTTGCAAAAAATTTCAACATTTTTTTCGATAATTATTTATCTAGAGAGTCCAGAGAATAGGCCTAGACTGGTTTGGTCCCAATTGGGCAAAAAAACAGGGACTAGTTCGCAAAAGTAGGTTTTAGACAAAAAACGACATAGCAGTTTTTGGATGAAAAAACAAGACGAAAATTAAAAAAATCAGTTAGATTTCATTAATTCAAATGTTTGTTTCTGAAGTCACAATTTAGCACAAGTAAAATTGAAAAAAGGGAGAAAAAGGCAACTACATTGATAATGTAACTGGAAAAACAAGAAAAATGAATGTCTGGTTTCCATTTTTAATTTTTTTCATTTGCATTTTATGGTCAGAAAATTGAATTGTGAAGCGTTACACGGACCAAAAATACGACCCATAAATCGTAATCCTTTGCTGCGTCCCAATTCGCCTACTTATGCTACGCCATAAGTAGCCTATGTAGGCTACTCTTTTTGTGAAGAAAAATTGCATAGCCTAGCTACTGTACAGTGCTTGAAGTGGGGGAAAAGGTGCTGGTAGGCCTTTGCATTTGGCAAATCATGACATTTGAAATTTCTACAGTGAAAAACAAAACTTGGAAATATTGCTGGTACAACAACAATTCATTGTTATTTATTCACAACATAAATGTAGCTATTTAAACAAGTCGTGTGTGCACGCATTTTACACAGACAGACACATTGTGGATTTGAGAGTGGACTCATATACTCCCAAGAGTGTTGATTTAACAGTTTTTGCTGTGTACAAAGAACCATAGTTAGACTGACAAGCTGAGCCATATCGCATAAATTATCGCTGGCGATATTTCCGCGATATTAATGCGTTATGGCTCAGCTTGTCAGTTAACTGCGGCTCTTTGTCAGTTAACTGTGGCTCTTCGACTTGACTTGACTTTGTGGTAAATGCCGCTCCATCTGAAAGCAGGTTAAAGAGATTTAGCGTACTACTAATCAAGGAACCAGCTTTACCGACAAGATGCGCATAACAATGTGATGCGATATGTCGCCCAGCCCTACCTTTAACATCATTACATTCAAATGGCAAACACATTCGGAAAGTCTCCGCATGAAAGACCCACTACTGGCAGGTGAATGTGCGACAACATTTCTCTCCGAAACGGAAAGAAATTTAATTAGATTGAATGGAGGATTTTAACTGTGACGAGATGATTGAAAGGTCAGTTACGGCGATAGGATGCACGCGACAGATCTGTCCGTTAAAGATGTCGAAGTAGGCTACTACGTCCCAAAGCTTGCCTACTCTTTTATTACACACTCAAAAGTATGTACTTTTTCTTACAAAAAGAGTATGCTTTTAGGGTGTTTAGGAATTATTATAAGCACTCACTTCCTGATGTCTAGAGTAGGCTACTGCGCAGGCTCAAACCAGCCCGTTCTCATCCCAATACGTCATTTACCTGACGCTTTTGTTTTGACCATTCGGACGCAGCAAAGAATTACGATTTACGGGGTCGTATTTTGATTTCCGAATTTCATCTATAAACAGATCAAGGACAATCGGATAACGAGATTATTTTTCGTTTTCCATTTTTTTAATATCAGAACGAAAACGAAAATGGGTTGTTTTCCGTATTTTGTTTTCCTATTTAGGCTACTAATGGTTTGAGAAACGGGCCGTTTTTCGTTTTTGTTTTTTTCCTTTCAAAACGAAAATCCGTTGGCAGCAACGGACCAATTTTTGATTTCCGATTTCCATCTATAAACGGATCAAGGACAATCGGATACGACGATTGTTTTTCGTTTTCCGTTTTTTAATATCAGAATGAAAAATGAAAAATGAGTTGTTTTCCGTTTTTTGTTTTCCTATTTACTAATGGTAATTGAGAAACGGGCCGTTTTTCGGTTTGTTTTTTCCTTTCAAAACGAAAATCCGTTGGCAGCAAAGTATACGGACCCACCATTATGTATTTTTATAATTCTTATTCGTAGAATTGAAACAGAATCTTCATTGAATTTAATTTCACACATGTGAATTAAAAGGAAGACATTTCTTATTTTTGCGCAATCCTAAATACATTGCATATCCAAAACTTATGTGTGCAGCTGTATTTATTCAACATTTATTCTGTTTTAACAAAGCCTGTGTACAAATCGACGGAAAAAGTTAATAGGGAAACATAATACTGGATTGTGTGATGGATGCCAGGAAGAGGAGTCTGTAGAGCATATTATTTTGAGATGTAATAGGCATGGAGCACAGAGAGAGGTTTTGGTTATGCCTGCTACCCCTCCTGGGGCATAGGCCGCCAACAAGAGCTCTCCAGGCATCCCTGTCTTGGGCTTTTTTCTCCAGTTGGCTCCTGGTGTATCCAAGTTCTTTGGTATCAGCTGCTAGATCTCGGCGCCATGTATTTCTTGGCCTTCCTCTTTTCCTTTTGCCTTGGGGATTCCAGGTGAGCGCTTGCCTGGTGATGTTGGAAGCTGGCTTACGGAGTGTATGGCCAATCCATCTCCAGCGTTGTTTCAGGATCTCATCTTCTGCAGGAAGCTGATTGGTTCTCTGCCAAAGGTCCTGGTTGCTGATGGTGTTTGGCCAACGGATCTGGAGGATTCTTCGCAGGCAGGAGTTGGTGAAGGTCTGTACTTTCTTTACTGTTGCCACGGTTGTCCTCCATGTCTCTGCACCATAGAGAAGGACTGCCTTGACATTGGTGTTAAACAGCCTGACCTTTGTCCTTAGGCCCAGTTCCTTTGAGCTCCAGATGTTTCTCAGTTGTAGAAAGGCTGCTCTTGCTTTACATATTCGTGCCTTGACGTCAGCATCTGTTCCGCCCTGCTTGTCGATGACACTGCCCAGGTAGGTGAAGGCCTTCACTTCTTCTAACGCTTCTCCTTCCAACTGGACTGGGTCGTTGTTGGTGTTATTTACCTTGAGGATCTTTGTCTTCTGTTTGTTGATGTTCAGACCTACTTGAGTGGAGGTGGCAGTTATGTTGTTTGTCTTCTCCTGCATCTGCTGTTGGGTGTGGGATAGCAAGGCCAAATCATCCGCAAAGTCCAGGTCGTCGAGTTGTGTGAAGGGTGTCCACTGGATTCCTGTTCTTGTACATGCTGTTGTAGTCTTCATTATCCAGTCAATGGCTAGCAAGAAGAGAAAGGGCGAGAGCAGGCATCCCTGACGAACCCCGGTTCTCACTTCGAAAGTCTCTGAAAGCTTCCCTTCATGGACCACTCTGCTGGTCATACTGTCGTACGAGTTTCGGATGATGTTAACGATCTTGGCTGGCACACCATAATGCCGGAGAAGGTTCCAAAGGACACTCCTATCCAGGCTATCAAAAGCCTTCTCGTAGTCTACAAAGGTGATGTAAAGGGAAGAGTTCCACTCCAGTGACTGCTCAACAATGATACGCAGGGTGGCGATCTGATCCGTACAGGATCTGTCTTTCCGGAAGCCTGCTTGCTGGTCACGGAGTTGGGTGTCCACCTGGTCCTTCATTCTATTTAGGATAATCCTGTTGAACACTTTCCCTGGGATGGACAGTAGCGTAATCCCTCGGTAGTTGTCACACTTGCTGAGGTCGCCTTTCTTAGGTAGCTTTATAATATATCCCTCCTTCCACTCTGTGGGCACCTGTTCCTCCTCCCAGATTTTCTTGAACAATGGGAACAGTATCTCTGCCATTGTTTCCAGGTCTGCCTTCATTGCTTCTGCTGGTATGCTGTCTGGACCTGCTGCCTTGCCGTTCCTCTGCTGGCCTACTGCCTTGTGGATCTCTTCTCTGGTGGGTGCACTGCAGTCTATTGGTAAATCCTCTGCTGCTGGATTGATGTTTGGTGGGTTTACTGGCATTTGTCTATTCAACAGTTCTTCGAAGTGTTCCCTCCATCTGTCCATTTGTTGTTTCTCTCCCTTCAATATATTTCCCTCCTTGTCTTTCACCGGCCTACCTGGCTTGCAGAACTTCCCTGACAGCATCTTTGTGATGGAGTGCAGAACTTTCATATTGCCATTTCTTGCTGCTTTTTCTGCTTCGGCTGCTAGACTATCAACGTAGTTCCGCTTGTCGGTTCTAATACGCTTCTTCACCTCTTTGTTGGCAGCTGTGAAATCTTCTTGTGCCTTGGCCTTCTCCGCTCTTGTTCTGCTGTTGTTGAGGGCTGCTTTCTTCTCTTTCCTTTCCTGAATCTTCCTCAATGTCTCTGTTGACAACCACTCCTTATGCTGGTATTTCAGGGGTCCAAGGACATCACTGCATGTTGTTGATATAGTTTCTTTCACTCTCTTCCACCTGCAATCCACTATATCCTCCTCCTCTTCTAGCTCTTGCAACATTTGGAACCTGTTGCTCAAGACCACTCTAAATTCCTCCAGCTTGTGTGTGTTCCTCAGAAAGCAGGTGTTATACTTGTCCTCTGTGCTGTAGTTCCCATCCACCCTTTCTTCAACCGCAGCTTCAGTCTTGCCACTACAAGGTGGTGGTCTGATGCAACGTCCGCTCCTCGCTTCACTCTCACATCCTGTAGGGATCTTCTGAATTTCCTGGCAATGCAGATGTGGTCTATCTGGTTCTCGGTGGAGCCATCCGGTGACACCCAAGTTGCCTTGTGTATCCTCCTATGTGCGAAGACACTGCCGCCGATCACCAGGTTATTAAGAGCGCACAGATCTGCAAACCTCTCACCATTTTCATTCATGTCGCCAAGTCCATGTCTTCCCATCACTTCCTTATACCCGGTGTTATCCTTCCCTGACCTTGGCATTAAAATCCCCCATCAGGATGGTGACATCTTTCTCTGGGTAGCTCTCCAGGATGGACTGCAATCTGCTATAAAACTGCTCTTTGTCTCCCTCCTCACTGTCATTGGTGGGTGCATAGCCCTGCACAATATTCATGGTGATCTCCTTTTTCTTCGTTCGGAAAAGATGCTGCGATGATCCTTGGGCCATGGGCTTCCCATCCAGTGAGTGCTCGCTGTGCTGTTCTTGACAACATCAGTGCTACTCCTTGTGTGTGGGGGGCATTATCCTCCTCATGTCCCAAGTACAGCAGCATCTCGCCAGTGATCAGCCTCTTCTGACCGGACTGCGTCCATCGAGCTTCGCTGATTCCAAGTAGAGTGAGGTTGTAACTCCGCATTTCTGCAGCCACTTGCGCTGTCTTCCCTGCTTCGTACATGGTCCTCACGTTCCATGTACCGATGTTGGTTGCCCTGGCTGAGAGAAGGGAAATCGGCCCTGCAGCTTCCAATTTACCTCGGCTTTCACTGCACAGCGTCATACTTTTCCTTGACGAAGACCCCTCTCTCCCCAAGGCGGAATTGCCTGTTTCTCTTGTTTGCGTTTTTGTAGCAAAAGTTCTTCTTATAGGGTGGGGTTGCTGAGCCCCACGCTTACCCTCCTCCTCTCCAGACCGGGCTTGGGACCGTCCATGGCGGAGTTACAGAGAGAGACGATGAGAAATAAACTGAGGGAGATGGGAGTTTCAGAATATTACATTAAAGGGGTTATTGAGTAGTGATAGGGTTCAGACTTCTTATGACTTTCTTAAGAGAAATAGGGGTTTTTAATAGAATATAAATAAAGGTAGTATTGAAGAGGGTTAAAGTATAAATACTGATGTGGTAGTTGTGGTGGTAATAAAAATTATTGTTGTTATTAATAGTATAATTATTATCATACAGAATGAATGGGATTAGGAGTGTGTGTGTGAGTGGGAGAAGGGATTCCGATTTAGTCAGTACACCTGGCTGCAGCCTGCAGATCGGGGTGGGGCTGCACCTGGGGCGGGGCTACACGTGTAGCTCTGCCCATAACAATTCTCATTGGTTAGTGACAAAGTGATGACGTCGATCGAGGCGGGGCCGCACTAGGGCGGGGCTGCATGTGCAGTCCCGCCCAAACGCTTCTCATTGGTTAGTGGCACAGCAATGACGTTGACGCCATGAACCGTAAACAGGAAATGGGGTTGAAAACGCACGCGTGAAATCGCGCCTGAAACCTCTCACGTAGATTTAACTTAGAGCTAACTATGTATATTCTGTGAAAATACTATAGCCCTCAACCTCCTTCACGGAAGAAATGCACGCAGGACTCCCCTTCTGCCATCACCTACACACCCAGGTGGGCAGTCCTTGTGTATTTCAGTACAGTGCAAGCACAGTCAACGAGGGCACCTGGAACTCTTGCACTCCAGTTCACAACACCTAATTTAGATAAAATACAGAACAAACAATATTGAATCATTTTGAAGAATGGCATTATCAGTACAGAGTCATACAAGGAATTTCTTTTTTATACATGTTAAACATATTATATAGGAAAATGTTAGACAAGATACACTTGAGTGTTATTGGCTTTGTCTGTAGTACCTAAGTACCTTAATTGTTTATGAAGAATATAAACTCTTAATAAAAACTTTAATTTGGCTTGAGCAAGCCTATCCTAAAAGTTTTGAGGGCAATATAGTTTATCAAGCACAGACAGATGTATGGATATGACAGATAGGTAGAGATAGATAGGCACACAGAGATGAATAGATAGATTAGGATAGGATAGAAAATTATTTTTGATGTGGTAATACATGAGCCGCATGGCATGCTGGTGTACTGACAGAATGGGCACCTACTACTGCTCATACCCCCTCACAGTTGTGTACATTTTTGCAGGGGGGAATGGCTCTTAAAATCCTTGGATTTATAAAGTAAACAACAAAAAAAATAGGTGAGAGAGATGGAGGACTAGAGAATGTGTTAGAGAATAATTATCAGCAAACACCAAAATATATATAAAGTAAAATAGCAAAAGTGGTACCCAGGGAATATAAATGATGATGACAATGCCAAGGATAAGCAAAGAGAATGAAGTATAGAGCATAAGAATAAGCATAATTTGTACATGTTCAATGAAATAAATGTAATCTTATTAATTACAAAATAGTTTACATTTAATCAATTTATTTATAGAAAAAAAGTCTTACAATATAACTTTGTATATTGTTACTATCTATTAACTCTTAAATCATGTTTCTCTTCTGGTTCGTTTTTAACACTAATATCCTCCTAATCCCACCAAAACCACACTAATATACATACGCCCGCGCACACACACAGGCCTACGATGCTTTTGGGAAACGCTGCCCTGGTTATTTGTGTGATATGGTGAGTAAAGTTACACAATCTTATTGTTATACCACTTCATTGTATCATCACACTAAACGCCACTTCAGAATAAAAAATTGTAAACAAGCTAGAAAGCGACGTCATGAGTTCACGGGCGCGGCTCCACCTCGATCGACGTCATCACTTTGCCCCTAACCAATGAGAAGCATTGTGGGCGGGGCTAGTGCACGTGTACCATCTGCAGGCTGCAGCCAGGTGCTTCTCGGTACAGGACATTGCATACATGTAACTATTTTTAAAGCCAATAGATGGCGCACTTCTACTTTATTTTTTTTATTAGACTGGCACTATGGGCTGGCTCTCTCATTTTGATGTGAAATGTTGCATTTATTGAAAATAAATAAATATAAAATAATAATAATAATAATAATTATATTTATTTATATTATATATATATTTTTATTTATTTTGATTCTAATGGAAAACATAGCTCATAAATTATATAATTAATGCAAAGTATCATAAAAACCTCTAAAAATATTATAGAACAAAACATATATATTTGAATGGCTATCATGGTTATGGTTATCGTTTTTGACCGGAAGGAAGCTAAGTGTGACCCATTTACGAAGAAGCCCGGAGGGTTAAAAAAATGTCTGCATGCTTTTATTTTGAAGTGTGGGTGAGACAGATGGCGCTGTGTGCGACTTCACCCTCTGTTGTTGTTGTCGGTGACGCGGCAAGTCCAGCCGGCCGAACTGCAGATGAGTCAGCATCAATAACCTGCTATCTTTGGATGTGGAGGTTAATATAGATCTCCCAGCAAAACACTTACATATCGATAGAGAGATAAATAAAGCAAAAATGGCGGTTCCTGCAGCCCCGAACCTGCAGCTGAACACGGCGAGACAAAGCAGCCCTGTGAACTCTACAGAAAACAACATCCACATCGACGAGAGAGAGCTGGAAAACATCACCAACAGCGTCGAGGACGGCACCTCTCTGCCTCTGCACTCGCCCTGGACCTTCTGGCTCGATCGGTAGGGTGATGTTGTCCTTATACTGTTATAATAGGTTACACTTTTTACATTCACAAGCCTGGCAACAAAGGCCCAAGATTTAAATTTCCCCTTTTTTATTGTTAAGCTTAAGTTACTCTTTTCAGTTTCTAAACGAGCACAACTAACACTAACTAATGGTTCAAGTGCCTATATTAAGTGTTTGTAAGCTTTCTGGACTCTATAATGTAAAGCTGATATAATAACTTACTAAAGTAGGTCGAGTCACCTGTAGGTCATGGTTGTTATTTAATATCAGATATCATGTCCTTTCTGAAGCTCTGTGAATCATATAACAGTGTAATACTGTAAGGGTGTACCTCAAGGCTCTGTCTGAGCCCAGTTAAGTTTTGTTTGATTTTTCTAAAATGTAGGACACTGTCAATGCAAAACAATTTCTGAGATTGTGAAATGGCCACATCTAACGTTATGTTGATTGTTAATTTGCATAATTTACACTAAAATGCCACTGAAAAAAACGCTGTTAACCTTTGATAATGTAGTTTCTTTTTCTTCAGCTTATCTTCCACACAATTCTCGCTTGGTAATGATTTTCAAAGGGTTGAAGTCCTGTTTACTGACATTACTGACTGACATTTGGTTGCCATAACGATTGTGAAAGGCTTCTGTTCTGTCTCATTACATGAACACAAGCACTGTACTTGACATTAGACAGAAGATATAACCTCAATGAATCTATGATTTATGACACAGATATGGGTGATGTGCCCAGCTTATTGGAGCACAAATGTCTTATATGAAGGGATAAAAATTAAACTTATATTATTATTTGCTCACACTCATGTCTTTTGCAAAATTGTATGACTTTTATTTTGCCTGTGGAACACAAAAGGGGAATTTCTGAAGAATATCCTGACCTGACTGCTCTTTATCACATAATATGTGGCCGTCAAGACTCCAAAATGACAAAAAGCACAGCCCTTCACAGCAACCAGCTGTCATTTTGAAGCCTGACGGCACCAGTTCACATTCGCTTTCATTATCCTGGCCACTCTTTTGAGAATATTACTCAGAAATTCACCTTTGTTCCACAGAAGACAGAAAGTCATACATGTTTGGAACGACATGCGGGTGAGGAAATGATGACAGAAAATACATTTTGATTCTTTAAAGCTATTTGTCAACATACACTTTGTAAATCTACTTTATTAATCTTCCAGGTCATTATATATATATATATATATATATATATATATATATATATATATATATATATATATATATATATATATATATATATATATATATATATATATATATATATATATATATGAAGAGTTCAGATGCAAAAGCCTTTAAATGCTATTTGAAATTTTCTTCTAAAATGACCATTTTTATCAAGCTTGTATATTTAAGTTTAGTAATTTCACTTAAATGACAATTAATAGGTAATCTTTATTGCCATTTAAGTGAAATTACTGAACTTAAATATACAAGCTTGATAATAATGGTCATTTTAGAAGAAAATTTCAAATGGCACTTAGAGGCTTTTGCATCTGAATATATAAATATATATATAGGGCCCTATAAAATCCGTTTTATTTTTTCCCAAATTACATTTTATTTTTTCCCAAATTCCGTTTTTTCCATTTGAATTTTTGCAAATTCCGTTTTAATTTTTGGGAATTCATTTTTTTTTACCCTTTACTGTTATTTTAGTTGTAAAAGAGTGTGCTTTTTATTCCGTAATCGCAGAAATTATAGGGCCCTATATATATATATATATATATATATATATATATATATATATATATATATATATATATATATATATATATATATATATATATATAAATCTAATGGAAAAAATAGCTCATAAAATGATATAATTAATGCAAAGTATCATAATAAACTAAAAAAAATCAAAATATTATAGAAAAAAAATATATCTGAATGGTTATTCTGGAAAAAAATAAAGTTAAATTTTAATAAGACTTCGTCTGTTTTTGACTGGAAGGAAGCTAAAGTGTAACCCATTTACGAAGAAGCCCAGAGGTAAAGCCTCTGAAGATAAAACATGTCTGTATGCTTTTATTTTAAAGTGTGGTTGAGACATATTTTTAAAGCTATTTGTCAACATACACTTTGTAATACTACTTTATTAATCTTCCAGGTCATTACCAGGTACAACGGCAGCAGAGTGTGAATCAAATCTGAAAAAGATATACACCGTCCACACTGTACAGGTAGGTGTCACACTTTTATTATAAGTATTTTTAAATTGGCATTTACAGATATGTGAGCACAAAATGTATATTTTACCGAAACAGCCTAAAAAATATGTCGTTTTAATATCTATGAAGGTGTGGTGTGTGTGTTCATTGTGAAATATGCAGATGTCAGTCAGATATTGACCATCCTAATAAATGACTGATGTTTTTTCATGGTGTTACTGATAATAAATGTATTGTGTGATGTTTTTTTTTCCCATTTATTATAGATTCAATTTGAATTTATATGCCTTGAGTGATATTAGGAATCAAAACATAATTATTTACATTAATAAACAAAACAACTGTTTAATGCTTTTGCAAATTAGAACTCTTTTCTGTTAGAATTGGGAAAATATTGTGTCTCCCATATATTGTGCATCATCTTTTTGTTATTATTATTACATACAGAGTTTCTGGAGTGTGTACAACAACATCCCTTCTGTGTCCAGCCTTCCTCTGAGGTGTAGCTATCATTTAATGCGGAGAAAGAAGACCACTATGGTGAGTTTGATTTTCATGCAGGGAAATTCAGCCAAATAATTACTTGTTTTATTCAGCAAGGATGCATTATTGATCAAATACGTGGTGTTTTTGTTCTCTCTATTCATCAAATGATCCTTAAAAAGTGTTTCCACAAACATATTAAGCAGCACAACTGTTTTCATCATTGACAAGAATAATACATGAGCATCAAATCAGCTTATTAGAATGATTTCTGAAGGATTGTGTGTCACTGAAGACTGGAGTAAACATAATTTTTTGTTAACACTTTACAATAAGGTTCATTAGTTAATTACATTAGTTAACATTAACTAAGAATGAACAATACTTCTACAGCATTTGTTAATCTTTGTTGATGTTAATTTCAACATTTACTAATACTTTATTAAAATCTTGTTAACATTAGTTAATGCACTGTGAACTAACATGAACAAACAATAAACTACAATGGATTTGTATTAACTAACGTTAACAAAGATGAACAAAAACAGTAACAAATGTATTGCTCATGGTTAGTTCATGTTAGTGAATACATTAACTAATGTTTAATAAATGAAACTTATTGTAAAGTGTTACCAATTCTTTTTAAATATTACAGACTCCAAGCTTTTTAATGGCAGATATTATCTGTCTTTAGTTTTGGAAATTTTATAAAGCAGTTTACATAAACCATATAGTTGAATATGTTGTTTTCTACATCAACACAGGGAAGAGGAAAGCAATGCAAAGGGAGGCGTTTGGAAAATGAAAGTGCCAAAGGAGAGCACAGTAAGTCTGTTTATTAATTTTGACTTCAGGCCTAAGTGAAACCATTAATAAAGACTGCATTTTGTAAATACATAAAATTCATACTACACAAACTCAGTGTTTTCCTATACTTACTGGAGTGTTTAATCGCTGCCAGATTGTGATGTTATTGCCCGTATCTGTTTTCTTACAGTCAGCTGTGTGGAAAGAGTTGCTGTTGGCTACGATTGGTGAACAATTCACAGATTATTGTGCATCAGGTGAGCGTAGATATGATTTTTTAAAAATTATTTATATTATTTGTTTGTTTTGTTGATATCATTTAACTCCTCTGGTGCTCATTTAGGAGTCACGCTCATAATTATCCCGGTCAGAAGTATAACTTTTTTTCCCTTTCCTTTCAGAAGTATAACATAACATATATTTTTGTTTAATAATATTTTATATTTTTGGTTTTGAAAGAATTTTTATGGTACTAAATAAGATTTTTGCAATAATCAAGATGTTTCCACAATTTTCTCTATACACTTAAAGGGATAGTTCACTATGAAATTAATTTTTGGTATGTTTCAGCTTACCTCAAGGGCATCCAAGATGTAGTTATTTAGTATTTTCAATTTTGATGTTTTTAGGTTAAACTGTACTTGTCTGTCAGTCATATAATGGAGGTCTATGGTCACCACCTCAAAGAGCATGTACAGAGAAGTCCAAATTAAACATGATTTAATGACTCGTAATTGTAAGTACACATTGATGGCCTAAGACATCAAAACGAGCGGTTTGTGTGAGAAAACAAACAGTATTTATATCGTTTTTACCTCTTGTAATCACAGCCACGTCCAAGTGATCTGAGGGCGCGGGTGCTTTGTGGCTGTGGTTACAAGAGGTAAAAGCGATATAAGTACTGTTTGTTTTCTCACACAAACCACTCGATTTCGTGTCTTAGGCCATCAATGTGTACTTACATTTACGAGTCATTAAATCATGTTTAATTTGGACTTCTCTGTGCATACTCTTTGAGGTGGTGACCATAGACCTCCATTATATGACTGACAGACACTAACGGTTTGACCTAAAATTATCAAAATTGAAAATACTGCAGAAACAAAGACACCTGCATCTTGGATGTCCTTGAGGTAAGCTAAAACATCTCAAAAATTAATTTCAAAATGAACTCACTCTTTAATTTATTTGTTTTTTTCTGCATTGTAGCTGTTTTTTTAGATTGTAACTAATTTTTTTTTCATGTAATTTCCCATTTATTTCTTTGGTAGTAATGTTTGTCTGTGAGGTGTACAAGTGTGTATTTTTTTTAGAACTTTTTAACCTGAAATTATGTCCACAATTTTTACTTAATTTTTTGCCACAAAAGTCACAGTGTCATACCATTCTGATGAAGTACACATTTTTTTTACGTTTTAAACGTAAAAGTTTTGAATCAAAAGTGACCGAAGAGCACCAGTGGGTTAAATTAAAATGAATAAGAGCTATTAAAGAATAATAACATCTGTATGTCTTTCAGAGGATGAAGTTGTCAGGAGTGAGTGTCAGCGTGAGAGAACGAGAAGATGTGGTTCAGGTCTGGAACGGAAACGCCTCTTTTGCCAATGAGGCAAAGGTTTTAGGAAGAATCTACGAACTTCTTCCACAGATATCTTTTAAAGCAGTATTTTATAAACGTAAGTGTCAGTGGTTCACATTCTTCTCACTGCGTGTCACACTGTCCCTGCTGAGTTTACTGTTTATTGTTAGAACATTTGAGAATCATTAGTTCCCATGAAACCGTAATGGCGTTCATTTATGCTTGATACGTTTTTATTCTAATTGTATTTAAGTGTAAGACCAGCGACTGATTTAAAACTTCTGTTTTCAGCACACGAGGAGCACCATGCATTTGAAGGTGGTCGCTCAAGACATTAGCGAGCTTTGCACATTCGTCACGTTTTTCCCTCTTTTTTGGATTTGGACTGATCCTAGAAAATGGACTGAAAACGGAAGGCAAAAACAAAAGAACTCTTGGGTTTTGTAGTTGTTTCATATCGTAGGGAATGTTAAAGCCCTGTTTTTAAGTTGTAAGCATTGCAGATGATCCCTCCATGCTTTCCGTGAGGAGTTTTCTCACATCAGGTGTTTAGGCGATACCAATAAAGATCACATAGTAGTAGCATATGTATTATAAATCATCACAACAGAGCAATGTTGCCAATTCTTATCATCCCCCCTCCCCTATTTCTAGGTTTATTGATTAAATGTAAGTCTGGTGACTGTTGCCGCTTGTCAAAATATATACTCGATGTGTTAGACATTTTATTTGAAGAGTTAAGAGCGTCCATTAGGATCAAACTCTTAGGGCTGTTTTTCTCAGGCGCACATTAGGCGTAACCTTAAACTAAAAGACGTAGTCCAAGGCGAAGCTTAATTTGTCTCTGGGAAACTATTTTTATGCAAAAGTATTGCACATTTCTCTTTGAAAAAAAAAATCCTTTTTGGCTTAGGTTAATGATTTCAGAGCAAACGTAAGACAACTTTGGTTATTACCGTAAATATACAGCAAAATGCATATGCAATTCCTCGCTTTTCACCTCTGAACTGAATATTTAAGGACATTTAAATAAATCACGAGGGTAAAAATCTTGCATCTTGCAAACGGCTTTGCTTTTTTGAATTAGAAAACTGTATCCAGACCTCCTCTTGTAGTATTTTATGTAAATGAAAGCTGATTTAGAATGGCGTCTGAGCACTGTTGAACTTTTTTTTTTGTGGTTTGATATCCTGCGTTATGTTTTTAACTGTCGCCCCAAACCCCATAAGTGTCTTGTCTTTGTCCAAATAGTCCAAATGCTTAATATATGTCTTTTTTTACGTACGCATTTGCTCCTAACTGCCTTTTTATTCAGTATAATCACACTGTGTCTTGTTTCAGAGTGCTTATTATTGTTATTGTGTTTGGATGGATGGTTATGTTGGAAAACCTGAGTCGAGAGGGGCTAGTGTAGATATGGTCAAAATATGTAACTGAAAATGACTTGTGTAATCATCAGAGCATATATTTTTTAGTTTTTCAGTACCAAAGAGATTTCCTTTTTCTGTTCTCCTATGTCATCATTTGTGTCCTTCTGCACACGCTTGGGAGTTACAACCGCGTTTCGTATGTTGTTTTTTACCTATGCTTTTTTTAACCCGTCACTTTCTGCCGTGTCTCCCATGATGCTGTATGCCGATTTTATTTAGGTTTGTCAAGCCCAAAAAAACCTGAATCACGAACCAGGTCTCTTAATGCACTAAAAAGCACAATTATGAGTTTGTCCTTCATATGGACAGGGATGTGTGCAGCTGACCTTTCATATTTAAGCCTTTTCCTACCTATCACTCATCTCTTAATGAGATATGTGAGTTCTGATGTGGATTTTTGGAGCATTTGTTAGTTTTCCAGGCTCCCAATCAGGATCTGAAACCTCAAACTGATTGTCAATCTTCTGGAATGGTGCCTTGTGTTCTGCCAGGGTTTCACTCATAGAATGTTTTGGTTTTCTCTATGTATTTAATCATTTTTATTATTCGTTTTTTTTTCTTTCTTTTGCTTATAGGTTTTGAAATATTGAATAAATACGAAGAAAAATTCGAATTATGAGTATTGCAGTTATTTTCCAACACAAAATTGTGTCTTATCTCAACTGCATGCACTCAAGAAGGACTTGTTTGTATGTGGTCTGCTATGATTGTGGACAATTTGTTCACCGCAAGGTGGCGCTGCCCCTCCGTCAAACGCAATTTCACGTCGTCACTCATCTACATTTAGTTAATTCACATTTCACCAGATTTGTGGAAGCTCTATAGATTTTTATTTTACCGCCCGCTCGTGTTTGTCATTTGTTAATGTACCATTAAACTAACTCGTATCCTTTACTGTCATATCTAGTCTTATGCGCAACACTATTTGTGACGAATCACTTCAGACCTCAGCAGCAGGTGGACGTGACGTCACGTCTCTACAGCTTCTCTTATACTTATACATACGACAAAAAAAATCTGTTTTGAGATTTTAACCAATTAATATCGTTTAAGGTTCATAATTAAACGCTCGCTTTAAACTGCTCCATGTACGCGCAAAAGCTGTTTGCGTTGTCCGTAAAGTAGTCCCTTGGACGCGCACTGCGGATGAATACACTTGTTTACATTGTGCTACACGCGGCAGTGGCGGCCAGCGCGCGCTGCTACGCGAGCTTCATGGGAGAGCGACGCACTGCGCTTCACAGCTCGCGAAAGTTCGTTCCACGGTCACCGTGAAAGTTTTCATTTCTGCCCGTTGAGAAACCATTTCATCCCCGGTGAGTTTATTCTTTGTATCAAGTTTCTTTCTCCGTGTTCATTCCTAATTTACATGTGAGGTTTATTTGCTAGTTATTAGTCTTATCACAACTAACGGCAGCGCTGGAGAGTAGTCAGCCAGACAGGAGGAGCTGCTAATTCAAAGCTCTCCACAGTTTTATCGCCATTTATTTAGTATTTTATTACAGGTAATTTGCCTTGAACAGAGTCGGTGGCTTGCATAACACACAGTTATTGTCATAGGACAGTATTTAAAGTCCTCATGGGAGTGTTAGCTGGCTAACATGTGCCTTTGGTTCAGTTCATGGGGAGAACAAAAACAGCCCAAGTTAACTTCAGTTCAAGACAGTCTGTCTCTGTCGTAAATCACCTCGTCTCATCACTGTTTTATTATTAAACTGTTACGATAACAAAACAAATATCAACACAGCTTGCATAAAACATATGTACTGTAACGTTTATTACACATACATTACTTTGACTATTACATACCTAAGTTACACATACATATGTTCTTCTGACCAAATGAATCACATAAATAAAGCAAAAGTAAAGCATCTTCGTCCATTCAAACTGGACATTTTTTTTTATTTTTTTTGTCAGTTGGTATTAGTCAAACATAATTTAACTGAGTGTTAATCCTAACTGGGTGGTTTGATTTTGGTCAGCAGGTTTAAACAGGGACTCACATGCAGGATAGAGGTGTAACTTTGGGTTTGTCTCAACCTAGTGAAGCTTCCTAGACAGTATTTCTAGGCACCTATAATGCCTCAAAGTGCTTGCAGAACACTAGGCTTTCTCGGCCACGATTTCTTTTGTTTGGTGTACTCAGTTTCGTTATTCTTCATAATACACTTATTCTTCATAGTGTACTAAGGAGTTAAAAAGCTGCTTTCGTTTCACTGTTTGATTTTGAAGTCCAAAAAAGAAAACCTTGACAGGTTTCATTTCTCCTTTTGCCTTTGAGCATTTACAATTCAGTTAATCATTTGTTTGGAGCACTTATACAGGCATCCCATTCTGTCTTTATTACTCGAGTTGTCTGTTCTTAAACCAGGTGTTACATGCCCTCAGGATCGTGTTCCCTCACTTTACAGTCGATTGTGAGGATCTGTCCATTCAGCACAACTGGAAAACACTTTCAGTAGGGAATTCAAGAGATTTTAATTTGTTAATGCAGGGGTTTCCAAAGGTTTTTTATTTTTTATTTTAAGGGGACAACATATTTTGTCATATGTTTTGATTCGAACTGTGATATGACATTTTTCATTTCATATGAAAATGTCTCATTCACTCCTTACAGGAACTGAGCAATTCTACTAGTTACAATACAAATATTTGACTTATTCTTCACTTTCAAACATCCAAACCCTAAAGCTTTTAACATGTCAAACCCTCAAGATTTCATTTCTCGGAATATTGGAGTAATGCTGTAAACTTCTTTCCCCAAAAATGATGCAAGTAAAAAAATGAAAAAATCTGTAGCACACAATTTCTTCCCAATTGGCACTCTAAAAACACATTATGGCCACGTCAGTCCTGTATTTGATTCCTTAATGCGATTATGTTTACACATAGTTCTGTTATACATGGGAGTGTATAACACTGTTACGCACTGCATTCTATAGCCGAACTCACACCTGTACATTTTCAGGACAACCGCATTCTTGGGAAACATGCGCTGTGTGAACCGAACCCGACTGGACAAAGTCTCGTCATACAGCGGGGAGAGAGCCGCTCTGCACAAACGCACTTCTACTGTGTGTTGTGGGTTTTCATGTGTGGTTTTCATGTCCACTGAAGTGGCTCCCGGCAGTTTTGTGTTCCACATGCGACTCTAATGCTCCGCTCTCCTCTCAGATATAAAAACCGCTGTCAGTTAATGAAGAGTGACTGTGAAGGTAGCCTATATACACTCACCTAAAGGATTATTAGGAACACCATACTAATACTGTGTTTGACCTCCTTTCGTCTTCAGAACTGCCTTAATTCTACATGGCATTGATTCAACAAGGTTCTGAAAGCATTCTTTAGAAATGTTGGCCCATATTGATAGGATAGCATCTTGCAGTTGATGGAGATTTGTGGGATTTACATCCAGGGCATGAAGCTCCCGTTCCGCCACATCCAAAAGATGCTCTATTGGGTTGAGACCTGGTGACTGCGGGGCCATTTTAGTACAGTGAACTCATTGACATGTTCAAGAAACCAATTTGATATTATTTAAGCTTTGTGACATGATGCATTATCCAGAGGATGGACATGGTCATTAACAATGCTCAGGTAGGCCGTGGCATTTAAACAATGCCCAATTGGCACTAAGGGACCTAAAGTGTGCCAAGAAAACATCCCCTACACCACCACCACCAGCCTGCACAGTGGTAACAAGGCATGATGGATCCATGTTCTCATTCTGTTTACGCCAAATTCTGACTCTGAATTTTGGGGAGCTCTTGCAAATTGAAGCCTCTTTTTTCCTATTTGTAGTGGAGATGAGTGGTACCCGTTGGGGTCTTCTGCTGTTGTAGCCCATCCGCCTCAAGGTTGTGCGTGTTGTGGCTTCACAAATGCTTTGCTGTATACCTCGGTTGTAACAAGTGGTTATTTCAGTCTTCTATCAGCTTGAATCAGTCGGCCCATTCTCCTCTGACCTCTAGCATCAACAAGGCATTTTCGCCCACAGGACTGCCGCATACTGGATGTTTTTCCCTTTTCACTCCATTCTTTGTAAACTCTAGAAATAGTTGTGTATGATTGTGAAATAATCAGATCGGCCCGTCTGGCAACAACAAACATGCCACGCTCAAAATTGCTTAAATCACCTTTCTTTCCCATTCTGACATTCAGTTTGGAGTTCAGGAGATTGTCTGCACCAGGAACACACCCCTAAATGCATTGAAGCAACTGCCATGTGATTGGTTATTAATAATTGCATTAATGAGATATAAATAATTGCATTAATGAGAAATTGAAACGGTGTTCCTAATAATCCTTGAGGTGTGTGTAAGCTGTTTGCATATGAACAAACTCCCACTCTTCACACACTCAAACTTCTACTACATTAACTAAATCAAAGCCTCTGATTTGATCATCTCTATTTGATAAGATAATCATTATTACAGGTTTATTTCAATTAATTGTGCAGCCCCATTTATTTATTAGCTTTACATCATTTGAGAAACCCCCTGCAGTTCTCTCTCAAACCCCAGATTGGAAAACCCTGTGTTTCAACCATCTTCTTTCAGAATTTTCTCCTCCAGGCATTTTTTCTGTATCCTGGAGCTTCTTTCATGTTGCTGGCAAACCTGTTATGTCCCGTCTTGTGTTTCACAACTGTGTTATTGAAAGAGTTATTGTCTATTTAAATAGAATTTACAAACTGCACACTGCCTATATCTGTCTGTTGTATCTGACTGAATTATGTGGCGACTGACCGATTTTGCCATGATGGTGTAATAACAGCTTCATTCACTTGCGCAAAAGTGATTCCTTAATTCATAACCTCCCCACCTCCTGCAACACAAAGAATTAGATGGTCAGAAACCGGTAGTGTCAATGTAATAATCAGATTAATGATTAACAGTTTTCTAGACCTGTCTAGATAAACATTTGACGGCATATCATACTCTGACGTCTTTCAGAAATTGTTGTCTGCACAAGAAAACAACAATCTATAGTACATTGCTTTCTGTATTGCATCTGTTAGAATAAAATGGTGTGATAGTTTAAAGGTGTGCCACGAGTATGAGAGCGTGTAGGAGTAAGTGTAATGCGGTTTGCTCTTTTCCGAGGAAGCGGCACGTGTGCCGCTCATAGGCGTGGATGTGTAGATGAACGTGACTGATATTTCCTTTTTAGGTGGGAGTGTTAGTTTCTTTTTCCCCTTTCTTAAATTCTGGCTTGACTGAGGGTTTCCCCCGAGGTGAAGGGGTTTCGGATGAGTGCGCTAACATTGAGCAAACTTTGTTGTGGTGAGGAAGTGTAATGGCTGGCCAAGGTGACAGGTTATTTCTTGGTTAGCGTTATTCAGTCAGGAGCTTTTCCCGTTAGCGTAGTGAATAAGCCTAGTCCTTTGTGTGGGTTATTTCTCGAAGCAAACGAAACTTATAGCTCATAATGTATGCATAATAATCGTTTCTGAAAAAATGAGCACTAGCTAACTTTGTGGGCTGGAAAGGTGTTTGCGAGAAGGTATTGCTTGTCACTCTTTGGTCTATTGGTGTAATCTATGGAAATGGTGATTATGCTGTTGCCCTGATCTCAACTGACTCGCACACCTATTCAAATGTTCCGGAACAGTAAGTGTGGTTATGATATCTGTGTTTGCCATCCTGGAGGGTTTGAGCACTTGGTGCACCACTGATGTGATCTATAAAGGAGCATACGCTGCAGCTCTGTTTTATTATACGAGTTGTTTGCTCGAGGTTAACGTTGGGTCATTGGAAATACTTTAGGTTGCATCAAGATTTGTAGTGTTTTATTTGTATTTTACTTTATATGTACATTTATTTCTCTCAAAATGAACACTAGTACCGTTTAAAATGTTGATGTTTATCATCATGCTTACTCATGGAAGCTGCATTCATTTGATCAAAAATACAGTTAAACAGCAATATTGGGAAATCGTACAATTTAAAAGAAACGTTTTTATATATATTTTTTTCTTTTTTTAAGATGCAATTTATTCATGTGATGTAGAGCTTCATGATTTTGAATAAATTGAGAATCTGAAATTTTTTTTCTGAAATAGAGATTACGTGTTCTCCCATGATTCTGAATAAGAGAGAAAAACAGAATAACATGCAAGTTAGTAGAGGTTCATACAAAATGTTAATTGATGTAGTCTATAGTCATATATTTATTCATTTCATTTAGCTGACGCTTTTATCCAAAGCGACTTAAAATTGCTTTATATGTCAGAGGTCGCATGCCTCTAGAGCAACTAGGGGTTAAGTGTCTTGCTCAGGGACACATTGGTGGGACACATTGGTTGTCTCACAGTGGATTCGAACCCGGACCTCTCACAGTGCCATCGTCACCCCATATATTTATAAAGTTATAATGTATTTTTGTTTGAATTAATGATTCAATGACTCACTCAAGGCATGTGACTGTATAAAATGTTCATGTTGCGAGAATTGTTGAAGCTTTTATCATGGTATGGTATTATAGCAATTAGTGTTGTCAAAAATATCGATATTTCGATAAATATCGATACTGAAATATCTGAACGATACCAATACTAATTTCCCGAAGTATCGATACTAGCCGTGCGGTCACTTTCACTTCTCTCCAAAGGCGCGTTGACAAACACCACACGTGACGCACTCGTCTCATTTGCTCTGGTTAAATAGCAAAAGTGAAGTTAATGTCGGAGAAAAGTGCGCATTAAAAACACACCGCGAGCAGGCATGTCGTTGAATAGCGCGGATACGCATTAACAACACACCGCGACCAAACAAGTCGGAGAATAGTGCGGACACGCATTAACAACACACCGCGAGCAGGCATGTTGTTGAATAGCGCGGACACGCATTAACAACACACCGCGAGCGAGCAAGTCAGAGAATAGCGCGGACACGCGCTACACACCGCGAGCAGGCATGTCGGAGAATGAAAACAGACTTAGGAACAGGCTCCAGTGGTAAAGTTACCTTTTAGCAGCATATATGCTCAGCATCAGGGGTGTTTTTTGTTTGGACAGACCTGTCCCCACTGCTAATTAAAATCCTCAAGGAAACACTAACTCTTTTCATTTGAACTTTTCTGAAACATTAACCAAGATTGCCTATGTTGTTGTTATGAGTCTGTGTTGTCTAGTTTTTTCACCGTTTTCTTAAAGTTAACATAATCTGACTGAGGAATCTTAGACAAGTAAATATTGTAACTGCATGTGGTCAAATGTAAATTAGCTTGTGCCTATTTAACTTTATTATTTAATTCTGCAATTTGCCTTCGTTACCGATTATGATCAATTGGATTACACAGACTAATTAAACTAAACAGAAAGTGGCATCTCATAATTCAATAATAAAATGCCTTTAACTGAAAATTGAATGTTTAATCTTATTATTATACATTACTGACACTCTATCCTCCAATTTGATACTGTTAAGTGCTTTTATGTTATTATAGTATATTTTAATCTTTGATAACAGTAATAAAAATACAACAGATAATGTTAGCTCTGGTCCAATTAAAAATATTAACAAATAGAACTCAGGACATTTTTGTTCATGTAAAATGTTCCTCATTGTCATGTTCTAGACTTGTTATATTTAGCTTTAAATAAAAAAAAACTTTCCCCTTAATATTGTGCAGTTTTCTTTCTCCGTGGTATCGAAAATGGTATCGAATATCGATATTTTTCAAGGTATTGTATTGAAGTTAGAAATTCTAGTATCGTGACAACACTAATAGCAATATAAAATGTTGTCATAGTATTGTATTATATACAATACTATGACATTGTATAATACAAACCTGTATTACAAACCTGTATTATATACAGGTTTAATAACTTTTTTCTTAAAGCAAAAATAACAATGTTTAAATTAGGGATGTCAACGTTTAATCGATTATCGATTAATTGTCGATAATTCATTAGTCGATCAAACGTATCGAACTTTGATTAACCAGGTCTATGCGCGTGCCTGCTGCTCAACCGCGAAACATGTAAGCGAGCGCGCCGACGGCCGGAGTTATGTTTGAGACTTCATCATGACTACGTTTGCGTGTGTATTCGCAGCCTTTTCTTTATGCAAATGTGAGTTGTAATAGTTTATTATGTGTACGTCTATATCTGATTTATCTCATATTGGATGCATTTTGTTAAGAATTGAAGCATGATCTTTAGCGCGTGCAGCTTAAACGGTAATGCACGACTAATGACAACTATCGAGTGTCATATTACATAACATTATAAAGAGAACAATATTGTAATAAAACGTGGTGAATAATTTGGGTTTAGTTGCCCTGTGGCGTTGTTCCAGGAAGAGCGCGTGCACAACATTCAGTCATTCTGAATGGCACGTAAGTTAACTTGGTTCAAGTTCACTTGTGCATTCACATCATTTTGAAGATATTATTTGTAATATTATGTTCATTTTGTATATATCTGACTAATCTCATATCGGTTGTGTTTAGGGATGTCCCGATCGAGATACTAGGATCGGTATCGCTTCTAATCCTGCCATTTTTTGCGGGATCGGGTATCGATCAGACGAGGCCGATCGATATCCGAGATTGTGCGTATACTATAGGGCTGGACGATGCATCACTTTAACATCGATATCGCTGATGTGCGCATCCATCGATAGTCACATTCGCAAGAATGCGCGATGTCACTAGGAATCGAAGTTAATCCGTGATTCGTGATCAGTAGGCTGCGTGCCAGCAGCTCCCTGGCCTCGTAACGCTTGTGATTTGCGGATTAAATGCAAAGTTTAACCATCATAGTGAGAGTTTATCAATTTGCAAGTCCTGTCCAGTTTACAACATCAAGCGCAAGAAGGCTGGAACTTGCGCTGTTTTCCGTTTTCTTACTAAAGCGCATTTTTGTCCTGCCAAACTTGACCGGTGAATGATGTAGATGACGATGAGTGACTTCTGCGTTTAACTGAGAGAGAGAGTTCCTGGTCGCGTTGCATTCACCGTCTTCAAACTCTCTTGCTCTCCCTGCTTGTGCATATCAAATGAATTGCAGTTAACTGAATATCTTTGAGTAATACATGACGGTAAAAGGTCGGAAGACCTTTTTCTAAACTGACCACTGTTGTGAATTGCTGTCCACACATTCAGATGACATTACATAAACCACACTTTCAAAAAAAAAAAAAAAATGCGATCCAGTGATGAGAATGTTTTCTGTGTTGACACAAATCTTGTGCGATGTCCTAACCTGCCTGGATAATCACACGCGGGTGTGGCGTGGTCCATTAATGAAACGTCCGATTCGCGAACTAATGACTCATTTGAACCGATTCACTTTAATGAATGGTTAAAACAACTGATCTATTCAACACTGAACTCAAGAGACATAAATCGGAAACAATTTACAATAAGGTTCCATTTATTAAAGCCTATAGGCTTTAATAAATGGAATTTATTAATAAATGGATTAAAAATCCATTTATTAAATGCTTTAATAAATGGATTATTATTAATGTAGTTAACTATAGTTAACTACATTAATAATAATAATTCATTACATGTATGCTTTTCTCTGCACTCAAAGTGCTTTATATAGGGGGAAAGGGAATCTCTCTCAACCACCACTAATGTGCAGCATCCTGTTAACATAACCTGTTAACGACATTAGTAAACATTCAATTAATTAATATTAGTTTCTCATGCGGATTTACTCCATAGCAAAACCGCCCAGTCATTCAATGATTCATTCTTTCCAAATAGAGCTATTCAAATCATCTGGGGAAATTATTCTAATATCGCAATATATATCGCGGAAATATAAAATATCGCAATGCCATTTTTCACCAATATCGTGCAGCCCTAGTATACTATTATATTAATGTTAAGCCCCACAGAAGGCACAAAAACATTCTAAAGTACCATAACGTTTTCGTGCACTCTATTATAAAGTGTTCTGAAGCCATTATGTGAGAGAGAAATTAATATTTAAGTCATTAAATTCAAGATCACGTAAACTTTTTCCTCTCGCGGCTGTCAGTCATTCTCCATTCAGCACTCAAACAGCGCGTCGCGTTCGGTTACAGTCAATGATGAAACATCTTCAAGATGATTCAATGTTAAAAATTATACTTTATCTGTAGATAAAGGTCTATGTTTCGCATAAAACAACATTATCTTGCTGGACTTAATTGCTGTAACTTAATCGTGTTACTTTCTACCTGGTGTCGGACGCCTCGTTTAGATCACAACACTAGAGTCAGAGCACTATTGTTCTTCACGCGCACATTAACTGAAATTTAAAACTGTTAAAAGAAAAGGCTCAATAAACTATTGTATAGATAGATACTGTATAATACACTGTCCATCAATATGTATTTCCTTTGTGCTTTGCACTTTTCAAAGCGGACTCGACGCGCAGCGTGCATACCATAGCGGTGCATACTCGACGGCTGCGCACTGTAACTCCACATGGTTTCAAGCGCATCATTCTGCGCTCGGGATGCGCATAAGCGCTTTGTGCCGCACTGTGTTGGAGTGATTCATATCATAATGCAGTGACGCAATTAAAGCTTCTTAACATTAATAATTATTAATGTTGCTGCCTCATTAAATAGCTGTGCTATACACTTAGAACATGTCTCAATTTTAAAATAATTATCTTTTTCATTTTTGTTATATTGTTTTTCATGAATGTATTTTACAACAATACAAAGAGCAATATGTATTATTCACTAATCTAGTTTATAATAGCATTTTTTGTCATAGATTATGATCATATATTTTGGGGATTTGTTGTTTATCTTTATAATGAGGCTGTCTGTATTAAGTAGATTGTGTTTAACACACACAAGAGTGATAATCAGTTTAACACACAGTTATAGAAATTATACTTGCTTTAAAAAAACGGTACTGGTATTTACAATGTAGAATACTGCTGTTTAAATAGTTTTAACTTTAAACCTGTTGGTAGCTAGCTAGCTTTAAGTAGCCTACTGAAGTACCAGTATTTTCTTTTTATATATATATATATATATGAATAAAGGGTGGCAATCTTTCATAATCAACTGTTGTTGTGGACTATATACTGAAGGTATATTTTAAGGGGCTAATTGAGAAAATTGCTATATTTTTATTAGTTTAAAATTAAAATTAAAATATCTGGATTAATATCGGTATCGGCAAAAGCCAAAGCTGCGGCATTGGTATCGGAAGTGAAAAAGTGGTATCGGGACATCCCTAGTTGTGTTTCTTTCATTTAAATAACGAAAGTGCTCGCGGTTATTCATTCAGCGCGCGCTGCTCAAGCAGCAATGCACTACTGAATAATAACGATGATTCATTTGTGACTGTCATATTAGATCACATCAGAACACTATTTTAATAAATCGTTGTGAAGTCATTGGGTTTGGTTGCTGTTTTCAGTGCGCGTGCACTGAGGCGGCGTTGGTGACACATTGTATGAGTCGTAATTTTTGATTATTAAATAATTAAGTTAAGTATTTATTTATAATATTGTAACATTTTGCAATCCTACTAGAACAAGGGGGATTTATAAGAGCTGCTGCTAATGTTTCAAGTTTTTCATACAAGTAGTTTACCAGATAGATTGTTATATGTAGACTTAAACGTTTGTGCAGACTTCTCAAAAACTCTTGGATAGGCACTTGATATTAGTGTGCATTTATTGAGGTTGAGAAGGTGAAGTGGCTAATGTTAGGTCTACATGTTTTAAATAAGTCATGTTTGAGGTTGCACTCACCTTTTTCTATCCCTCTCTTTCCCTTTTGACATGTTCCCACAATTTGGATCTTTGGACATATGTAACCACATGGACCAGCCATGTTAAAAATCTGTCACTTTGTGACTTCGCCAATTCCTGTGAATTTTTTCTTGCTCCTAATTAAATGTCAACCAAGCCTCTTCCAGTCAAGTAACTATTAGTTCGACTACTAGGGAGCAGCCCTACTTTCAAAAGGTGATTTACTTTATTTTGATTCTACCGTAGACCTCATCCAAACTGTACACTTTTTATTCCAGTACTTCTGTGATAATTTGAATGGCTCTAACACAGAAATACTGATCCTGTGTGGTTGAAAAGACTGTGAAGCTGTTTCATGCATGACAACTGCTCTCTCTAGATTATGTAGCAGCGCTGACCAGAGGTCGTTAGACTTTCTCATTGATGGACAGGGTCGTAAAAATTCCATCATAATGATCACCAATCAATACAATTTTCCTATTTACTGATAATAAGACTTTTAATCGTTTTTTTTCTTTTCATTCACGTTTTAATTTTTAACCATGAACTTACAGGACAAGCATATATGCTATATTATGCGTTTATTTAAGAAGAGAACAGATGAAGAGAGGTCGAAGATGAATGTTTGTTTTTTCCCTTCGCAGTGTCAGCGTAGGCTACTTAAGACCTAAAGAATAGCATTTATCTAAAATATTTATTTATATTAAATAGAAATCTTCTGGAACATCACTTTTGATGTTACAATTCAATGCATCTTTGCATGTCTTACTAACCCAAAACTTTTTATTGGTAACATTTTTGGACAAAATAAAATAAAATTGTAATATTGGTTATCTGCCATAACTTGAAATACTAATTATTGGCTTATCAGTTTTGACCTGATGTATATTATTGGTGCATCTCCAAATATTGTTCAATTTTAAAATCTAAAATAGGGCCCTATAATTTCCACGATCATGGAATAAAAAGCACACTCTTTTTACAACTAAAATAACAGTAAAGGGTAAAAAAAATGAATTCCCAAAAATTAAAATGGAAAAAATGGAATTTGCAAAAATTAAAAAGGAAAAAATGGAATTTGGGAAAAAAATAAAATAGAATTTGGGAAAAAATAAAACGGATTTTATAGGGCCCTACTAAAACTAAAAAAGTGCAATGTATTAAAAAGCAAAAGGACAAAATACAAAGCAACAGTCCTATTTGCTCATCTTATGTCCTTGGCAACAAAATGTGCTTTTCAGCCTTGACTTTTGTAATCTGCACACTATTTGTGAAGTTTAAAAACTTTAAATGGACTCAAAATCTAGCTTAGTGCTTGACAATCATTCATCACCCTGATGCCCCAGTCTCTCTGTAGAAACCACATCATTTCCATCTCAGTAAAGTGTATTTGCGTAGTAGTACACCTGAATGAAAAGCAGGCACTATAGCAAACTGCTCTCTGTTCTAAGCCTGTCACACATTCCCAAAGATAATATTGTCTAGCCCTGTAATTTCACTTATGCAGGCTGCCTACTCCTTTACTCGGCTTGTATCCGTACAGTGTGGTTTTGTGTATCTGCACAATTTGTCATGTGTTCGTAACCCAGCAATGAAATGTGATATTCTATGAGGGCTGCTCTTCCATTATCTCAGAAACCTCTCTAAATATAGACCCATGCATCCAGACACCATGCTATAGCCTACTACATAGTCCCATTAGCCCCTTCTTTTTGGCAACTGCTCCCATCAGCCTCACCCTGCTGCCAAAATTTAGTTGAATGAACTCCTGATGCTCATTTTTAGTCATCTACAGATTATTTGCTGTTCAATAATTTTTAGACCATTTCAGCCGTAATAAAGTGTCAGATGTGAATGGAGTGAGAGCATACACAATAATCAGAAATCATAACTCCCATGATTATTAACGTTTGAAATTAGCCTTCCAAAAGCAAGTTTTGTACAGATCATTTTAGACTTCTAATTCGTTACCGGTGTTTTGTTTCGTCGGGTCAGAGGTTAGGCCTACTCTTTTGCCGTAAATCAACATGACATCATGACTTGCATAAACATACACGCCACTTTCAAGTCTCAGTGCCGTGTTATCTCTACGCATTTTGAGCTATCCGCATGTATGCATGTATGTCTACGCCATTAATGTCAATGTCCGAGTGATTCGCATGTCTGTACACACCGTCAAATGTCCAAGCGGAAACGAAGCAAAATATAGATCTAAATCTGGGGAGTGATCTTTTTTTTTTTTCTCCTAGGATGGTAGGGCAAGACTCAAATGCCATTAACCCCAGTGACGGGTAGGTTAAGGGACGGGGTTGGGGTAGGTCATATATTTATATGTACAGTAATAACGTTAAGTCAACGGCGTTCATAAACAGGCTGAAAAGCGATTATGCGTGTTTGATTAGGATTGGGTATCGAAAATCGAGTATTCGACTTGGAACCGGGACTAACTTTTTGTTTTCCGAAAATCTGTCAAAAAGTTAAAATTTAGATTCCTAGTTTCGATATTCACAGTCCGCCGACCGGAAGAAGAAACCAACGAAGAAGCGTCTACCGGAAGTGTTGGCATAACCGCGTCAGTCGAACATGAGTAGCTTACGTCGACGGTCCAAAGTGTGGCTTCACTTTTCTAAAAAAATTGTGACAAAAGGAGTATTTGTGACAGAAGGACTATTTCCTTCGGAAAGACCGTTGGTTATCAAGGTTAGCTAAACTTTTTTGACCCTGACTGTTAAAAGAATCAGAATCGGAGAATCGCTAGGAACCGGAATCGAAATCGGAATCAAAAAATGTAAATACAAATTGGCGTGTCATACACACACTACTTCATGAGATCAGTCTGCGTAAATCGAATGCATACGGCCGTCTGTCGGAAGCTAGGTGTTTTAGTTTAGAAAGTTTTAAATATGGATATTTTTCGTACACAAACACATCTCTTTGCTTCAGAATGCCTTTATTAGGCTTCTTTGCATGTTTTTGTATCCAGAGATTCTGTACTATTTCAGAAGATAATGGCCCCTACCATATAACAGTTAAAACATGGATATCTGGACAGTTCAGTCAATGGCGGAGAAAGAGTTAAGTGTTGGTTAACAAGCATTGGTGGAACATTTTAAAGGGTACTTCATTACTTCACCTTCATTACTTCACTTAAAGTGTTTATTACTAATAAATTACTAAATGCTAAATGAACAATTTTCGGCACATTTACAATCCTGTGGAAACACCTCCCGTGCCCCTGTCCATATTCCTCTCCTTTGACAGAACGTTTCGTTGGCCATCTGTCCCTTTGCAGAAGCGCGTCAGGGTTTCTCTCTGTCATTAAACCGCGAGAGACGTTGCCTAATGCCTCAGAAAATCCGATCTGCCTGTTTACATGACAGTCGCATTAGCACATATCAGATTTATATCTGATTTATTTCCACATATGAATGAGGCCTGAAACCGATCTCGAAATATCCGAATGCATGCGTTTTTTCCGGTTTACACTGTCATAGAACACATCCGATCTGTGTCACATATGAGCAAAAAAACGCAATTGGGTCACATTTCACTGACAGTGTAAACAGGGCCTTTGATAGACGTACAGGTGCATTTGATAGACATTCGTAGCACCCAATCATACGGCTCTGGGCATTCGTAAACCTCGCCTCAAATACGAGAAAATGATCATGTGGTTTCCAGACCACGTTTCATTCTCAATGATACGTGGTCTGGCATTAGCCAGGCTAGTAGTCAACACAGGTTTGAAGTGGATCAAAACCTTTCATCAAAGTTATACATGAATTTTGAACAATACCGTTCTTGTTTAAGGACAACTTTGATGAATGTTTTTGATCCTTTTCAAATGTTGACTACCGTAGTAAGTACAGTGCAGTCTGATGGTTTCATGTCAATCATGCTGCATCTGGCGGAAGAAGTAAAAATATAATATTGTGAATAATTAGCCAAATAGTTTTTCTTTTCCTGAACTTTTTTTCCCCAAACATCTTCCTGTAATACAAGTCCTTTTCCTCCACATATTGTGCCTCTTTTTAAAAAATGATTTATCGGAGTGATTGATTAGTTTCTAGACTTAAGCACAAGGTGCTTGCTTGTTTAGTTTTTTTTTTCTAAAAACTTAGTTCAGTTCATGGCTGTCTATTGATGAACTGGTTTTTATTTTTGAGTTGAAAAAAAAACATAACGGATAATTAATAGGTAGAAGAGTCTGATGAATTTGTTTTCTTTATGTAATTATTTGGTCTACTGTGCCTGGGCATATTAATTATCTAGTTGTATATTCAATTGCATTATGGGTAATAACCCCCACCATTCTCGGACCTAGCTGTAATTGTGCAACAAACAACCTTTTTTTGTTCGATGCGCTTGCTAATTTTATTACTGTAATTCATTTTAGGAGCCACATCATGATGCCACGTCATACTAGGCACCTCACAATATAACTCCTGAGCTTGAGAGTGTGTTTATGGCTTTACTTTCCTCCCTTTTTTGTGTTATGTATCAATATCTCCTCATTGAGACTTTCAAAGGCATTCCTTCAGGTTGGTGTATGTTTTCCCTTCCTGATAGTTGAAGTCCTTCAAGGCTTCACCTCTCCCCTAAAATGTTCATGCTCTGTTGCTTGTCAGCTAAAGTTTTGTCTATTGGAAAATGAGGCATTAGGAATGCAGAGGAACGTTCATGAGATGAAGGCCTATCATCTGTACAAATAGACAGATGCCAGTGTAAGTCAAATAAACAAAACATTCTTCTGCAGTTACACTGTTGACAAGCTTTTGTTCTCTTTCATGTTTCTGACAATGTAAGAACGTTAAGCCCAAACAAACGTCCATTAGCGTTTCTCTTAAACAGTCAAACAGGCCAATACTGGTTTAGATTGGCATTTTGTAGTTATTTCTAAGACCTCTATTTACAGCAAGCATGCCTTATGGCAGCCTATGACAGAATAACTCAGAGATTCGTGCATGATTCAGGTTTTTTCTCACACTTGTGGACAGGTTGCACTACATTGTAATGCATTCATTATGTACACTGTATGTTTCAGTACATATTTGACATGTTTCATGCACCCTAATGTTCTCTTGAGTTTTGTGAAACAGGATATTTGTGCAATCATCGTTGTATGTAGTTTTGCTCCAATGCACCAACCCCAAGCACGAGAGGTGTTTAAGAATCCACTCAATAGTGCTCAAAATGCTAGAGGGAAATGCAGAATTGCTGAATTTTGGTGATATCTCTGTTGTGAGCCATGTGTCGTATCGTGAGTTACCCTGTGATTCCCTCCCCTACTATACTCTGAGTTTCGATTCGTTTTTGTGACACGGTCCACTAACTTCACGGAAAGGAAATTGGGACGACAGAAAGCGGCATCTTGTTTGTTTTCACTGACATGAGACAAAATGATTTGGCATTGTGCCGATTTGTGCAATGGTAGTGCAGTGAGGAAGTGTATATATATATATATATATGTATATATATATATATATATGTATATGTATATACATATATATCTATATGCGTGTCCTGGAAATGGGAAGCCTCAGCTGCTGCTTCACTCGCTGTCTCTCTCATGGAAAGGTGGAAGTAGACTCAGATGTCGATGGCAATTTTTTCCTTCTCTCATCTTTCCGTGATTGCTTGAAGAAAGCGTAATATCTGAACTTTGTGCATCTGCCATTGTCACCAAATATTAATGAACTTCGCACACGCAAATAAAACATATAGAGTCTAATTTTTCATTATTTTTATTTATTTTTGTACTTTTATTACACACGAGATGCTTTTCAGTCTTGTAGCTGATTGTGACCAAATACCTTTTTGTTTTTTATCAGCCCTATGACAAAATATGATCAATGCCAGAGTGCATTCTGTTTACTTATTACTCTAAAAGAGCCTTTACTGTATCAACTAGGGCTGTAATCAACCAAATAAATCCTCAGTCGACCAAGGTCTTGTCCTGCGCGACGATTAGTTCGACAAAAAAAGGGATGTTTTGATTGAACATTTTTAAGCAATTGTCTTAGAGCATTTATAAAACAACAACGAAAAACATCGAAAATAAATAAAACTATAATAATAATTAGTGCTGTGTCTGAAAAAATCGATTTCATCCAATTCTGAATCGATTTTAATATTACTTTCTAAAAGATCGATCGGTAACTAAGAGAATCAATTTATTAATAGGCCTACATTTTCCTCGTGAACCTTAACTTGGGCGTGACCAGGAGATTCCTTTGTGCGCATTAAAAGCTTTTCACTCAGCGCGCAAATTGTTATGACAACGGACTTTGAGTCATTAAACCGTTCATTCAACGAATACTGTCCAAAGAGCAGATTCATAAAAATAGATGTAATGAAACAACTTCAAGGTGTTAATTATTTTTAACTTTGAGTTCTGCTTGTCAAGGCTCAGCTGAGCAGCGCGTCGCATGGGCAACGCTGAAGCTGCATGCATATGGCATTGATTCAATGACGTGACTCGCTGATTTCATTTCCCCGGTTCCTCCGCTGTGGGATGCTGACCAGCGCTGCTGCTGTGACGCGCATTTATGGCAAAATAATCCGTAACATGAAAGTTAAAGGATGATACAACAACTATTTCGCTTTTCCTTTGACACTGGCAACCTTTCCACGAATGACTTCAGACGCAGGTAATGCACGCGCTCTGCCGCTCTCTCATTCACTCTTTGCGAAGCCTCTGTAGGCTACACATCATGCACTGATAAACAGTCTCGTGTACTCATTATGAACTTGTCTAACATTCAATACACATGCATGAAGTTCAAAACAAGAAGGGTATAGACCTTATAAAAACGTGAAGTATCACGGTTTCGGTTACTTGCAATCCTCCTGCTGATATAGCCTATACCTCTGCGTCCTCTGTCGTCTGACACCAGTGCACGTTTGTGAAAGCAGTTGTATCAACATGGAAGGGGGATTGTTCTTTACAATCAATACTACATTAATTTGCAGTTGAATGTCTAGTATCAATATATGTTGCATAACCACAGTCCTGTCATTCAGGTAACAGCTGGAAAAAAATGCTTTTTTCAGAAACAATGATCTAAATCTTGAAAATCGTGATCAAATTTGGATCGAATTCGAATAATGATAATCGATTCAAGATCTTAAGAATCGGAAATCGAATCGATTCTTGAAATTTGAATCGAAACACAGCTCTAATAATAATACAATTCTTTGAAAATTAAGTGATTTTTTTAACTGCAAGTGAGGTGCTCTGTCGGTCTATAGTAACAGTCACAATCGCGCACCTGATCACACCACACGCTACAAAATAATATAACTGCTATCTGCCACATAATGAAAAATCCTAACAAAAGCTCTCGTTTATACAGGCTGTATCTTCTTTACTTACAAAGCTATGGGTTAACTTTTGTCCAGCCGATCTGTTAGGCGTTTTAAAACAACAGACAAAATAGCCTAAAAAATAATCTGAAATCTAGGCTCTGTTGTAAGATAGCATATAAGTTTAATTTCGTTTTGTTACATTATTTAGGCTACTTTCAAATGAGTCAAGTGTACAAATAAAAACCTATTAAGAAAACAATCTATTGAGTCAGTATGATAAAGCCGTTAAAAGAGCTGCTCACGTCTTTTGCGCGCTCAAGTTCGATTTCAAATAGGCACGCGATGTGCGCGCTCATAATGGAGCAACGCGGTCGCCACCGTCGCCTACCTCCACAAAAATGTAGCCAGACAAAAGATTTAGATTTCTTGGACATTCTGTCGACTAAAGTAGCTGTGAACTGAATGAATACAGCAAAACTACCTACCGGTACATCCTTATGAGCGCGAGCAGCAGCGCAGCCAGTAGGTGCGGTTCCCGAGTGTGTTATGTGTGTGCGCTAAACTGTGGCGCAGTTACAAGAAATAGCCTAAAAGCATTTAAAGTTGGGGATAAAACATAGGCTAATTATATTTAGAATACAGTAATAACTAACTGCTTTATAAAGGAATAAATATCAAGAAGTAAATCATTGAAAATGTGTTACTATTGGCAAAAAAAAAAATGCGACTGGTTCAACCAATAAGAATTTCAGTCGACCAAGACGGCATCGACCTGATTAGTCGACTAAACGACTAAAGTTGACAGCCCTAGTATCAACTACCGCTTGGTGGAACAAACTGTAATTTGCACTACTGTCTGTTCAAAATAAATGGGGGGAAAGCATGGGGGATTTGTTGCCATTTCATGGTGTACTGAACTCGTATCAAACTGTGACCCCAAAACCTAGGTACGTACAGGACCTTGTAGTTCCGGTCCTGGATGCTGATTCAAATCAGTGCAACTTTGGTGTGAAACAAATTGCTTAATGAGATGCTTTATCACCAAGAAACGGAAGTAGCAACATATCTTTTGTTCTTTATTGTAAAAAGGAATATTGAAATTTAAAAAAAAAAATTGGGCGGGACTTGGTTCTGTCTGTTCGGTTGTTGATTGGATGGAGGCAAAAAAAAACCTGTATACAATAATGAATTATTCACATTAAAATCAATAACATACATTTAGAAACTGGGGCAAATTTTGTCAGTTTTCATTTGGAGTTACAATGTAATTTAGTGACAGTTTTAGAAAATTAATAAGGCACTAAAAGTTAGGGGTATATTCAGAGGTTAAAGGGGTTGTAGTCACTTTGCATCTTGCCTAAAATAGTGTTGTCTTAATTTTACAATGCATGATGCCTTTGTTGCATCACAGTGTAATTAAACCGTTGGGTCAATTAGGATGTTTTGTTAGATAATCCAGATTTAAACGAGTGACAAAGTAGTTCACACAAAGCACATTGTGATATTGCTGTAGTGACTGTGTCACTTCTAGGGCCCTATAAAATCCGTTTTATTTTTTCCCAAATTCCATTTTATTTTTTCCCAAATTCCGTTTTTTCTGTTTTCATTTTTGCAAATTCCGCTTTTTCCGTTTTATTTTTTGGGAATTCTTTTTTTTACCCTTTACTGTTATTTTAGTTGTAAAAAGAGTGTGCTTTTAATGTTAATTATTAAAATGTACACAAATAAAATAGGCATTTACTATTAAAATGACAAATACTGCATGATGTAACATAACACTGCACTCTTAAGTAACAACAAAATATGGTTATGAGCTTTAAACTGTCCTGTAAAATAAATTATATTCGTTTATAAAGTTAAAATAAAAGTCACACTCTAGCTGCGTCCTAATGTGCATGCTATCCATTCTAAATAGTATGCAACATTAGTAACTGTCAATACTATTTCGGGCATAGTATGCACAAATTGCACATTGGGATGCAGCTTCTGTCTCTCAGACACACTCGGTCTCTCGCGCGCTCTTTCAGACACATCTCGCATGATCTTTCGGACACACTCGGTTCGGGCACTTCTTCAGACATGCACGGAGGGGACTTTGTGTGTGTGTGTGTGTGTGCGTGCATGCATGCGTTTCGTTACTTTTTTCGCCGACGAAAGCAGAGAGACGGAGAGCCGCTTCGCCATAGCCTCGTGAGACCATCCTGATCTCGCGAGCTTTCAAGGTTTCACTTGCAGATCAGTCTGGATACTTTCCGTTAAAGAAAATTTGGGAGCAGTTCACCAAACGACGTCCAATCAGTGTTGGCTTTGAGGCGGGTTGAGGTGTGACGCAACGAGAAGCGCGACAGTTTTTCTTTTTAAGTTTTTTTAAGTTTTTTTTTTTTAGTTTTTCTTTTGCCGACATGTTTATTTGCTGAGCTAACGAGCCTTTACCTGCAGCAGCAAGAGTAGCCTGGCTTGTGGTTTTGTTTTCGTCGTCGCTCTGTTAGTACGTCATATGCTTCGTTGATCTGATTGGTTGATTTGGCCCGTCTATCACAAACATAGGCCAATCAGCTGACCAGTATTTTCGCCCTTTTCCAAAACTACTTCAATGGAAGGTTTCCAGATTAGGGCTGCACGATGCATCACTTTAACATCGATATCGCGATGTGCGCATTCACGATAGTCACATCGCAAGAATGTGCGATGTCACTAGGGATCGTAGTTAATCCGTGATTCGTGATCAGTAGGCTGCGTGCCAGCAGCTCCCCGGCCCGTAACGCTTGTGATTTGCGGATTAAATGCAAAGTTTAACCATCATAGTGAGAGTTTATCAATTTGCAAGTCCTGTCAGTTTAAACATCAAGCGCAAGAAGACTGGAACTTCCGTTTTCTTACTAAAGCGCATTTTTGTCCCGCCAAACTTGACCGGTGAATGATGTAGATGACGATGAGTGACTTCTGCGCTCGTTTAACTGAGAGAGAAAGTCCGGTTGCGCGTGCACTCACCGTCTTCAAACTCTCTTGCTCTCCCTGCTCGTGCATATCAATGAATTGAGTTGACTGAATATCTTTGAGAATACATGACGGTAAAAGGTCGGAAGACCTTTTTTCTGAACTACCACTGGTTGCTGTTCCACACATTCAGATGACATTACATAAACCACACTTTCAAAAAAAAAAAAAAAAAAAAAATGCGATCCGGTGATGAAATGTTTTCCGTGTTGACACAAATCTTGTGCCGATGTCCTAACCTGCCTGGATAATCACACAGCGGGTATGGCGTGGTCCGTTAATGAAACGTCCGATTCGCGAACTAATGACTCATTTGAACCGATTCACTTTAATGAATGGTTAAAACAACTGATCTATTCAACACTGAACTCAAGAGACATAAATCGGAAACAATTTACAATAAGGTTCCATTTATTAAAGCCTATAGGCTTTAATAAATGGAATTTATTAATAAATGGATTAAAAATCCATTTATTAAATGCTTTAATAAATGGATTATTATTAATGTAGTTAACTATAGTTAACTACATTAATAATAGTAATTCATTACATGTATATAGTGATTTTCTCTGCACTCAAAGTGCCTTATATAGGGGGAAGGGGAATCTCCTCAACCACCACTAATGTGCAGCATCCTGTTAACATAACCTGTTAACGACATTAGTAAACATTCAATTAATTAATATTAGTTTCTATGCGGATATACTCCCATAACAAATTGCCCCAGTCATTCAATGATTCATTCTTTCCAAATAGAGCTATTAAAATCATCTAGGGAAATTATTCTAATATCGCAATATATATTCGCGGAAATATAAAATATCGCAATGCCATTTTTTACCAATATCGTGCAGCTCTATTCCAGATGAATATGCGGAGCAAATCCATCTGGCGGAGTCAGGTTAGCTTCGCCATGCTTTCAGTGGAAACGCGGCTAATGTTTTGATGCCGTCATGAGCCTGAAATGACGGGAGGGGTTGTGCCGCCCAGATTTGCTTCCTGTCTGCATTTTCCCCAGACATATGTACTTCTCCCTCACAAAAAACGAATTTCATTCCAAATGTGTAAAATCCACGAGTTTCTGCGCTAACACTAGATTCAGCGCTTACATTGGCCAATTCCGCGACTCCGTCCGCGATTCCGTGATCGTGGAAATCACTAGGGCCCTACACTCTCTTTTTACAATGGGAAAAGAGTAGCCTACTAATTGCTCCATGTCCCATATTCCATGCATTATGGACATGTTTAGTCCATAACTTCAATGTTAATTATTTTTGGACCTCAACACCATACACAACCTCACACCAATCTGAAAGTTGTCCTTCATCAGTGAAAGTACAACACAGTGTTTGCCAGCCGAAACAGGCAGCGGCTGTGTTAGCAGCACTGAAATAACAAGCACTCAAATCCCACGAGCTCTGTTCTGGTTCACATTCATGTCAGGAGAGGGGTTGCTTGTTTGTCTAGAGATTTTCTTCGCTGTTTACTCTAGCTGTGTTGCTTTTTGAGCCGTTCCCCTGCCCTTCCCAGCTGTTTACATAAGGCCCTCCTCTGTGTATTATGGCACCTGCCAGATCTGCAGATATCGTACCACCTGGTTAATGTTAAATTGCTCCAGAAGGAAGATGTGTTTGTTAATAAACACCAAACCCAGGGCCCCAGTGTTTACTGTAGTCATGGTGGCAATCAGTTATTTAACAAATATCGGCCCCTGCTTGTGTGGGAGAGTGTTTAACTATGTACGAACCAGAGAATAGGTGCAACCTGCCAAGGGAGAGCTATATGAAGCGCTCGAGGGTTGAAAGAATGAGTTTTATGAAGTTAAGATCTGTGTGTTCTTATAACTTCAGCTTTCGTATGACTAGTTCATCTTTAAAACAAGTGGACTGGGCTGGTTTCTCTCCATCATGAGGATTGGATAAAAAGAGAACCTTTAGCATATCGTTGTTGTTTCAACAGTACGTAGCCCACGCAGTTGCATTGTCTTAAATGGTTATTTTTAAGCTTTGTGGAAGGTAGGCAGACAGGTTATACCAATGTTCATAAGAACCTGCCCCTTGCGGTTGTGTTTGCTGCAAATGGTAATACTTATTTTTTGTAGTTTTTCAACAATAGTTCTTTGAATTGATTACTTTTTTAAATTCAAATAGCGTACAATATGGTGGTTGATTAATCACAATTAATCTCAATGTCAATTTTTTCCCTCAAAGACAAAAAAGCCCTCAAATAAAAAGAGATTATTCAAAGATAAAAAGTGGTTTTAGAATGTGTTATTGTCAATATGAAGAGTTCAGATGCAAAAGCCTCTAAATGCTGTTTGAAATGTTCTTCTAAAATGACCATTTTTATCAAGCTTGTATATTTAAGTTCAGTAATTTCACTTAAATGACAATTAATAGGTAATCTTCATTGCCATTTAAGTGAAATTACTGAACTTTAATATATGAGCTTGATAAAAATGGTCATTTTAGAAGAAAATTTCAAATGGCACTTAGAGGCTTTTGCATCTGAACTCTTCATATATATTGAATATGATTTATATTCAATATTATTAGTTTTATCATATTCAGTATTTGTTTACGATGTAAACTGCTGTCTTTGGCCACTGCGCTATATCTCGTTTCCAGGGACTCTTATGGTGTAAAAACATGACATAGTGGTACTTCATCTGACAGGAAAATCCCTTAAGGAATTTTAAATGCTTGCTAGGTGTATCGTTGCCTGGCTAATGTCAGAGACGGGGTCTGGGAACCACATGCTCATTCTCTGTATTTAAAGCGTGGTTTACGAATGCCCAAAGCCGTTTAATGGGTGCGACGAATGTCTGTCAAATGCACCTGTATGTAGCTCATAATCAATCGTTATGAAATGGTTTAACGCCAAAAGCTGCTCTTTTTTCAAAATAACTCGCTTCTAAACCACTTTCTGTAAAAACAATTTCTAAGGCTGCATCGAAAGGTAACTTCACGTCTGCTGCCATGTTTGATCCATAGGTATAAGTTCAAGTTCACTGTGTCGCATAGACATTGTCATCGTCGTGCTGCTCCCTCCCGTTCTGTGAGTTGGTCCCTCGTTTAGTCCATGGTATCCAAGACTGCTTAGCAACGTGAATAAAATCGTGCTGTGCACTGGCAGCATGGGGAAACCCAGGCTAGGAGTATCATTTGAATTTTAGCGATTTCGATTCTTATCGATTTCCAGTTGTAATTCCAGTATGGTAAAAAAGACAAACATTTAGATATCAAGCATTTATTTTGTCATTTTGCAAAACATAATATTGCAGCATGGGGAAAAAATAATTAAAAAACATTATTAAAACCAGTCAGGTTTATTAGCCTGCTGTATGCCCCAGTGCACGCATTTCAATACACTGTTACGCATGTTTTCTTTCTCAACTGTTTACGTTCACTTAAGACATAACTTATTGTGTTTACAAGGATATTTTGACACAATTTTGTGTGTATTTGTCCCTTCAAGCACAAAATGACATGAAAGAGAACTTCAGGATTTGTGCATGCGCTGTGGATGTGCCCAGCACAGAAAACTGTGCGCGAAGTGCAGAATCGAGTTCTCTTTCGTGTTTCTTGTGCTTAAATTGTTTCAAATCTACACTGGTCGAGAAGCTTAAGGCGCTGCAACTGAAGAAAACACATGCAAAAAAGTTTTTTTAAATGTGTGTTTTTATATGTATGTGAGTGTCATGTGTTTTCTTTAGCTGTGCGCATTGAGCTTTCAGCCACCATAAAAATCACATTAAAATACACACACAGGAATCAAAATCTTGAATCGATTTTCAATTCCCAACCCTGAGTCATGTGGCACAATTAATTGCATCATCATAATTGATCACAATAATTAACACAGCCCTAGTTACTAAACTAACATCAGCCTCTCTGATCCTGAAAGCTTAAGTACAGTTAGAACTTGAGCCTTTCTCTTTGCTGATTGTATCAGGCTGAGAAGAATGTTGTCTTTGTTCGTGTCAGTTTTTTGTAAACACACTGATGAGATCAGGCTGTTTCACACAGATGTTTGTCGACTTTAAGGAAAAAGATGCATGATATTGATCGTCAAGTTCAAAACAGATATTTTTCTTACCAGGGTGAGACAAGGTCTTACAAGGTACATATAAGTAAAGGTTTTTCTTTTAATTTCCATTCTGCTCAACTTTTTATTTTTAAATGTGGTTATTTCCTCTAGTAAAAGCTTAATTCAGTCTCGCCTTAGTGAGCAATTGTCAGTTATTTGCGTTAACATGCCTATAGGCATTAAATGCTTATTTCTCAGAACTGTTTGTTTATAATGCATTATCATATTTGTGAACAGTGCAAACACAAATGTTTGTGTTTCAATGTCAACTGCTGGCAAAGTGCATGTTTTGTCATGATCTAGTCTGTAGGCTTATGTGGGGAGAAGGAAATAAAATAAAGGAAAAGGCTTTCCAGAGCATATGTCAGAAGAAATTTGTTTTGCTGGCAGCTGTCTTATTTTCTCTTCCTGTATTTAAGGTTGTCGTATCGACATGCAGGAGTCCAAGACCGATCAAACAACCAATAGCAGTCCAATTGGGCAAGAAGGCCAAAGCTCAGAGAGCGAGAAGGGGGTAACCAGAGAAACGTCTTCATCCCCATCATCCATAGCCCAGACACTTCAAACACAGGTAAGGATCTAAATACAAATTGAAAAGCTACAAGTTTCTTTTGTGACTTGGAACTAGAGCTAGGTAGACATTTCCGGATTATTAATAAATGACACTTGAACATATTTTGTAGTACTCCCTCTCGTCCTGTAGATCTTTTCCTGATGCAGACTGTGCTTCTAGTAACGCCTCTGGTGCAGTTTTCTTGCTCTCAGTCTAAGTGTTGTGACTGTTCATGAGATAAATTGTCCTTGCAGGTGATGCAGATACTCTGGTATCTTTTCAATTCCCCGTGCTCCTCAACTGAAGTTTATTGTGGATAACACACTTATAGTACAGGTTTATCAAGGCAGTGTAACCAATTGATACTTAATTTAGTAATAAACCTAATATGTTAAATAATATTGCAATAATACTGTGGGACATGGACACGTGACCTTCCACTTTTAGCATGTGATTCATGCCACTAAACCACCTGAAACGGTTTTAAAGAGGAGACATGCTGTCATCTCCTTTTCTGTATTTTTGTGTTTTATTTACCTAGTATTTAAAGGGGGGGTTGACTGCAATTTCACTTTTTTCATTTTAAACAGTGTGTAATGTTGCTGTTGGTGCATGAACAGTATCTGCAAAGTTGCAGCGCCTGAAAGTTCAGTGTAAGCATCGTCTTTTAAAAATCAGGAAGTATAATTGCCTACAAAACAACTTCGATTGGGACTACAGCTGGGTTATGGTACTGTCACTAACCCACACATTTGCATCAACCCCTCCCTCAGAATATGCAGAAAACTTCTGAGGCACGTCGACTCGTCGAAGTGTGTTGTTCACGCAGCTGTCAGGTCTTCTGTGTTCGGGCTTCCCATGGATGCTATTCTTCCTCAACAATGGATACAATTTGTGTTTGATTATGTTCCTGAAATGACGATCGTAATCTAGCGAGTTCAACACCGGATTCAACAAGAAATTGTTACTAAAACATGAAGCAGTTCCGACTTTAAAACAAGAGGCAGCAGTTGTTGGGCCACAACCTGTAAGTAGGCTAAGACTTCATCATTTTAAATGTATTTGCATGTATAATTCCAGACGTAGCCTTGTGTTTTATTATTTTTCAAATGCCAGCGCCTTTACAGCCACTACTAGTTAGACTATGCTATTTTATGTCTACAACAAACCCGTACAAACATTATGGACCTGAATTTTCTATAAGTGCTAATGTTTTAAACGTATTTTTAATGTATATATGCTTTATGACGTTATTTTTGATTTGATCAAGAACGTTAAACTTGCCAACGCTGTTTGTGTTTAACATTAGTAGCCAGTCAGTTGCTATTGTTGCCAGTCAGATGCTATTGTGTAAAACAAACGTGTATAAAGTTAAAAAATGTAGCAAATTATCATTCAGAAACGTTTAGTAAGAGCCGTGTGTGGTGAGGTTCTGTTTGACTCTCTTCATTACGGCTTTCTCGGTCTGATTCTGCCTTAAACTGATACTGCAGTTCGACACATATTTACTTCTGGACCGGAGCTCATGACATGCCCGTAAAGTAGGGGTGTAACGATTCACTCGTTTTCTCGATGCATTCGATTACAAATCCTGACGATGCATATGCATCGATCCTAAAACATGTATTTTGAATCGTAAATCGTTTATTTACGTGAATAATCGATTTAAAAGGCTAAGAATAGAATTAATCGTGATTCTATAGCGATTCAGTGGTTTAAAATATATAAACACAACCTTAAAGTGTTCCTGGTACAAGCTGCCTCACCAATTGGCCGTGACCGCGAGACATCCGCATTTGATTGGTTTCACGCGCTTACACACCCCTGATTTCTCACGCTGAAGCCGGGTTCGGTCAAATGACTGGAAGATGAGTTTATCTTTTTGCCTGTTGAGCAACTCGTGTCGTGATCGGCTAGTTATACTGCAAATTAGTTAAAATCTCCCGGAATCTAGAGCGACGTGCATACGAGACAGAGGTTGTGCTCCAAACCGCGTATCGCGTGTGCACGCATTCGGCAGAGAGGGAAAGCGAGCGAGAGACCAGCTTGCGTGTACGGAGAGTCTTTCCATGTAATAAATGCCCGCCCTTGAATAAAGTGGGCTTTTACTTCACAGCTCAGGATGGGTAATGTCAATGGTATGGCCCATTTCAGTAAAATCTTATCTTAAAGAAAATAACTGCAACATTTCCACGCAATGAAAGCGTTTTATTCCACGCAATGGCATGGCAGCTTTATCAATGGCTTGAGCGGTTTGCCCTTAATACTATTGCTTTCTCGATAGAGAGCTGGAGAGCTCAATCATCGACTGCTCAAAAATCTGTACATGAGAGCTATGGGACTGAGCGCGATGTTAACGAGTGCACTGAGAGGATGCAAAATGAAACTGATGAAAACGTCTCCATTAATGTGTGCATGTAGTCATTTAATGCAATACTTTAAAAGCCTTTTTCAAAAATTGGCTACTTAGGTTTCTACAAATGCTAATTTGTAGGCCATTTAATTTTTTTTTATAATAATATATTTATTACAATTAAAAACCAACATGAACTAACATTAACAATGGACAAAATCCCCACTATCTGACCCCTGAAGGCTGCTGTATAATTCAAACCCAGACAAAGACCCATTGGGTGAAGCATTGAAATAATACTATAATGCATATAAAAAATTAAGAATCGAATCGCATTCGAATTTGGATGTGAATCGCATTAAATTTAATCGTTTTGAATTTGCACAAATCGTTCTTGAATCGAATCGAAAACCTATGAATTGTGAATTGAATCGACTTCACTGTCTACCTGATGATTCACAGCCCTGACCGTAAAGGTAATGGCGCGTATCTTCGAACAATCGTGAGCAACAGTTTAGCCAATCACAACACACCGGGCCAAACTAACCAATCCTGAGCCCACCGCCTGTTCTTCTGAGGGAGTGTTTTCATAGACTCAGGAAGTGAACCCGCTCGTCCAGGGGACAGAGGAGAGCGCGGCTGACAATAAAGGTGAAGTTTATGAAAAATAAGTCTTTAAAAAAAAGAAAAACCATGTACATACATGTTATATTGCACCCCATAAATACAATCATGCAAAGAAAAAAAGCAGTCAACCCTTTAAAGAGATAGTTTGCTCAAAAAGCACATTTCTGAAATTTACTCAACCTCACATGCCATTCCAAACCCATACGACTTTTGTTCATCCATTGAAAGTCCATCAATCAAAATGGTCAAGTCTCAAAAAGTAAAAAAAAAATCAATAGACTGTAAATTAGGGCTGTCCCTCAGACCACTTTTTCACTTCCAGATATTCGAATCGATGCCATAGCTTTAGCTTTTGCCGATAACAATATTAATCCGATATTTTTATTTTATTTTTAAACTAATAAAAATATAGCAATTTTCTCAATTAGCCCCTTAAAATATACCTTCAGTATATAGTCCACAACAACAGTTGATTATGAAAGATTGCCACCCTTTTTCAAACACTACAATATACTGTATATATATATATACATAAAAGAAAATACTGGTACTTCAGTAGGCTACTTAAAGCTAGCTAGCTACCAACAGGTTTAAAGTTAAAACAATTTAAACAGCAGTGTTCTACATTGTAAATACCAGTACCGTTTTTTTAAAGCAAGTATAATTTCTATAACTGTGTGTTAAACTGATTATCACTCTTGTGTGTGTTAAACACAATCTACTTAATACAGACAGCTTCATTATAAAAATAAACAACAAATCCCCAAAATATATGATCATAATCTATGACAAAAAAAATGCTATTATAAAACTAGATATTAGTGAATAATACATATTGCTCTTTGTAATTTGTTGTAAAATACATTCATGAAAAACAATATAACAAAAATGAAAAAGATAATTATTTTATAATTTTAAAATTGTAGACATGTTTGAAGTGTATAGCACAGCTGATTTAATGAGGCAGCAACATTAATAATTATTAAAGTTAAGAAGCTCTAATTGCGTCACTGCATTATGATATGAATGACTCCAACACAGTGCGGGCACAAAAGCGCTTATGCGCATTCCCGAGCGCAGAATGATGCGCTTGAAACCACGTGGAGTTACAGTCGTGCAGCCGTCGAGTATGCACCCTGATTCTATGCACGCTGCGCGTCGAAGTCCGCTTCTGAAAAGTGCAAAGCACAAAGGAAATACATATTGATGGACAGTGTATTATACAGTATCTATCTATACAAAAGTTTATTGAGCCTTTTCTTTTAACAGTTTTAAATTTTAGTTAATGTGCGCGTGAAGAACAATAGTACTCTGACTCTAGTGTTGTGATCTAACCGAGGCGTCCGACACCAGGTAGAAAGTAACACGATTAAGTTACAGCAATTAAGTCCAGCAAGATAATGTTGTTTTATGCGAAACATAGACCTTTATCTACAGATAAAGTATAATTATTAACATTGAATCATCTTGAAGATAGTTTCATCATTTACTGTAACCGTAATCGTGACGCGCTGTTTAAGTGCTGAATGGAGAATGACTGACAGCCGCGAGAGGAAAAGTTTACGTGTATCTTGAATTTAATGACTTAAATATTAATTCTCTCTCACATAATGGCTTCAGAACACTTATAATAGAGTGCACTGAAAACGTTATGGTACTTTAGAATGTTTTTGTGCCTTCTGTGGGGCTTAACAATAACATAATAGTATACGCACAATATCGGATGTGGATTTGGCCTTGCCTGATTTGAATACCCGATACCCACAAAAAATGGCAGGATTCAGTAACGATATCGATCCCTGAGTATCGCATCGGGACATCCCTGACTGTAAATCAATCAGAATAATTCAACTGCATCTGAAATGGCATAGCTGAATAATTTTTTGCAGTAATTTTTTAATAATTTTTTATATAGTATGAATATGGATAGCATTACTGAAATTTGGACATACTACATCTGCCATGTCAGTGTCACTGTGACCTACCAGCGTCAGTTGTGTCGCTTCAATTGCCATTCATAATCTTTTTCTGTAGTCTCATGGGATAGCAAAGTGTCCATCAAATCACTGTTTTTCGAATACTATGTATTCGGGCGTACTAACTGTTTTAGCGTACTGCTTTTCGCATGCTACAAAGTAGTAAAGTAGTCTTCTGTAGAGACACAATCACTTTAAATTAAGAGATTTCATTTAGGCTTTTATTCACCTATAAACATTTATCAACATGCATATATGAAGCACACCAAATAAATAAAGCTTTAGTGATAAAATAGTTTAAAATGTAATGTTTTTGATCAATGTTCAATGGATATCAGAAAATATCAAAAGTAACTTTGAGTGTTTGATAACAAAAACTTACATTTTGGGTGTACTTGCTCCTTTTAAACTATGAAATAAAGTCACAATCCACCTTATGCACTGTCATAAGGCACAAATTAATCGATATTGAATCAAAATTGTAATTGAGCCGGAAACGAATTGTGAAATCTGGGCCGATACCAAGCCCTACAAGAGACTGACATGTTGAAAACGTTCCAGGAAATGCTTTCTCAAAGCAATGAAATTTTTATAGGTATGTCAACATTTGTTACACAATAGCTTTGTTGCTTGTTAGAAAAATTGAGCAATTGTGTGACACACCCGTGTTAAATCGTTTAAATCATTTACGTGTCTCGTGTGAATCGGAGGCTGAGTGATTTCACTTCTCTTTCAAAAATAGTCATTGTCACTAAACATCTTACGTGCTTTTATCTCTGCACATGATGAAATGGTGACAACAGTGACTGAGTACAGCAGATTCATGCTGAGAGCACCCACACATCTCTGAAGTGCCCCATGTTCAGATTCCAGATGTATGATGTCACCTCTGGAGTATAGGCCAGACAGCTGTGGTTTTAGGGCACCGTCCTGTATTTAAACAATGAGAGAAGGCTCTAAAAAGCTCCTGTAAATGCTTTCCCATGTTGTTTTCATCTTCCAAGGATTACTGTGTCATGATCTGTCTGCTTTCCCTTTTCTATTCACACTCGTCTATTGAAGTCTCCCATATCCGTTTGCTCTCTTTTTGTGAAGGGGAGTTCCTCAGAGCCAGATGTTTGACCCTTCAGAGGTGTAAGAGGTCAGATCCGAGAGGATGGTCCCACCGCTGTGGTTATTGTTTGCGTTCATTATTTGCATTTCTCTTTCCTTGATTTCTATCTAGAGGGCCTCACAATGGAAAATAAGACAAAAGCAACAGAGTGAGAGAGACATCCTTTCATCGACTTTTGGAGACCTCTCATTGCTTTGGCACAGCTGATGTATTTACTTTGTTACTGTTTCCTGACAACTGTTTTTCCATTTCAGAAGGCGTATAATGTTCTGGTTTAAATAAAAGAGCAGGTTTAGATTGTCTCATGCAAAGAATTATGCTAATGTTTTTACAAATGTTACCATGTGATAGTCATTCAGAGTAAATGTATGATAGGATCCAATCACCAAGGGACTGCTGTGGCTGTTTATAGTCAAAGGTTGAATCCTCTGCACTGTGTGCAATGCGCAGTGTGTGACTGTTATAGGCGGATGTTCGCAGGTTTTCATAAATAGAAATATTGTGCAATCATCACTTCATTTGTTCTGTGAGGGCTTGTCAAGAGCGTTATGGCTGTGGTCCACGTGCAATAATAAAGCATCATTTTTTCGCTTGGATATTTCCAGTGGAGCTCTCCTTAAAGGTATAGTTTACCTAAAAATTAAAATCTCTCATCATTTGCTAACTAACCGTCACCATACAGTTTTGGTTAATGCATATGTGGTTTAATGCATCCTTGCTATATAAAAGCATTAGTAACTTTTTAACAGTTGCATATATTTTGTGCTTCACAAGATGGTGAGTAAATGATGATAGAATTGTAATTTTTTGGATGAACAAGCTTTTTAACCCCTTAACGGTACTGGGACGCCTAACTTTACTTCACTATATTTCTATTAAATCCTAATCTAATTATAACAAATGATATATTGTTGGAAAGGTCTAAGACTTCTAAATAGATATTCTACCCCTGTTTTGTGTCACAAATTATGTAGGAAGAGTGATCAATGAATTTATGGCAAGAGTGCACCTCAAAAAATCTGCATCATAACAGGAGGTCTGACCTTTGTCACAAAAAGTCTCATGCACCCACTTTTAATCATTGAAACTTCTGTTTTTATGCTAAAAGTTCATAATAAATCATATACTTAGTGTTTTTCAATAAATAATTCAAAATTATAGTATAGTATTATAGTATTATATAGTTATTATAGTATATATATAGTATTATTATAGTATAGTAATTATATATGTATATATATATATATTATCCTCTAAAATATAATATTTTTTATCACCTTTTTTATTATATCACATATTTTAGTAGTTATCATACATTAGGTATCATTTGAAAGCTTATAAACTCAGAAATCATCCTGTGAATACCGTTTTATAATTGAACATTGCGTTACCATAAAAACGGTACTTATTTTATCAGGCTCCTCCCCTTTTGGCCATCATTATATTTCATAATTTATTATCAAAACCTTTTCTAATCTTGACAAAACACATTGTCAGAAAGGTCTGAGTCTCAAGGTTCCAAATTTTGTGACAAAATTGATATTTGGACAGAAATGTATTAATTTGTTAAGGCAGAATGTATACAACTAAATTCAATGAAATTCAATGGCACCCGGTGGCTATTTTTGGTACTACGCCTAAACAAAATCTCATGGGAACTTTTTGTGATATCAACTTCAAATTCGGAACATAACTTGGCTAGATTTATGGCTTTGATTTTATAGTAATTTTAGAGTAAAACATATTTTGTAAATATATATTTTATATAAAATAAAAAATATATAGTACAGTATATTTGATTAACTGTGAATTTAAACTTGCGTATCTTTTTCATACTTTTTCATTTTTCATTTTCATTTTTTCAAACTTGTGTATATATTCCAAAGCATTCTTGAATTACAACCATTTAAGTGTGAATAGTGCATTTTAACCCCCATTTTCAAAAAGGGGGGTGACGGGTAAGGGGTTAATAGTTTGTCAAACTACGAAATATGTTGCCTTTGCATCTGTGCTTCTTGAAAACAATGTGAGTGATCCTGGGAGAGCAGAGCTGCTCAGAAACCAATCAGAAACTTGTTATTGTTTTTTCCAGGCACTTCAAGTTGCTCAACAACAACAGCAGCAGCATCAGCAGCAGCAGCAGCAGCAAGCGAGTGGTGAGAGTCCCCAAGAGCACGGAAAAGGAGACAGACACGCAGGTAGAGCCGTGCCCTCCTCCACCCGCAGCACACACACACCTCCACAGAACCTTGCTGTTTACACTATTACACAAACCGACTTGTTTATGCTGCCTTCGACAGATCATAAACAGATGGCGCAATGCAGGGTGTTTTATTATTACATATTTTTATGATGGAAGATTACACATCCACTTTATTGTGTCTGTAGCCTATTGTAATATCGAGTATTTTCTGTCTTGTCAGTTAACAGATAAGGCTGTACTACTGAGGAGAAGTAGACAGCTGTGGAGTTTAGCCACAAACAAACACACTATATGCCAGCCAGTTCACAGCTGCCTTTATTTATTCATCATGAATTGAATGTTTATTACATGAGTCTCATGTGAATACAGGGGTAGAACTAGGGTTCAGATAGTCAATAGTTCAAGTCAACGTGCCACTATGGCAAGTGTAAGGGGCGGGGTTACCAGCCCGAACCTCATGACTGGACGGTTGCGCATTAGATTTGAGATCCTAGTGAGAGTGTTATTGGAGGGGGAGGTGGGTTGGTCAGTGAGGCTGGGTAGTTGAAAGAACAGTAGGGAGGAAACTGGCATTGTGACTAGTCTTCAAGCATTCTGCACAGCTCTCTGTTCTCAACGCCAATGGAGTTATCAAGGTCTGTGAGTATTGAGGCGAGCTTTGCCAGTTTAGTTGGGGTTTGAAAGGGATATAATGTTCGCTTTAGTGTGTTCTGGTATTTGATGTCTGTATCTTTTAGTCTGTTTGAGTTTTGTGGGTGTTTTTCAGCCTGTTTATTGCCTCTGTGCTTTTATATAAAACGTTTATTGCATTTTCCCCAACCAATTTGCTTTTAAAATCTCTAAATTACTGCAGTTCTCTGTAGTCAATTCTACTGCTCACATTTGAATTTACAGATCATGAATTCAAAAAGCAGTTTGTTGTATTCATTTCTTGATTCATTATTAATTAAGAGGTTTTGTATCATTTAATTGCTGACATTGTTGAATAGCATTGTTTCAAAATTGTTCCTGAACTTTAATTTGGTTTTTAAATAGAGAATGGAACTAAGTGAATGTCCACAATCCATATGGTCCATGAGACATGAGGCTTTGAATGGTCACTGGGACTATTTTTTTTGTGACTCACTATCTTTAAGCTGTCATTTTGTTCCCTGAATTAGTTATCTTTGTCTTTTAAAGGCTATGTTCACTGAACTGTGCTTTTCCCCCTTGCCTTTGCGATTTATATTTACCCAGATGCACAGTGCAGGAAAGAATGTTATTTTTACTTTGGGTGGGGAACCACACCAAAATTGTTCAAGGTATTGAAGGGGAATAACAACAGGCTCTATTTGTTTTTGGGCTGCTGAAGCCTGTTGATTTATGGCTTGTGTTTTCAGAAGCAATCGCTTGTTGACATGTATTCACTCATGGGGAGTTGGTTCTCTGATACACAGGCAAGAACAATAACAACAACAAAACAATGTTTGGACTTGTCTGTTGTCATGGAGACTTCACTCATTAGTGCTTACTGTGCCCCCGAGGGAGAATATTTACATTAATTTGCTGGCATGCTTACATTCTTCTCAGGCTTTTAAGTATTTCTGTGTTGAGACTCGAAGGCCTGGTATTTTGTCTTTTCGGAGCTCTTTCACAAGCAAAAGCATTTTTTTGTTTACTTTAAGGTACTCAAGTTACAGTATTTCTGGTTCAATTGTTGTGTTGATGAAGGAACAGTATTGGTGTAGTTTACAAAATAAGTCATTCTTCAAGGAAAATCTTTGCCTGCAGTGTGTGGTCATGTATACTAAAATGGCATATAGGATTGGGAACCAAGCACTGGCTCCATTTGTGGTTCTTAAATGTGTATCCTTCTGTTGATGAAGACAATACTGTAAAACAATACTCCGTGGCAGAACAAATCCTAGTAATATGAAATATCACAGTAAAAATAAACATGTTTCAGTTCAACTAGGAAAGCACTCATGAATCAGTTGTAGCAGTTACTGAATTAATCTGACTCGCTCACTGAACTGCAAGTCATTATTAAACGTATTAAAGATGCATTCTTAAACGTTTTTTAATATTACACTACCTACATACCGGTCAAAAGTTTTAGATCATTTAATGTTTTTATAAGAAGTCTCTTCTGCTCACAAAGGGCTGCATTAAAAAAACAGTAATATTGTGAAATATTATGACAATTTAAAATTATTGTTTTATATTTTAATATATATTAAAATGTAATTCATTCCTCTGAAAAAAGCTGAATTTTCAGCATCATTACTCCAGTCTTCAGTGTCACATGATCCTTCACAAATCACTCTAATATGATGAATTTATGCTCAAACATTCATTATTACTTTCAATGTTGAAAACAGTTGTGCACTTTTTTTTTTCAAACATTCTTTGATGAATAGAAAGTTCAAAGAACAGCATTTATTTAAAATAGAATCTTTTCTAACATTATAAATGTCTTTACTGTAACTTTTGATCAATGTAACAATGTAATGTAATTTCTTATTCCCCCCCCCCCCCCCAAAAAAAAAAATTCTTACTGACCCCAAACTTTTTAAAGGGTAGTGTTTAATGTTACAAAAGCTTTCCGTTTCAGATAAAAGCTGTTCTTTTGAACTTTCTATTCATCAAAGAATCCTGAAATAAAAATGTAAAAAACTGTTTTCAACATTGATAATAATCATAAATTCTTGAGCAGCAAATCATCCTGTTAGACTGATTTCTGAAGGATCATGTGACATTGAAGACTAGTAATGATGATGAGTAATGAAATTGAGTAATGATGATGATAAATTCAGCTTTGATCACAGGAATAATTTACACTTTATTATATATATTCTCAAAGAAAACAGATGTTTTAAATTGTAATAATATTTAGCAATATTAATGATTATTTATTTATTTTATTTTTTAATCATATAAATGCAGCCTTGGGGAGCAGAAGAGACTTCTTTTAAAAACATTAAAAATCTTACCGATGTAAAACTTTTGACCGGTAGTGTATATTCTATAAATATATTACATTATATTTAGTATTTTTTAATTATATTAATTTTTAGATCAATATTTGTGTATTTTTATGCCACCCTTGTGCTGCGTCAAAGTCTATAAACACCTTTTTAAAAGTATTGCATTCAGTGTGGTGAAATCTGAAATTAGCTCATAATTCTGCGAAAGCGATCTGTCATGCCACATTAAACATTTTCATTTTCATAATAAAATTGACTAAATTTTAAAGCTGAGTGTGTTTCATATCAGAAGCAAGCAACAAAGCACATATGTATGTAAGCAATAAGGTATGAGAGCGCTGTGCTGTATCGTGAATAAGTAACTAAGGGCTTTGTTAGGCACGACACGAAAGTGGAGTAACACCTTCAGTCGTTACTTATTCACGATACAGCACTTGCCTCGAGTACCTTGTTGCTTTCATAAAATGGTTACCACTAGAGCTGTGTTTCGAATTCAAATTTCAAGAATCGATTCGATTCCAATTCTCAGGATCTTAAATTTGATTATCATTATTCTGAATTCGATTGCAATTTAATTTCGAACGAATCTTCGAGACTTTAGATAATTGTTTCTGAAAAAGCATTTTTTTTCCAGCTGTTACCTGAATGACAGGACTGTGGTTATGCAACATATATTGATACTAGACATTCAACTGCAAATTAATGTAGTATTGATTGTAAAGAACAACCCCCCTTCCATGTTGATACAACTGCTTTCACAAACGTGCACTGGTGTAGACGACAAGAGGACGCAGAGGTATAGGATATATCAGCAGGAGGATTGCAAGTAACCGGAACCGTGATATTCACGTTTTTTTAAAAGGCTATACCCTTCTTGTTTTGAACTTCATGCATGTGTATTGAAATGTCAGACAAATTCATAATGAATAACGAGACTGTTTATTCGTAGTGATGTGTAGACCTACAGAGGCTTCGCAAAGAGTGAATGAGAGAGAGCGGCAGAGCGCGTGCATTACCTGCGTCTGAAGTCATTCGTGGAAAGGTTGCCGTGTCAAAGGAAAGCGAAATAGTTGTTGTATCATCCTTTTAACTTTCATGTTACGGTGTATTTGCCATAGATGCGCGTCTCAGCAGCAGCGCTGGTCAGCATCCCACAGCGCGAGGAAGCCGCGGGAAATAAAATCAGCGAGTCACACATTGAATCAATGCCATATGCATCAGCTTCAGCGTCTGCACATGCGACACCGCTGCTCAGCTGAGCCTCTGACAAGCGGAACTCAAAGTTAAAAATAATTAACACCTTGAAGTTGTTTCATTGCATCTATTTTAATGAATCAATCTGCTTTTTTGAACGTGTTCGCTGAATGAACTGTTTAATGACTCAAAGTCCGTTGTCATAACAATGTGCGGCGCTGCAGTGAAAGCTTTTAATGCGCACAAAGGGATCTCCGGGTTGTGCCAAGTTAAAGTTTATTGGGGAAAATGTAGGCCTATTAATAAATCGATTCTTGAGTTATCGGTCGATCTTTAAAATTAATATGAAAACTTTCGATTCAGAATTGGTGAATCGATTTTTTCAACACAGCACTAGTTAACACACAATAAAAATATTGAAGTAAAAAAAATGTTTTAGTGCAACTTTCATGAAGTAAAATCACTAAAAGCCTTCCTTCCGCTAAAAAAATAGTCCCTGACCGTGAATCAACAATGTTACAATGTGTAATATGCATAAAAGCTGAAATAAAAACAACATAGAACGCAGTCGTTGCGCAGTGATGAATATCAACTGCGCTAATGCAGCGCATAGTTCAGTGTTTATCACTGAATAAAGCACAGCTATTGACCAATCAGAATCAAGGATTGGAACTAACCGTTTTATAATTGATATATTGGATGGGAGGCGCTACAAAGTTATCTACTGCACATCAGTTGAAAACAGCATAGACTAAAAGTATCGATTATTGGGATTTAAGATCGTTATCTGTTCATCAAAATGAGAATGTGTGTACTATGTGTACTAACATTTAAAATAATTATTTGATGACAATGCACTTATGTGTGTCCATACTTGTTTTTATAATGTAGTTATATTTGATTATATTAAAAATACCTGCATGTATTTTTACAGCTGTAATTCATTTCCATAAATACATCTATAATGACACAGTTGACTCTTTACCCCTTTAACCCACCTTTAAACCTAACCATACTACCAAACCTGTCCTTTAACTTACCCATATCCATTGGCATATTTTGCGGGTGGGATGGTTGAGACATGTCCCCACTACTTTTTGCTATGGTCGATATTGTTCCCACCACACTGGCGGCATGGTTGTAAATAATATAAATAAATAATCACTGTGAATTGGATGAAGGTGATGTACCCACTGTGACAGAATGGACACATAGACTGAAACAGATATACGTATTTGAGAAGATGACTGCAGATTTGCAGTTTAAATCTGACATTTTTTCGACAGAAGTGGACATTAATTAAAAATTTGCTGGAAATAAATAGACTTGATATATGTTAATCTTTGAATGATGCAGATAGTGTACTGGTATGCGGTGTATTCTTTGAAGTGCTGTCATAGGCTTGTGTATTTTTTTATTTTTTTTATTTTTTATTGATTATTGTTATTTTTATTTTTATTATTTTTTTATTTTTTTATTTTTATTTTTTCTGTATAAGAAAAGTTCAATAAAAACAGTTAAAAAAATAAATAAATAACAGGGCTCCAGACTAACTTTTTTTTACTAGGAGTGCTGTTGCCCCTGATGGTAAATTTTAGGAGCACAAGCAGAAAATTTAGGGGCACCCCTTAAATCAGCTTGCAATGCAATTATTCAAATTTCCCCAAAATAACTGTAATACTGACAAATTCTTTAATAATAAATAGACTTAGCATACAGATATTATGACATGCAGTATTATTAGTTCACAGGCTCCAGACTCAAATTTGAGGGCAGCATCACCTCAAAAAGAACTCGCACTGTTCTACAAAAAAAAAAAAATCTAGTGGTGTTGATGAAATGAACTTTATTTATTATCATTCATAATGTCTTAATGTTAAAGGTATTGAAGGTCAGAATTTTATAAAAACTTTTTACCATATTTGTTTAAACTTTCTATATATATCAATGCATAATTAAAATCTAAGTACTCTGAAAAAAAAGAGTATAAAAATCGAGTGACTCTAGACCGTTTAATGTGCACTAAAGGCAGCTCATTAGTTCGAACCTGGACGTAATCAATGGGCACGAAACAATTGGCTTAGACTGACTGTCACTCTCTCGCAACCATGGCAACCACCCTTTTGCCGACACAGGACCTGCCCACTTGCGCGTCTGCAGATCGTTACCTGTTCGCGTGCTTGTTTGAGCTTGAAGATGCAAAACTCGACAGCAGGTCCTCTTGTCTAAAAAGTGCTCCTTGCCCTGCACTTCGGACTACCCCGTCCTCGGCCTCTACTTCCTCGGACCCTAATAGCAAAATCCTCTGCTTCGCCCTCGACCACGGATCTGTCCTCGAGCTGACGATGCGGTACTTTGCTGTCTTATACTGTCTATGGGTAACTTACTTGTCTCGGGTGTGTAGTCCTCATCAGAATCAACAATGCTTTCATCAAGCAAACTCTTACATGCAGAACACCCATATATATGTAATGAATCTTACATGAAATTCATCTTCATCACAGTGTAAATGATGGCAATGGAAAAGCGTGTATCATGATAACCTTATAGATAACTAACTAGCTCGATAGCGAATCAATATTGTAAGCTTTACCAATATCAATATGCTAGCTTGATAGAGTAATAAAATCCAACTTATTTGTTTATCTTCATAATGATAGTTAGATTTTTTATTTACATGTGTTTCTGACATGATGTCACTACATGCACTTCTTCCTCCCCTCTCCGCTCGTCTGAGGTAAATAATGCGTCTTCAGCTCAGCTGTCGGAGTTGCGCGTTCATGTGTTTTGGGGGCGTGGCTTTGGAAGGAGCCAAGAAGGGAGGGGGTGGAGTGAATGGAAATAATGAGCTGTCTTTAAAACAGTCGTGAGAGGTCTACAGACACTCGATTTTTATACTTTCTTTTTCAGAGTACTTAGATTTTAATTATGCATTGATATATACAGAAAGTTTAAAGAAATTTGGAAAAAAAGTTTTTTTTCAATTCTGACCTACACAACCTTTAATGTGTGTGTGGAAAAATGTATATTAAGGAGTGAACATAGCCAATAAACATCCTACTTGTTTACATGAGTTTTTTTTTTTTAATAAGTAAATAAGAGTTATCCAACATCTTAATTTTTTGTTTTAGGACAATCTTTGAAGGATGAACAAAAAATGTGTCAAATCACATAAAAAATAAATTTAAAAAAGCATTTATATATGAATTTATAGTTTTGAAGTGCAGGAAAAAAATGTGTAGACTACTTGTAAGCGTTTAACTATTTCCTGTCACATTATCATATTTATGGTTAGAGTTACTACATTAGCCTAAATCCATGGTGAATGTTACTGATTTGTGGACTGAAAGCCTTCTATAATTGTTTTTGTCCTGGTTTCCACGCACTTTCTAACGCAAAGTTACGCCACTGCCCGTCATCCCACCTCAATAGCAGCACTAGTGTTTTATAATGCAACGTCAACACAATAACTACACTTAAGGCCATTGCACACTGAGTCCGAAATTTTCGTATGTGTTTTTCGTGTTCGTCAGCCTAAAAATTCCGATGCGTATTCATTAAACCTTTGCGGGAAAAACGCAAAAATACCAAATGGATTCGTCAAGCAGTGAGGAGGATTTTATTGCCCTCTCTCTTACTGAAAAGAGAAGAAATAGAAAATATTGCGTCTGTCCATCCAATCCTGAAATTGCGCCGAGAGGAAGCACCTCCTTATCAGAGTTGCGAATTTATCCCGAAGCGATTCAAAATTTACTTCAGAATGTCAGTGGGACAGTTTGATGCTTTTCTAGCGATTCTGGAGCCACATATTAAAAACAAGACCACCAATTTCCGTGAACCAATCGATTCTGAACAGAGACTGGCATGTCTAAGGTATGGACACACAAACCCCGCGCGCGCCAGGTGGGAAGCGCTGGGCAGACAGGACAGCTGTATATATATTGTGCGTGTGCCCAAATAATACATTAGTTATCAAATTGGCTGCTCAATCACACCTTAATCGATTTTCAAATTTCAATCTGATTGAAAGGGGAGGTTTATTCATTTCATAATCCAATCGAGAGAAGAGAACATAAACACTTGATCGAATTGAAAACCAAAACTGAAAGCACTGCGCATTTTTACAATTTGAACAATCTCCATAGGACGAGCCCCCTCCCGGCCCTGAATTGTCAAAAGACCTCTCAAAATGCTGGCTGTGGATGCGAAAACGCAGAAAATTCGAACCTGATCGATTAATTTTTTGACGGACGAAAGTTTTGTAGGCGGTGTGTAAGCTTGATTGGAATAACGCTGAGGTCGGATTTTTTTTTTAACGTGCGAAAATTTCGGATGCGAATTTCGGAACTCAGTGTGCAATGGCCTTTACACTGTACTTATTTCTGATGTACATATTAGTTAAGCACACCAATATTTTTAACCGAGCCTAAGTAATAATCATTAATGTAGTCATTAAGCCAGAATCATTTAATTCTTTACAATTCCCATTCTAGGGCTGTCAACTTTAGTCGTTTAGTCGACTGAATCGGCTCATATGCCGTCTTGGTCAACTGACATTCTTATTGGTTGAGCCAGTTACTTTTTTCTTTTTATTTTTACCAATAGAAAGAATTTTTCAATGATTTACTCCTTGATATTTATTCCTTTATAAGCAGTTATTTATTACTGTTTTCTAAATAATTAGCCTATGTTTTGTCCCCAACTTTAAAATGCTTTAATTTAGGCTATTTTTGTAACTGCGCCACAGTTTAGCGCACACACATAATACACTCGGGAACCGCACCTGTGGCTGGCTGTGCTGCTGTTTCGCGCTCGTTAAGGGATGCTGTATTCATTCAGTTAGAACGCTGCTTGTTTTGGCTTTAGTCGACAAAATGTCCAGGAAATCTAAATCTTTTGTCTGGCTGCATTTTAAATCAAAGACGACAAGACTGTGGAGGGAGGCGACCGCGTTGCTCCATTATGAGTGCCCAAGTCGCGCGCTTACATTTGAAATCGAACTTGAGCGCGCAAAAGACGTGAGCAGCCTTTTAACGGCTATATCATGCTGTGTTTTCTTAATATGTTTTTGTTTTTATTTGTACACTTGACGCATTTGAAAATAGTCTAAATAATGCAACAAAACGAAAATAAACCTATACGCGGTCCTACAGCCTATTAGGATTGTTTTTTAGGCTATTTGTTTTTTTTTTGTGTGTTGTTTTAAAACGCCTCTGTTCGTCAGGAAGAAAGTTAACCCATAGCTTTGAAAGTAAAGAAGAATATGAAGCCTGTATAAACGAGAGCTTTTGTTAGGATTTTTCATTATGTGGCAGATAGCAGTTATATTTTTTGCAGCGTGTGAGCTCTTCACTTTTTGCAGTTAAAAAAATCACTTAATTTTCCAATAATTGTATTATTATTATAGTTTGTTTGTGATGTTTTTTCGTTGTTGTTTTATAAATGCTCAATGACAATTGTTTAAAAAATGTTTAATCAAAACATCACTTTTTTTTGTCGACTAATCGGTGCGCAGGACAAGACTTTGGTCGACTGAGGATTTCTTTGGTTGACTACAGCCCTATCCCATTCGCTGTGGCCTGTGGTGATGTTAAGCTAGGTCTGTCATCAATGTTATATTGTTATTGGACATAAAGGGCTTTTGATCACACGTGAAACAAGTTGGAAAAGAGTAGCAGTAAACATTGTTTTTGTGTTCCATCAAAGAGAAAGTCATGAGTATAATGTATAATTCTTAAATTTTTGTATTAACTGTTTTTTCAAGTGTCAGGATTTTGGGCCATGATCAGCCCCCATACTTGATGAACACTCACACACACACACACACTGTATGGGAAAGACTTGTGAGTATAACAGTCAGCTGTTATTGTTCTCCCATACTTGCAGTATCTCAGTCCAGAAGTATGTTTATATGAAACTGAACACAGACTTCTTTACTGGAAATTTGTGTTTGTTTGTGTTTCACAGACTTAATTAAAACGCAATCTCGAGTTTTGTTTTTACAGTTGCTGTGTACCCGCAGTATGTATTATTTACACGTAATCCGTAAATGTGACTTTAATTATTCTGTTTATGTTTATTGTAAACATCTTAAAAGCAGTGTGTGTGTGTGTGTGTGTTGGCTTGAGATGTGGTAATTGCCAGAGGCCAAGTGATGCATGGACTAACTCATTGTGAATCCAGTGCACATTTACATTGAAAACACTTCGCCTCTGTTGTGGGTATTTTTGTTTTTCTGTTTTCGTTGGTAGCATTTTTAATGTCAGCGTTTGAGTTGCTGTCAACAAATGATGAATAATGTATTTGTCTTTTTAATCTTGACTGGTTGTTTGCTTCGGTTTATGGGCAAATTAAACTGAGATAACTGAAATGAATGCTTGTAAGAGATGTTTTTTCCAATTGTAGGCACGGGGGTTTGTCCTCCGCATTTTATTGAGGACTGCATGCCTTGTTATTTTCAAAATTGTTTGTGTATTTGTTTACATGGTCTTGTTGATGTTGACTGTTGAGGCCCAGAGGACTTGGAAACTATTCCCTGAATGTCTAAACAATAAAATACAGAAAGGTCTGGCATAGTCTTAACTCTGGTTTCTCTTTTTAGCTGTTCAGTTGTTTTAAAAGTGTTTACTATCCTTGGGGAAGAGAATTGAAATTGGGTGTGTGGAAATTCCTTTGTTCTTGGAGTTTGTGATTTGCGGTTTTACATCACAAGGTATGCAGTGTGATAAAATCAATCTCAACCAGGATAATAAAATGTCTTCTTGACATCCTAAAGCTCATCATATTGTCTGTCAAACAATCAGTCTGTTGCTAGAAGTAGAGACCCGTGCTCCTGCACAAATGTTACCTTCTCCCACTCCCACCCACAACATTCATGTTTTGTCCCGCTCCCGCCCGCAAAAGCCCCCAGGTAAAAGTATTGATTTTTCTTTTTCCTTTAGTAAATCCATGAAATTTTCATTAAATAGTTAAAGCTACTTGTCACCATAGCCACTGCCTACACGTCCCAGCATTAGGGCTGGGTACCGAATTTCGGTACTTTTTAGGTACCGACCGAATTGATTCGGTACTACCGAGTATCGAAACATGTCTTGTTTTTTCGATACCAAATTTCGGTACCCAAGTGGTTAATCTCATCAACGTCAGTGAAACAATAAACACGCAGCACAATAGGCTGTGGCAGAAAACACTAGTTTACGCGGCTGCTCAGAGACGTAGCTCGTCACACGTGAGTGTGTATGTGTGCGCGTGCGTGTAAGCGTCCCAACCCAGATGGATAGAAAATATGTGGAAATGATCCATAGTGTACCTGTGTGCCAGGCTCGATACCAGAAGCACGCGATGCAATATTTTCGACAGGATATTTGCCACCAAAACCAGTAACACGGTAAATCTGATAAGCGCACACACACTTGTTGAGAGTACAAAGTCCGTTTTCCGCTTCAATAACTGGAGCGCGTCACAGATGAACCGACACACAGTATATGGGATACTTGCCTCATAGACAAGAGAAATAGGTCTATAGTCGGTCAAAATAATTCTACTTTTAAACAAAACAATTAGAAATAAATAGTTTGATTACCTGATCCATATAACGTTAGGCGCGCGCATTCACTGCTGCAGGAATGACGAGCCAGCATCGCCATAATCATATTGCTGCCAGCAGACTTATTAAACACTTGTTCATTAATAAACGATAAAAAATATATCCTTGCTGTTGTTTCACGACACATCCATAATAATTAGGCTTCTGTTGCCAGTGCTTTGCGGCAAGCTTCACGTGTGCTGAGCGTGAGGCATATATCCCGCCCCCAGTAGCCTATATTTGATTTAATTCACTTGTATAGCATTTTTCACAATACATATCGTTTCAAAGCAGCTTTACAGAAAATGCATGTTTCTAAATAACAATTTAGAGTGATGATCTGTTATTATCAGAGGTGACAGTGTAATGCATTTCAATTAATTTTCATTCAGTTTCATTGTTAAACATTAAGATAAGGCAGAAACAATGAGCTCTGAAGTAAAGAAAACATGTTGTTAAATGATTAGGAACCATAGAAAACTTTAGCATTGGTGCTTTTTTACACACTTGAGTGTGGAAAAAGTCAACAACTGAAAAATAAAATAAAAATGTAGGTAATATTATATTGATAAATCTGGTTACATAATATTGGTATCGAAAAGGTATCGTTCAGGAACCGGTATCGAAGTCAAGGTATTGGTATTGGTATCGAACATTTTGTTACGATACCCAGCCATACCCAGCATAAACTGAATTAATTATATGTTCATAAATATTTTTTTATTAAAGCATCTACATTCACAAACCACTGTTAACGGAAAAGTAACCTACTTTAACAGAAAAGCAAGCATGGGTGACTTAGATACCTAAATGGTCTTTCTACAGAATCCAAATTCAATAGCCTTAAGCTATCTGATTATTTTCAGATGTGCTATCTGCTATGTGCATGACCGTTAAAATGCCTTGGTATTGGTGAAAACGCAGTTGTTTGTTTTAAGATAATATAAACGAGTTTAACAAATCATTGGGTCTTCGTCAAAATAAATATTGGTTCTGTGATGTTAATATTAATTACTGGCAATCTTGTAGGAAAATAGACAACCTTTCACTGCATTTGGCTTGTATTATCTTCATGTTATTTAAAAACAAGTATTAACTCTAATCTGAACAGGAAGAAAATGCTAATTTTAATCATGGATCTGCCTCTGTCAAATAATCACAGCACTAAATTTTCACATTTGATTGCTGTAACAAAGTTCAGGGAAGGAGGAGGCAGGAACCGGATATCAATGAAAAAACTTTATTGAAATGAAATAAACAAACAAAATACCTGCCAGAAGTTCCTCAAAGAACTGCTGGCTACCCAAATAAAACATAACTACCAGCTGGGCTGGGCGATTTTTTATTTTATTTTTTTTTTTTCTTAAAAAATGTGTGATTTTTTTTTTTTTTATTTAATAAACTTGATTTACGATTAGATTTTTTTTTCTCTGTGTTGAACTAATTATAACTCTTTTGTGTGTTAAACACAAGCTAATTAATACAACTTCATTATAGAGAAAAACAACAAATCCCAAAAAAATATGATCATAATCTATGACAAAAATGCTATTATAAACTAGATTAATGGATAATTCAGCAGTACAATTTAGTCTAGAAAAATCACAAGTGCACAATGTTGAATAAAATCTGAACATTTAGGGGAAAAAAACATTTAGTGGGGAACAAATACGAGACAAGTGTAACACTAAATCTGGTCAAACTTTACACATTGCTCTTTGTATTGTACATTCATGAAAAACAAGATAACAAAAATCAAAAGGATCAATTATTATATAGTCTGGTCTACTATACCATTGAGACATGTTTTAAACGTATAGCACAGCTGTTTAATGAGACAGTAACATATGATAGATAGGACAGAACAAGAAATGAGATGAAAGGCTCCAATACATCGCGGGCCGCGGCACAAAGCGCTCATGCGCATTCCGAGCACTGAATGATGCGCTTGAAGCCTCATGGAGTCACAGCGCACAGTCCAGCGCGTCGAGTCCATAGGTCCGAGTCCGCAGTGAACAGTTCAAAGCACAAAGGAAATTAAATACTGATTCGTGTATAATATACAGTATCTAGCTATGCAATCGTTTATTGAACCTTTACTTTTAACAGTTTTAAATTTCAATTACTGTGCGCGTGAAGAACAATAGTGCTCTGACTAGTGTTTTGCTCTAACAGACACCCGGTAGAAAGTAACGTCATGATTTAGTTACAGCAATATTCCAGCAAGACAAAGTTGTTTTATGCGAAACCATAGACGTTTATCTACAGATCAAGTATAATAATAGGAACATTGAATCATCTTTGAGAGAGTTTCATTGTATTGACTGTCGTAACTGAACTGTGGAAACCCTGAAGGAAGATTTGGTGAATGCTAAATGTAAGTTACACTATACTGAAGAGGGGGAGAAAAAAAATCTAAAAAATCGATTTTTTGAAAATATGAATCGATTTGACCTGCCAACTCGATTTTTATTTCAAATCGATTTTTTTCCCAGCCTACTACCAGCAGCCCCTCGCGGACGACTGCTGGCTTACCAAAATAAAATATAAAATACAAACCAAAAGCAGGCCTGTTCCTCTCTCGATCATCCACTTTGATCATTAGCAATCGCACCACCGGCCTCGCGACATTCTCGACATCTCTCTCACGTCCTCGGACGTCCTGCTCACCACAATTACTTTTAGATTTTTTTTTTAATGACATTTTTTTATTCTTGGCATTTAATAAAATTAACAACAGTGTATGTTGTTAATTAGGTTAAATGCCAAGCTCCATGTTATTTTTATTATGGTATTGTGAGAAATTGCACTGGTATTTGTATTGACTACTTCAATTAATAATATGATAATCCTAATAAAAACTAGTGTCTGATAAATAATGAAGTTGTGTGCTGTGTGTCTGTAGGTGTCTGTATCAGTGGGGATGATAACTCCTCAGGCCATCACCCCTCAGCAGATGCAGCAGATTCTTCAGCAGCAGATCCTGAGCCCTCAGCAGCTTCAACTGTTACTGCAGCAACAACAGGCCCTCATGCTACAGCAGGTACCACACACACACACACACACACACACACACACACATTGGGTTTTTATGTTATATGAATACTCTCCATTGACATTTTTTATACTGTACATTCTTTACATTCTATCCCCTTCCCCTAAACCCAACCATTACAGAAAACGTAATGTTTTACATTTTTGAAACAACAATTGTTTAGTGTGGTTTATAAGCTGTTTCCTTCATGGAGACAGAATTTTGTCCCCACAATGTAAAAAAAAAAAAAATCAGGTTTTCCTATGAACCTACAATCCCAGCAGCCAAGTTGTGGCTCATAGAAATTAAACACATTGCACTATTAGAACTTACTACGGCGAGAATTGACAAAGCCAAAACAAAAACACTTAAGGCCTGGACTGAATTTGTTAAAAAGCTATCTCATATAATAACTCAATAGACTACCCGTATTGAGTGCTTCTGAACGTTGTCAAGGAGGAGCAGTGGAATTCCTAGAGCTGTGCTGGTGTTGTTAATCCACCCCTAATTTATTCATTTATCGTCTATACTTATTTTTCTATTTATTTATTTTCTATTTATTTTTACAAGCAAACCCTGGTCTTGTACATAGTTATTTGTGGTCGCACATGTGGACCATGTAAAACCTTGAAAAAATAAATAAATAAATAATCATAAAAAAAATCAGGTTTTCCTAATCTTTTGGGGACATTGGTCTGAGGGATATCATACAACATAGGGAATATCTAGACCACACACACAAATCAGTTTTTTTCCTTTTCAGTAATGGTTAATTTTTTTTACCAACTAAATTGGTTCTCAAATCTTTTTTACTCAAATGCCCTCACCCCTCATAACCGAGGAATTTTTTTAATTACATTTTTTACATAAACTGGGCGCTTTTATCTATTAAATGAATGTATTCATTTTATTACATCAGGGTTTCCGCGGGTCTTAAAAAGTCTAAAAAAGTCTAAAATTTCAAAATCACAATTTAAGGCCTTAAAAAGTCTTACATTTGCTGAAGTATTGTGTTCTAGGTCTTAAATCTTTTTAAACGGGTCTTAATTTTCCTATGTCCATGTAAATCTCATTGAAATGATCCCACAGCACTTTGGATTGTTTTTTTTGTTTGTTTTTTTCATATTACGTAGTTGTTGTTCTTAATTCGCTGTATTACAACTACAAAATAGACCAACATGCAACAGCCAATCAGTTTTGAGGTTTTGTGTTATTGGTGGATATCTCAGATACCACAGACAGACATAAAACAAATTTTATTCAGCTATGGGGAAGTGGAAGTTTAGCGATACTTGGCTTGAAATATCTGAATTTAGGCTCTATTTTGCTGATTAGGATTTTGCTTTTTGATCAGAGCCAACACTAATAGCGGAGGTGCTCTGGGTTCTCCATACGGCGACATGACACCAGTCCTACATTGTTTCAAACGTTGTTTCCTTCAGGTGCTGGAAACAGACGGAACAGCCTACATTACGCGCTTCGGAATAGGGATTTACAAAAACAGAAACGGAACAAATTCCCAAAATCACGTGACTTTAAAGTATGTGATAGTCACGTGACTATCACATACTTTAAAGTCAGCCCCTTGGAAGTTTTGCTTAGGCTTCTCCTATACCCATTTTCCATCAGAATGGTTCCCGTTTTGGAGCCAGAGCCTGCTCTTGGGCCAGGCGAACTGGAGCCTGTCGCGAACTGGCCGTGTTTCCATGGACAGAAACGAACTCTGATGTAACGCTACTATGTGTTGTTTATAGGGCTGTAGTCAACCAAAGAAATCCTCAGTCGACCAAGGTCTTGTCCTGCACAACGATTAGTCGACAAAAACCGGATGTTTTGATTTAACTTTTTTTTAACAATTGTCATAGAGCATTTATAAAACAACAACGAAAAAACATACAAAATAATAATACAAATTCTTTGAAAATTAAGTGATTTTTTTAAACTGCAAGTGAGGAGCTCTGTCCTTGGTCTATGGTGACAGTCACAATCGCGCACCTGATCACACCACACGCTACAAAATAATATAACACTGATCTGCCACATAATGAAAAATCCTAACAAAAGCTCTCGTTACAGGCTGTATTCTTCTATACTTACAAAGCTATGGGTTAACTTTTGTCCAGCCGATCTGTTAGGCGTTTTAAAACAACAGACAAAATAGCCTGAAAAACAATCTGAAATCTAGGCTCTGTTGTAAGAAAGCATATAAGTTTAATTTCGTTTTGTTACATTATTTAGACTACTTTCAAATGAGTCAAGTGTACAAATAAAAACCTATTAAGAAAACAATCTATTGAGTCAGTATGATAAAGCCGTTAAAAGAGCTGCTCACGTCTTTTGCGCGCTCAAGTTCGATTTCATATAGGCACGCGATGTGCGCGCTCATAATGGAGCAACGCGTTCACCACCGTCGCCTACCTCCACAAAAATGTAGCCAGACAAAAGATTTAGATTTCTTGGACATTCTGTCGACTGAAAGTAGCGCTGAACTGAATGAATACAGCAAAATTACCTACCGGTACATCCCTTACTGAGCGCGAGCAGCAGCGCAGCCAGTAGGTGCGGTTCCAGAGTGTGTTATGTGTGTGCGCTAAACTGTGGCGCAGTTACAAGAAATAGCCTAAAAAGCATTTAAAGTTGGGGATAAAACATAGGCTAATTATATTTAGAATACAGTAATAAATAACTGCTTTATAAAGGAATAAATATCAAGGAGTAAATCATTGAAAATGTATTTCTATTGGTAAAAAAATAAAATAAAATGCGACTGGTCGACCAATAAGAATGTCAGTCGACCAAGACGGCATCAACCGATTAGTTGACTAAACGACTAAAGTTGACAGCCCTAGTTGTTTACCTGCCTAACCTATAACCAGTCTAAAATAATAACTCTCTAGTGAACCAGCAGCTCATATAATCTACAGGTTCTCTCCATCTGTCCTTTTTGGATATAAACTGAAAACTGAAAGCATTGATTCACTCGTCTCTCGCACACTGGTCTCTCACGCTGTATAGTTTTATATATTTAGATGTAAGAGCAATGTAGTGCAACGTTATTACCTTGCTCAACGAGACAGCGCCAGCATTTCTCTGCCCCACTCCAAGGCACCAGAACAGTGTCGGAGGAAAAGGGGTAATGGTTGGCCCTGACCCCCTGGTTGAGAACCACTGTGTGATTGCATTTTTACACTGAAATTTTGCCAGTGGCCAAACAAAACGGGTTTTGCTGCGCCACACTAATACGTCTCAGTGAGATGTACACAAAACTGTGGAAGTTATCAAACACTGCTTTTACTAAACATTTAGTCAATCTGTATTTGAAAACGGATAATGTACATAATACATTGACAAAGCTAATGCAAACATAAACCAACATTGGCAAAGCTAAGCTAAATTGACTTCATTCATGAGCCAATGTGGTCATCTCAAAATATCCAAATTGTAGATTATTACTTGACATGGTCAATACTAGGAACTCGCATACTTCCCTATTATATAGTAGAAAAAAATTAGGGATGTGCACGAATATTCAAATTTTCTAATATTCGATATGTAATTACTATTTGAAAAATTAAATACTATTCGAATTTTGAAAGTCTTTGCTGGCCGTAAATGCAGTGATAATCCTAAGAACTAACTCGCAGTTATAATTAAATGCACTGGATGGCGCTGTGGAGTGTGTTAACAAGTTGTCTGTATTTGATCACATAATGTTGTCGTCTGCCTTGCGAAGTTTGGAATTAACGTTACTTGAAAAGGATCTTACTAAACGGAATTACTTTTGATCAAATTAATTAATTAATCTGAGTTATGATATCATCACCATGAGAAAGCACATGAAATCCAAACAGTCGAGTGAGGAAAGACAGCTGTTCATCACTGCATCACAACTGCAGGTAAGCGCAGCTGGACCCCGCGTGATCAAAGATGTTAACTTATCTAATAGCAAAATGATTTTGAGACGCACTTATTTTAAGTTTCGTTAAGGGAGACCGAGTTTAGAACAGAAAATGCAAAGTGCTGTTAGAAACACCGTTCTCTTTGTGTTCTCTGAAACGTCTGTCAGCGCGGCGTCTTTCCTCACTCGAACATAAAGTGCTGGCGGCGCCCTGCATGTAACGTTAGATATTATTGTTTTCTCAACATAAGCGTGAAACAATATAAAGACGATAATCAATCATTTGCTGACTCTGTGTGTGTGTATGTGTACGTTCTGTAATCGATAATCTGCTTTATTATGCTACGTTCACACCGGACGCGTAATCGTGTGTTAATTTCGCGTCTACCGTGCCTAGTTTGACGTTTGACCACTTTGTGTTCATTCGCGCGTCAAGAGCGAAACTGACGCGGGTAAAATAAAAAGTTTGAAGTGAAATTTACGCGCGTCTCGCTCGTCAAAACTTATACACGAACTTATACACATATTATGTTGATTGTTACATCATAATAATATTTAATATAATCTAGATATGGAATGAATAACATTCAATACAAAATGAACATGTCTCTTATATAGAAATAATGTTTTAAGTTATAAAATATTTGCTTTGTTGTGCATAATCCCACCATGTATTTAGTCATATACAAAATAATTTATTGAAGCATCCAGACACTTCACCACGTGAGCAAGCAGCTAGGCTCCTGATTGGTTGAACGCTGGCACGAATTCACGCCAAAGTTCAGATTTTTCAACTCGGCGTGAATCTCACGCCAAAGTTCAGATTTTTCAACTCCGGGCGGCAGACGCGAATTCGCGTCAAACTCGTGAATGCACAAAAGGCACTAACTAAATCATTCGCGCTTAACACGTGAGACGTTCAATTCGCGCCATTTTGCGTGAATTGAGGTCATTCGCGCCTGTTTGTGGCTGCCGCTCCACGCCTCATTCGCGCCGCAGGAATTCTTTTCATGCGCGAAAGCGTCTTCCATTGACTTAATATTGAAATCATTCGCGCCTGACGCGCTATTCTCGTCCGGTGTGAACATACCATTAGGGTTTTTTTTCGCTCGCGCTGCTTGAGCATGCTTTTAATAATGCTTTTTTATATATATATTTTTTTTTTTACGCATACATAGGCCTACTGTTTAATGTGTTCCAACTAAAAGAAAACTTTAATTACTATTGTAAGCTTGTTGTGTATTGCCTAATTGTAAGCTTGTCCAGAAATGGTGACAAAAACGTAAAAAATAAAATAAAAATAACGTCTTTTTCGTTAAACATAATTTAAATAAACGAATATTCGAATATTCAATTTTTATGAGCCCGAATATTCAAATGCAATATTTTTGAAAAATGCCCATCCCTAGGAAAAATACAGTATGTGACAAAAGTATGTCCGAATTCACAGTACTCATAAAAGAGCAGGCAGAAAGTACCCGGATGACCTAATACTTCCAGAGAGATTCTGAAGTTGTGAATATGATGAATGCTTTTCTATCCCATGAGGCCACAGGAGAGGATTTAGGTCTGGCAGTGAAGCGATGCAATTGACGCTGGTGTGTCACATGATAATGACAACATAGGCAAATGTAGCACATCCAGAATAAATTCATACTACACAGTACACACAAGTTGTGAAGTAATTACTTACAAGAGAGAATTCGATTTCGAATGCAGCCTCACTCATGAGTAAACTACCTTGGATTGATGTGTCTTGTTTTCTGTGTTAATGTTTTGTTTCCTCCTGTGTCTCAGCAACAGCTTCAGGAGTTCTATAAGAAACAGCAAGAGGAACTCCACCTGCAGCTCCTGCAGCAACAACATGCTGGGAAACCCAGTAAAGAGGTAAAAGCATCACCATTTAAGACTGAGGACCATCAGAGCCATTTGTTGCCCTTGTCCTCAGCGATCTCTGCCAGATTACTGTCACACAGCCTTCTCTTCACCAGCCACATTTCTGTCTTTTGACGGCTTTATGTGACTACTGTGAGCGAGTGAAGACACCGGCTGTGGTGTCGGCAGCTTTATCACTTGAGTGAACGAGCCGGCTGTGCGGTGATACTCTGAGTGGATGAAGACCCCAGCATTGACTGTACTGTGAGTGTCAAGTGTCTGTCTCTGTGTCCCTCTTACAGCAGATGATGGTCCAGCAGATGGCTATACAGCAACAGTTACTCTCCGTTCAACAGCAGCACCTGCTCAACCTGCAGAGACAAGGCCTGTTGTCTGTCCCGTCGGCTGTGCCAGTGCACTGCCTCAGGGTAACAACACCTCACTGCCACATGACATGAATGACTGTTATGAGAATGTTTACCGTCAAGGAATGGATCCTAAAGGTTCAGGGGTTCACCAAGTACTGTACTGTTGTTTTTAGTAGGCATCATTACGTTCATTCCACTCAACTTGCATCACCAACGCTTTTATCACTTGTGTCCCGTCAAAGAACTTTCTATTCATAAAATAATCCTGAAAATAATGTATATATTTAAATGCAGCCCTAGTGAGCATAAAGAGTGATTTCAAAATATTTGTTTTAAATCTTGAAAGGAGTCCTTGATTTGTTTCATACATAACATATTTGTTTATTGAACCTTTATTCAACCAGGAGAGAAACCTGAAATAATAAACTCTTTTTAAGAATTATCGTGGTCAATATAGGCAGTACTTTACCTTGTTTAATTTTTAAATGGCTTGTGTACAATTAACCATCATTAAAACAGGCTGTTTGATGGCTTAAAGCTACACTTTGTTACTCTTTCAGTTTATTCTTAGCTAAAAACACTTAGTTCTTTCAAAAATATATGTGCTCATTAATGTATATTAACTTCGTTCAAGTAATAAAGTATTCTCGTGAGTGTATAATATGCCATTGAAAACACATACGGGTAAGGGGTTCTATGTCAGTCGCCATGTTGCCCTTATCTTGAAAGTACATTAGCCAAAGAGGGACATACCGTTAATTCAGCTTCGCTTTCACGTTACGTTTGAGTTAACACTCATGGACGAGGTTCGAACTGGAAGCCATGTTAATCTTGGACTACATTGGCCACCGTAGGAGTTAAAACGAAATCGGAATTGAGAGGAACAGAAACTAATATTCACTGGATGGTCATATACCTTTTCACCACTAGATGGGGTAAAAATCACACAGTGTAGCTTTAAGATGTTCTCTTGCTGAAATGAATATGAAAATGAATCACAAAGATGGTTCAAATGGGTTTAATGAGAGATTTTTTTGCTATCCAGTAATCCCATGACTGTCAGAGGTTAATGATTGGAGGTTGGATGGATTGGAATAGACAGAGAATCGTGGATATAGAGGTCTTAGTGTCGCCTTGCTTTGCCTGCTTTTGGCTTGCTTAGTTGGGTTTATTTAACATTTAACAATATTATTGATCTGTGTTGTACTACTTTCATGTTATCACTGTGAAGCTGCTTTAATACAATCTGTATTGTGAAAAGCGCTATATAAATAAATGGCTTGACTTGACTTATTAGTTGTCTAGTGATCTAATTAATAAAGGCTGTGTCTTACTCGCAGGCATAAATCCTGCTGAGCTTCAGCAGCTTTGGAAAGAGGCGGCAGATGCACGGCAGGAGGAGAAGAGTAGAGGAGACAAATCCCCCTCTCCTCCCAAAACTCAGATCCTCAACCACCACTCCAGCACCAACGGACACCATGTGCTCCGACCCAGCCGGAGAGACAGGTATGTCATCATTCAACCGGGGTTTGAGGCATAATTATTTTGCATACAAGCATATGACATTTATTTTTCCAGAGATCATGTGTGTGTTGTGCTTAAGAATACTGTGTTAATATTTGCTCTTGATGCTCTCGCTCTCTCATCAATATCTGAGCTCAGAAGAGTAAATGAACAACGGTAAACTGAAGCACTCTGGTAGCTCTGCAGGTTTACTAACTCACCAAGCTCATCCTATATGAGATTAATCAGATACACAACACAAACGTACTTACATCTGCACAAAAAGACACAAATGCACAAGTGAACCTGACAGTGTGTTGATGCGTTCTTCCAATTGATGACATTCTGTTTTAATTAGTGCTGTCAAACGATTAAAATATTTAATCACGATTAATCGCATTGTCATAATTAACTTGTGATTAATCACACATTTTATCTATTCTAATATATCTCTTGATTTCTTTTTGTCCCATTATATTTTCTCATTTTAATGCTCTTATTAACATGGAAAAGTGGATTGGCTTGCTTTCTGCAATTATTTTTTTTATTGAAAACAACATTGGCATATACTGTGTTCAATTTCACACTAACTTTCTCACTTGGAGCAAATAATCTTTCACACAATGTAACTGTCCATCAATAAAAGAGTGAATCAAGTTGCCATCAAGTCACAGAACACACTGGCAAAAGTTTAAATATTTTGAACTTTGACCGCGGCGTGCGCGCCAGTACACTTGCGGTTTGGTCAACAAAACGTCCTCGCGCGGTGCTAGCCATTGAAATGAATCGCAGTTAAAAAGTTTGCTAGGCTACAAAGAATGTTAATCTTGCGATAAAAAGACGCCGTTAAAATCGGTTTGCGTTTACACAGTTAATAACGTGTTTAACCTGACATTTATATAATGAGAAAATTATATTTTCTCATTATAATTACCTCGAGGTATAGACAAAACTCTGCTATAACTAATCAGAAAAAAAAAACGGTTACGCGATCATCAATATGTCGGTAAGATTTTATACATGAATTAATACTTTTATTCAGCAAGGATATATTAAGCAAAAATGACAATACTGACATTTATAATGCTACAAAAGATTTCCTATTAGATAGGATAAGATGCTATTTCTAATAAATGCTGTTCTTATGAATTTTCTTTTCATTAAAGAATCCTGGAAAAAAATGTACCATGGTTTCCACAAAATATATTAAGCAGCGCATCTGTTTTCAACATTGATAATAAGTAGTTTTAAAAAATATATATTCTTGAGCAGCAAATCATCATATTAGAATGATTTCTGAAGCATCATGTGACACTGAAGGCTGGAATAATGATGCTGAAAATTGAGTTTTGATCTCAGAAATAAGTAGCATATTATAATATGTATGAATCCGTATGTGCTGTTGTGGCTGTGTTCATCCACTATGGGGTATTTTTGAGTCTTAGTTTGGCCATAACTTTCTCCGTGTTTTAGCAAATGGAATGATTTTTGGTGATAAATCTTATTTTGACACATATTTTGGGAAAAGGCTTTGAAAGTTTGTAAAAACTCAACAGTACACTGTGGGCAAATTCACTAGCCTTTCGTTATGTTCGATGTGAGTATAAGAGACTTGAAAAAATTCTCTTTAACTCTTAAATGTATATTATTTTATGCTATGCTATTCAACACTACACATCATGTTACATTGATTCTTAAAATGACAGTAATATTGTTTATTGCAATTCTTTTGAATAATATTTTGTCCAGCAAAAGTAGCAGCCGCGTGACAGCCCTAACAGTGATTGTGTCTCTTTGAAATGTAACATTGATGACCAGTCTAACCAGTGGAGTTGTGAGGTTCCCCAATTAGGGATGGGAATCTCTAGGCACCTCATGATTTGATTACGATTTCAGAGGGCTGCGATGCTAAAATGATTATCGATGCACCTTTTTGTGTGTGGCTACTTGGTACTTTTAAAGCAAAGTATTTATAATGACCCATAAATAATTTACTTCAAATATCTTTTATTAATAAAAAAAAATGGAAGTGATTTGGCAAGTCACTTTTACGCCAGCCTTCACACTGGCAGTTGAAATCAGCTCCGATGCGGCTACAGAACGACCGGAAGTCATTCATTTCCTATGGAGATTCGCAGACCGCATGCGAATGGGTCGAAACGGGTCCGACTGAGTGCGGTGCGAAGAAATCGTGTCTGTTGGTCATTCGAATGCGTTCAAAAATTTGAACTCTTGCGAAAAGCTACGGACGGTTCCTATCCGAAAATTCCAGCGGAAGTTGAGCGTTGCTATGGTACTGATAAACAAACCTGAATTATTAACGTTTAATACAATAAATAATGATTTTATAACGAGAAGTTGTCATGTCATTTTTTATTTTCATGACTTTCTAACGTTGTTAGGGGGGCAGTTAATACAATTAAATTGTAGGCTATTGATCACCATATCAGTTTTTCAGTCGTCCTGACACGTCAGCAGCCTTCCTATTAATATGTCTAATATAACCCTCATCAGAGAGATCATAAAGAACTGACAGAATCAACCTTTTTGTTCTACCCCGTCCGAACGCCTTTCACTGTGTAGTACGACGTCCGTTGGGAGCGTATTGCGTATTACGGAGCTGATTTCAACTGCCAGTGTGAAGGCGGCGTTAAGGTTACATTTGCCATCATATGTGACGCGATCTGGGAAAACCCGTCGGATGTCGCGCTGGAACGCTTTCAGTAAAGTCTAAAAATAGACTGAATGTCAGTTTTTTGTCAAAATTAGTTTTTTATTAAATTATTATTCTATAACATCTTGTTTATCATCTCTGAATATAACTTGGGAAAATTCACTAGTTTACTGCAGAAAAATAGCGATTTATAACGACCAGCTGAAAAGACTGCGTTTCACTTTAATAACAAGCACGCAGGCGGAGCGGATGGGGAAACACCATAGAGGAAACACAAATCTCCCGTTTAGCTCTCCTTCTCTTAACACTACAAAGACAGTTCACCTATCAAAATAAACCACATAACAGAATAAAGTCCAGTCCTGGGTGAACTACAGCGGCACGCAAGTTATTTATTTATGTATTTTTATCCAGCGCTATCGTGTGGTATGATGCGGAGCACAAGAGAACAACAGAGTTTGAAGTTGCTCGTCTAAAAGACCTTGCTCGCCTCTCAATCGTCCAATTTCAAAACGGTTTTCACAGGATGAATTTTGAGTTCGTAAGTTTTCGAATGATACCCAATCTATGATGATTACTAAAATATGTGATATGTAAAAAAGGCAATAAAAAAGGGAGCGCCAGTCGTCGCGCTAGCAGGATGTGACCGTTATTTAAACCTGTTTTTCTCAAAATTCTGTTTCTGAAAATCATAGCGATCAGCTGACTTAAGATAACCATAACTTTTGTTACAGACAACCGATAAAATAAATAAAAACAGATTTGGAAAGGGCTTGAACCCAGCTTTAATATGGTATCAAAACCTGTAATATGTCAAATTTCACCATGTGGTGGGTTTTCCCAGATCACATCACATATGTCCCAACATGTCAAAGAACCAACAGGAAAAGAAATGTGTGCCTGTACTAGCAACATACTTGTAGCAAATGAAGACAAACTTCAGCTTATTCTGAATCTCTAACATAAAATAATAGACTTCTAACCAACATCCTCCTGTTATGTGCAATGAGCAATAATGATGTAGGCTACCAGCAGCTGTCATAGAAAAATAATGCTTGTGGAATTATGCATATTCTGAATAATTAGTCACATACAAAAGCTGCTCTTATACACAAATAAATGATAAAGAGTCTAAGACGTATACTTGAAATTGTTTTTGTATACCACAATCAAAAACCGCTTATACATAAAAAGTAAATGGACATTTTTGTGACTGGCATTGCACTGATACACACTGTGACTGTGGAGGGCAGTACAGTAAACCTATGTATAATGTACGTATAATAATGAACAGATCTGTTTACAGCATATTGACGTGAAAACAAAACAATACAGAAAGCAGCTCTCATACAAAAATAGAAAAAAGGCCACAATTAAATTATGCAAATTATCCACATGTTATCTTTTAACGAAGAGCGCTCTTTGGATTTTGCGTTCAGCCATCACGCCACCTTTTGCGTTACGTCAATGTTACGTTATTAAAAAGATTATTATTTTTTGAAAATCGTTTTTTTTTTTTTCATTTGTGAATTCGATTCAGAATTTGTTGAATCAGAAGTAACTTGTTAATCACAAAGACAAATGCCTCTTAAAATACCTGGCAACTGTTTTTGTGTGAAAGGTGACAGTCCACGTCAACTTGTTCCCTGCAGGCCTTCCTATTGTTTTTCAGAGGTCTAAACCTGTTTGTCTATATGTTCCCGGAGCTTGTTTGCCCCAAAAGCACTTGACTGCTGTCTAATCCAAAACCTGTGACTGTTACTATGTGAACTTTGCTTATATAATGTATTGCTGTTTGTTGACTGGTTTGAACTTGTTTATGCATCTGCATGAACCCATTACCCAAGCAATTGGGGTTAAGAACCAGTAGCCTTCTGGTTCCCCAACCCCGAGTCTTAACCACTACACCACACTACCCCGTTAACAATAAACGCTCGGATTACAGTAGGTGCCATCCTGTCCTAGTGTTGCATTGATGTGGTCTGTAATGTCAGCAGAGCCCTCTTATGGCCCGCCTGTGATTGTTTGCATGATATTGGTGGAGGGTGAGAGCTCAAGGACTGTGTGGTCAGTTTCAGGTGTCATGTAAACTCTTGCCCGCCAGAGAGACGCCTGCAACTAAAACCTTACGTGCAGCCACTGGCACCAGAGAACAAACCCTTCACCCCTTCCAGAAGACCACGACATGTGGCCATTGTCTATCCATCTCTCCTTCTGGCTTACTGAGTGACATGCAAACACTCTCACGCTGATGGACTGAGGGATCAAATGTAATCAATCCTTTAAAATCTGTCCCACTCAATCTTGATCCATAAACTACTGTAGCGTTCTCTCCCGAGTGCTTTTTTTTTTTTTTGAGCCGAGTGTTTGACATTGGGCTGGGATCTCCATCTGCAAGAACAAACAGTTCATTGTGCCTGTTTGTTTTATTGTGTCTGCTTGCTGGATTATTTGATTGTTTAGTGTGTTATGAGGATGGAAATAACAAAGTCTGTTTTAATTTGTCAAATGTGAGTCATCGCCCTCGGGGCTTCAGACTGCGACCAAAATTTGAGAGTGTGCGACTCAATTTTACATCCAGTCGCACATGTAGGACCAGTAAATTTTTCCCTTTTTTTAGTAACGCTTCCTTTTACAGTCCAGTTACCCATGTAAATACTATGTACTTATTTTTAGGGCTGCAGCAAACGATTATTTTGATAATCGATTATTCTAATGATTATTAGAACGATTAATCGACTAATCATCGATTATTTTGCCAGCTAATCATTAAGTTTGGAAGGATTATTCAGCTTTTTCAATTAGTTAAAACATTGAGTTATACATATTCTTACAATAAAATTTAAAAAAAGAAAATCAGTTCAGCTTTTGAAATAGTGGTTTTAATGAACTAGAGCTAACTGAACAGGTCATTCTCTTTAAGTTTAAATCAAATCACACACAAATGCTCTCTAAGCATTGTTTAATAAGCCCACTGCTTTTCATAGAACTGAAACAGAAAAAGGGTCATTACTTCAGGACACAAAAAGGGTAAAATATTAATCTGAAAATCATTATTATAGATATAAAATGACAATAGTTGTTTTTTTTTTTTTGTTTTTTTTTTTTTTACATGAGAATTGAGCTGACAGAGATGTTCCCATTCACCTTTTAATTTACAGAATGAAAAAGTAACTGCAATGATATTCTTCCTAACATCTCCTTTTGTAAGTCTTCATGATTATGGAACAAAATACAGGCAAGTAATAAGACTTAATACCTAATAGTGTTACAATAATAAAAACAGCCTTGACTCCTAAGTTAAATCAAGCTTTATTCTATGCAAAATAAATCATCACATTACTGTAATTATATTATTATTGATAATATTATTACTATTAATAGTATTGCATAATCTAATAAAGAGATACGTTACCACTGCTACAGTTAATTTAGTTAGCTCCAGCTGGAGAACACTCGATTCTCACCGGCTCCTCTTTTGCCCGGATGTTTCCTCTTTAAGTGCTCCAACATGCATGTTGTGCTCCCGTGAAAAGCAAGTTCTGCCTTGCATGTATTGCACATGACAGCATTGTTGGTTTTAAGTTTTGTAAAACTTTGCCAAAACTTGCTAGTTCTGATTCGTTTGCACTCGTCATAATTCGTGCTATTTTTTTCTTTTACCGCACTGGCATTTATAAAGGGCTGCATTACACTCTAGCGCCAAAGTGCCGTAACGGTACTACAACTACTCGACAACAAAGATATTTGTCAACCATTTTTATTGTCGACAATGTCGACTAATCGTTGCAGCCCTACTTATTTTAGTAACTACAATTACTGGGTAATAACTAGTACTAACCCTGAACCTACCCTAAACCTACCCCTGTTCCATGTACTTGCCTTATATTAGCCAGTACTTTCCAGGTAAGTACACTGTAGGTACTGTACTGTAAAAGGAAACCGTTTACCTTTATATATATATATATATATATATATATATATATATATATATATATATATATATATATATATATACATATATATATATACACGAAATCTATTACACGAACGTGGAAGGGGCTAACCAATAAACCCGGAATGTGTGGCAGGCCAATGAGTGTGAGAAGAATAGGGAATGGCCTGTAAGTGACTAATGTGTGGAGGGGGAGGGTCCTAGAGAGCTAATCGAGCACACGTTTAAATTTCTGTTAAGGAGACAACCTGTTGTGCGTCTGAGCAATCATGAGCAAACTATTGACTCGTTCTTCCAACCTGCGGCTAGTGTGCCATTTAAATTCACTTGCTGGCTTCCCAAATAATACATTACAATAGCGACAATCAAAAAAAAAAAAACGTGAACAAAACGATTACTCTTTGTAAACACTGATCAATGTGAGTGCCAAATCTCTGACATGACCTGTCATTTACGCCATCATCACCCGTGAGTTGATAGCACACGAGCGCAGGCGAGACCTGAACTGCAGACGCTGACCATCGGTTTAAACTAAACTCATTTAAGTTTTGCCAATGTAAACATTCAAAAGCAAAACTCGAAAAGAACTCACGTCTAGAAGATTTGTGCACGCGTGTCTGTACGTGCACACGTGTATGTGTATGTGTATGTGTAGGCTACTCAGCTCAGACAACGCACAAATATTGAATTCTCTTATAAGTCTTGCACTTGAATGGTAGGGCTGTCAATCGACTTATCGCGATTAATCGCTTCCAAAATAAAAGATTGTGTTTACATATTATATGTGGGTGCACTGTGTATCATTCATCAAATATATATAAATACACACACATGCTTGTATATATTTAAGAAATATTTTTATGTATATATTGTATATAGATTTATATATAATTTATATTATATATAAATATAAATATTTATATATATATATATTTTTTTCCTAACAATACATGCATGTGTATGTATTTATATACATATACAAACATATATTATGTAAACAAACTTTTATTTTGGATGCGTTTAATTGCGATTAATCGTTTGACAGCCCTATTGAATGGACAAATTCACACAAAAAGTATGTCAACATGTCCGTCTTGATGAGTATCCTAGCAGACATAGTCTGTCATGCTTTAAGTGAACTTATATGGTCAAGAAAGACACTCACAGTATTGTGTAGGCCTACTGAATCAGCTCTGAATTTAATAGCTTTTTTAACTTTAATAAGGATTAATCTTTAATTTATATAGACAAATATGCAATGTTATTTAACATTTGATTATTTTATTTAATTTCAGTACCTGGAAACTAATTTTAGACCTACCTGAAAACCATAGTTTATTCTATTGTATTTATTTGTGCTTTTGCTTGTGGTTAGATTATTTGTTAATTTTTTCTTTATTTTATTCTATATTATATTCTTTATTTTATTCTTGATTATATACTTTATTTATTTATTTAGTTTGACAGTAGTCTTTTTTCCCTGAACATAGCACATACCGAATCTTACTCGAAACCTAAAACTGTGATACAAACTGAACCGTATTTGAAACGTTGCAGCCATAGTAGTGTCACAGTCGGAAGATGACTCAGAGTGAGAGGTTTTTTTGTTTTTTTTGAAAAAGGCCCAACCAGCTATTTTCGTGAAGACTGGTTGCGAGAATTCAGTTGGTTATGGTTATACTGGTAGGAGACGAATTCCATGACCTGCGAATGTTGCAGTTGCTATCTCATAACTGCGGGGAACACAAAGTTTGCAGACAGCACAGGCACTTCACAGTTTATAACACAATACGCTAGTTAAACACAGTCTTAATCTCAAGCATAGAGTATGCGGTGACATGTGAATAAATCAAAAAGCAATGCCCCGGTTGCTTTTAGAAGGCAAGAGGCTGTAACGTTAAGTCAGAGCGCAAAGGCATTCATTTCTGCATCGATTATCAAAGTATTTATTAGTAATACACTGGACATTTAATTAGTAGAAATGTGAATATTTGGTTAGTATGTTGATTTGCGGTGTGTGCTCCAAAATATTCTGGTTGTGCCCCTGAAAATTTTCTGTTGGGGGCCATTGTGCTCCTAATGAAAAAAGTTAGTCTGGAGCCCTGTTCCTAGTTGGGGTTGTGTTCAAGCACTGAATGAGAAAAGATGCTCGCCTTAGACCTCTCTCGGTTTTGTCTGTGTTAGGGAAGGAATCCGCTGGCAGAGACACACAGGGCTCTCTTAGGCGGAGAAAGGAGAGGGTCATGGTCAAAGGACACAACCTCTCTTGATCCCAAACAAATAAGGCATTCTTGACATTTTTCAAAGTTCAAAAATAAGTCTTTCTCAAATAGTCCACTGTTTGATACAAAGTCCAAAACATGTCCTGCTACTTTCTCAGCTGGAGCTGAATTGAAGAATAGAGCTTTATGAAAACATCTGACAAAATCCTGTCTGTTACATTTCAATCCCGATACGCGATTTTGATTAAAAAAAAAAAAAATCCATATAGAAAATACAGCATATATAGGGCCATTAACCCCCTGGGGTCGGCAGTGGTGATACCAGCTCGCTTTTTTCTTATCAGTGCAAAAGAGACTCAAAATACTCTTTTTGATTTTGATCTTACATGTAAGTGTCATACATCATTAGATCCGGTTAAGTGTGTGTGTGTATATATATATATATATATATATATATATATATATGTATATATATATGTATATATATGTGTGTATATATATATATATATATATATATATATATGTATATATATATATATATATATATATATATATGTATATATATATATATATATATATATATGTATATATATGTATATATATATATATATATATATTAGTGCTGTCAAACGATTAAAATATTTAATCGCGATTAATCGCATTAATGTCATAGTTAACTTGCGATTAATCGCACATTTTTATCTATTCTTAATGTCTTTTGATTTCTTTTTGTTACATTTTTTTCTCATTTTAATGCTCTTATCAACATGGAAAAGTGGATTGGCTTGTTTAGTGCAAATGTTTTTTTTAATTATTATTATTGAAAATAACATTGGAATAGTGTTCAATTTCACTCTAACATATATAGCCTAAATAATCTCTCACACAATGTAACACTGTCCATCAATAAAAGGGTGAAAGAAATACTGACGAGGTCCTGATATTGACGAGGGGTGGAGAATTTGCATCATCTGTGTTTGTGTGTGTGTGTGTTTGCTTGGCCATCATCAAGTGGTGTTTCAGGCTGGACGTGCTGCGATGATGATAGCTCAGTTCATAATGACAAAACATACAGATCGCTTTGGTCTTGTCAATGGGACAATTTGGCAACTTTTTAAAAGTAAACTTTACATTCAGAATCTCATTGGCATCCATTTCGGCGTCTCGCGCTCGTCATCCACTCAAAACATAACGTCACCATTTGGCCGGCTCGCAAGCTGAAACGAGTGTGTGCGGCACAAAACGGCCTCGCGCTGCGCTCTGAAACCCATTCATGTCAATGGCTTGCGCCGCGCGAGGACGTTTCGTTGCTTCTTCGACCAAAGCGCAAGCGGATCTAGCTAGACCGGAAACAAAACAACAGGCACGCCGCACACACTCCGTTTCGGCTTGCGAGCCGGCTTTGAGTGGCATGACGAGCGCGAGACGCTGAAATGGATCAGGACGCATGCTCGCTGTCCCTGTTGCAAAAGTATGTGAAAAAACTACAAAGTTTGCTAGGACAAAAAGACAGTTAATCGCGTGATACAAAAATTTAACGCTGAAATGGGTTTGCGTTAACGCGTTAATAACGCGTATATATATGTATATGTATATATATATTCATTCTACAGAATTGGTTCAAAGGTAGAGTTGGAAACATGGAAACATTGGAAAAGTATTTTTCCACAAATTTTGTATGCATGCAAATCGTGTAATATCCAAGGTAAACATTTCTAGTAATTGTCCAATTAATTCTCATACTGTATTTTCAGAAAGTTTTGGAGCATGTATCCTCTCCCCAAATTTGTCACTAATAAAAACACAACAAAATGTTACAATTACAACAATTACAATTTTAAATAATATTCCAAGTGTAATCTTTCTTTGTAAAACGTATACATTTTATCATGCGTATTTAAAGGTAAGGATTGATAAGTTTGAATATTAGAACAAACACTATAATAACATCTTAGTTAATAATTCAATATACCTACTTTTATTTTTGACAAAACATTCCATACTATATATTTAACATGAGCAGAAATTGGTCGAACAAAAGCTTATTTGATGTGGCAAATAAGCTTTTTTTACAGTAAAAACTTTATAATCTATCCAAAACTAATCAAGACAATCTTGTCCAAACATTCATATTTAGTCTGTAACCGATCGTGTTTATGATATATTAGCATATAAATGTTTGCAATTTGTTGCTCATTCAAAGACATTTGATTTCAACATATTTCACTCTATTTTTCTCCTCTCTGTAGGCTATAGCAATATAGTTTGGTTAAAGCTAAAATAGCAGATGTGTTCATGTAAAAATAACATGTTTACTAAAGCTGCGTTTCCATCGCAATTACCAGGAACTATTTGTCCCATTTTTCATAGGAACTTTTTTTGCCCCAGACCGCTTGCTTACTGCGTTTACAGTATTTTTAGCAAGATGACGTAAATGATTCTTATTAAACTTGATGTGTTTTATCCAGCTGATGTGGGCGTTGGGATGTTTGCATGGCTTGCTTCAGATCATTTGCTTTAGAATAGCGCACGCTTTCAGTTTCAGTGGCCGTGTTCACATTAGCGCTATAATGAGCTGAAATGAAAACGACTGACATCTCTCTTTTCATACAGATTACATGTGAATGTTTGTTTTAATAAAAATTACTTCATTTAAAAGAAGATAATACAAGCTTCATGCTTGTTTACCTGCGCGACTTGAGTATTTGCTGATTTACATTTCATTTTCAGACGCGTTTCAGAATGGACTTCACTGACAGAGAGAACGCAGATCTCGCATCATGTTTATTTTTCTTTATTTGGCGAAAACACTGTTTTTATTGTGAGTATCCACAAAAAAATAGACAGGATCTAATGATGTATCAACAGAGTATTTTGAGTCTCTTTTGCATTGATAAGAAAAAAAATATTGCATATTGCCTTAATGCCTTTCCAAGCAAAACTTGTTTTTCTACCCATATTGTTAAATTCTGCTTTTTCTCATAGATTATTCTCATTACTTCAAAGCGTTAATTTTACTGTACCACAATATTGTCCAAAAGTTTGGAGTCGGTGCTTTTTTTTTTTATAAATTGATGCATGAAATAGATCAGAAGTGACGGTAAATTAATTTTTAATGTTACAATAAGTTTCTATTCTGAACTTTCTGGAAGAATCTTGATGTTTCATGGTTTCTACAAAAAATTAAGCAGCTAGCTAATTACTGAGAAAAGTTTCCTGAACATCAAAATTAGAATAATTTCTGATTTCTGAAGAATCATGTGACTCTGAAGACTGGTGTAATGATGCTGAAAATTCAGCTTTGATCACTGGAATTTATATATTAAAATTATATTTTTAAATATTCAAATGGAAAACACCTATTTTAAAGTGTAATATTTCACAATATTACTGTTTTAACTTTTTTAAGTTTGCAAATTCTGAGGAAAAATATTTGAAATCATATTCAGAATTATCTTAATTAGATAACTTGGGCATCACCAAATACCTCACGATACATTACGATACATGTCATTACAACTAAATGCATCACAATATCGTTTACTGGATTTGAGACTGAATCCGAGCCTGTCGTTGTGAGAAAGACACTTGTCGGAGAGCATGAATCTACAGTATCAGTTTCATTCTCTCTGGCAGTTTGTTCCAGCTTTGTTTTCCACACCACATCTCCTAGAAGCATGAAAGTCTGAAACTACATATGCAAAAATGAAACCTTTGTAGAAATTAACTGTAGCAGGGGCGGTTCTGACAGGGGCAAGGGGGGGGCAGGTGCCCTCCCACTCTGAGAGCCTTGCCCCCCCAGCTGCCCCCTGAACTTTGATGATCCGAAAAATTCACTTGTAAAAACAACATGCCACTCCACACGCTTCTAAAATAGTGAAATAAACAATACATTTACCAAAGTGAACAATTTAATTTTTCATTTTGAATGTAGCCTATTATTAGCCCCTCCCCTGATTCAACGTGTAGCAGAGCGGCGTTCTCTAGTCTGGCTCTCACACACCACACACACAGACACAGCGAGTTTGCTTTGCTGTGGGGCGGTGGAGTGGCCCTGCAGCCCGACTGGAGAGACTGAGCTGCCCCAGAGCTTACTGAAGGTGAAGTGAGTTTCCCCAGGTGTAGTTTAAACATACGTTTAACTTAGTTACATTTGTAATGAATGTATTGTATGCTAAAGACGATTCAGCATCACAGCAAAAACAGCGAGTCTATTACGTTAGCCAAAATCATCGGCTCAAATTCGCTCCCTCAGGATTTTTAAGAGCACTCTTCCCTTTGATTATCTAATTTCAATTTTAGTAAAGACAAGAACAGCTTAATAAAACATAAAATATTGTTTGTATCCATAATGTTAACTGATGGTCGCACACATCAGCAGTTAGGAGAACGATCATTTGATTAGCTTTTCGGTTGCGCACCCAAATGGCCAAATGAATACATAAATGTATAAAAATGCCAGTTCGACTATTCACGAACACAGTAGATGTAAGTACTGTAAGTATGAGAAACTATGCTCAGTTGATAACCTCACTGTGAAAGCCCTTCACGATTAATATTGAAACTTTGTTTGCTAAATATTTTTTTTGTTTTTAGTTGTCTATGGACCTAATAATTACCCTAAAACTGTTGAAATTTTATTGAAAAAAAGCATGCCTTTAATAATATTATTATATATGACTTTTACTGAATACTCTTCTAAAAAAATGCATTAGGCCTAACCATACATTCTTTTTTTTTAAATGTCTCTTTGGTCAAAAAAGGTACCCGACCCCTGAGCTAAGCAGTTCTATAAATCCAATTCCTCTCAGATATCACTTCAATGAAACCAGGTTATAACTGGGGAAATAACAAATACAATAGGATTAAGTAGTCTAAACATACAGTAACTGGTGTGTGCATGTGATAAATATTCAGGGCCCGAGCACTGATGGTGAGAGGACCTCTTGGAATTGCTCTGTTTATTATTATTATTATTCTCAACAAGATGAATCATACTTTTGAGGGCCTAATTCTGATTTTATATTTGTTATAAGCTACTTAGTAGCTACTTGGCCCTACAGAGTAATGTAATAGAAGGATAACCAGAGATTTCACATATTGACTTCTGCAGGCAAGAGTAGTCTGAAGAAAGTAGCTGGAGCCTAACCATGAAAAGAAAAATATTTTTTGCAAAAAAAAATCCAATAAATCAAAGTATACACAAGAGGAAGAGCGTGAGAGAAATGAAAGGCAGTAAACTGTAGAGACCAGGAGGGTAATTTGTGGACTGTAATTATACCTCTTAATTATATAATGAACTGGAAATATTGTCAGCTGTTTTATACCTGTCCTCTGCATTCTTGGACCAAATATTTTAATTTTTAAAATAACTTTTCATTTAGCTTTTTATGCTTTTACTTTTTTTTAAATGCACAATTTTGTTTGAACACTGCACTGGGCTTATTCCTGTTGTAAATTAAAAACCTTTGTAGTGTGTAGGGACCAATTAAACAACATTGATGCATAGTTTAAAGTGTTTTTATGTTTGCTCTTGTTAAAGCAATTCACATATAGGGATTGCCATATACCGTCTACCCTGCCACCCTGCCAAGACCTCTTGCCACCCCTTTGCCCCCCCATGTAAAATTTGATAGATCCGCCACTGAACTGTAGGAAATCTACATGAATGCAAGTACCTCAAAAGATTGATTTCCATTTAAAGGATGCAGAATAATTGTGTGCATAATAGCCCAGGCATGTTCTAGACATGCTTTGTGAGATTCACAACTTTCTGAGATCACAGATGTCCGAAATCCTGGAGATCGAGGGACAAATCAAAGTGTTACAGTGTGATTATGGATGAAGCAGAGCCATATGGGTCACAGAGTCACACAGTGTCACAACATACTGCACGGCAGTGACATTATCCATTGCAAACCTGTATTATTAACCTGTAACATACCCAGAACTCAAGCTTCAGATTCTGTATTTATTGTGTCTGTTTTTGCTTCAGTTCTCAGGAGAGTCAATCTCAGAGCGCACATCCTCTTTATAGCCACGGCGTGTGCAAGTGGCCAGGCTGCGACACAGTGTTCGGAGACTTCCAGTCATTCCTCAAGTGAGTCAACACTCTCATCCTCGATGTTTTATTATGCTGTTTGTCCTGTTTGCAGATCTGTGAGGAGGAGCTGAATGCGTCTGTAATCTAATTATCATTTCTGAGTGTGCTCGCTGCTCTTTTAATGCGTTTCTATCCCTTTTACTCTGTTTTATGGTTGTTTTTTTTTGTCCCTTTTCTCTCCTCCCACCTTGGTTCGCTTATATGCATGCATGTATGTATATACCACCCATGTGTCTTTATTTTCTTTCCATTTCCTTCTCTCTCTCACTCTTTCCCCTGTGGCGGTGCAGCCGTGGGGCCCCTCAGGGTTGAGCTCAGTGCACTGATAAACAGAGTACCCATGGTGATCCTGGCCATCCCTCCCAAAACAAACAACAGGAGGATGTTTATCTGTGCCCCTTCCACTCACCCTGACCCCTGCTCCCAGTCCGAGGCCCCGCCCTGTCTATTGCCACAACACTGCCTTTGTTCCTCAGCTCGGTCACAGTTCCACCATATAAAAACATGTTTCTAATGATCACATCACACTGAGATTCACGTGCCGTACCTGAGAATAAGGTGTTTAGATATTGCTTTTCAACCTTCATGAATATGCAATCACAAATATTGCATGAAAACTGCATTGCTTTAGAGTTTTCACCATGTAAAAATAATTCCCTCTCGCTTCATTCAATAGAAAATGCATTATTGTAGTTTTTGGTAATATAGATTACCAAGAAAATGTTCTCATGGATAAATGTGCTTGATATGCAATTAATTTAATTATGAATATTTTTTTTTTACCAAAATGTACCTTTTTAAAGTTGTTTGAGGAAGTTGTTTGGATGAAAGCCTTGCACAGATTTTCTTTGAATACAGCGCCTCTCTACTTCTCAATAATAGTATTGCATACATTTATGCTGTCAACATGTTCAAAAGTTTGGTTTATTAACTGACTGTAATGACATTAGTAATGTTATAAAAGATTTTAGCTTATTAATCAACCCCTTAACCCTCAAACCGTATTCACTTTATAGCCCTTAATCCTGTAATTGTGGACAAATGTGGGCACAGAGGACGCAGGTGTGATCCTAATTGCTATCTATTGTAAATGTTATATCACTGTCTTCGATAAAGTTTTGTATATCCATTTATGGTGGGTTTTTTTTATTTTGGGGTATTTTTTTATTTATTTACTTCAAAAAGTACCATATTTTCTTTGTAAATTATTTCTATGTAAATGAATTACTATGTAGTTTATTTTTTTAACTACATTAAAATATCATTCCAATAAGTTCTTAGAGCTAAAACCTAAAGATGAAGTGATTTTGCTGTCACTTGGTGTCTTATTTTGGCTTATTTTAGAATGCTCTTAATTACAGTCTTTCCCATTCATTTCTATGGGTGCCCATTTTTGACCCAAATACAATATTAAGGATTTTTTTTATCCACTTATTAACATTGTAGAATTGAATAAAAAAAATGTGTGTATGTTCAGGAGGCAAACTTAGGAAAAGTAGCCAAGTATTGTACAACTCAGATCAAGGGAAGTATTTTTTAAAAATAAATCAATACTATTTTGCCCACATTTGTCCAGAATACCGGTTTTAGGGTTAAATTTACTGGGGTTTCCACAAAAATATGAAGCAGCAGAACTGTTTTCAACATTGATAACAATCAGAAATATTTCTTGAGCAGCAAATCATCATATTTGAATAATCTGAAAGATCATGTGACACTAAAGACTGATGTCAAAAAAATTTTCATCATTGTTTTATAATATTTTAATATAAGATATTTTTAAATGTATATTTTTTTAATTCCATTTCTGTTTTAACTGTATTTTTGATCAAATAAATGCATCATTGGTGAGCAGAAGAGACTTCTTTCAAAAACATAAATCAATCTTTTGAACACTAGTGAACCTGAATGATCCACTAAAAGGAATGAAACCACTCAATGCTGATGTTGTGTATTATTCTGCTGAGTGTGTTTTCAAATGAAACTAGATTTATTTTTAGACAACTTTAGGCAAGGCAGGGCTAGTTTATTTATATTGCACATTTCATACACACCACATGACACCACTAAGACAAAACTCAAAAAGAAAAGAAAATAACACATTATAAATAATTTAGTACTATGAATCAGGGCTCCAGACTAACTTTTTTCACCTCCGTCCTGAAACCGTCCTGAATAACAATCTGAACCGTCCTAAAGTTTATGTCAACTGGCCCAAAATAAAACGGTTGTTTCCATACTTTATTATCATCTATAGTTGTTAGTTGTTAGTCACATAATAAAAACAACATTAAAGTGTTTATGATACATAGTATTATATTTATTTAGCTTCATTCAAAGTAGTTATCTGTAAATAGATAAAACACAGATTTAATAAAAAATTAATATATTAATGTGTTAATATTAATGATTTTAAAGTTTGAACATGCAATATAGATACATATTTAACTACTTAGACTTAAATATCTTAAAATTAAATAAAACCACTTTTCCTAGAGTAGAACAGTCTTCTTTCCAATTAATTTAATTTAACTAGCTTTCATACTTAATTCTTTATATTTTCAAGCAACAGTCATATGTATTTGTATGAATTAAATATAACGAATCCTTATTAAAGCTATTAACGAGCATTGAATGCTTTTCTCTTTTTCTTTTGTTGCTTGAATAGCCTATTAAGGACACAGGCCGCATTACTGTCACTTAAAGACATCTGATCATGTCCAATGACATGAGGATACAAATGCACTGATGCACATCCGATACACTCACAACAGTTTAAAAGACAACAGTTTATAGACATAACCGGCAGAGTTTACATGAATACTCTCCAAATACGGACATTTAGACAATGTTGTGTGTATTATTTTGTCGAGTCAGACAAAAAAGAGCTCAATTCAGTACTCGCGCGCTGTAGGTTATAACTTAGGTGTCTATGGCTGCAAACTTCAGTCGTGTGTACAGTATGCACACAGAAAACCGCACAAATATACCTTTTTTTGCGTCGTCACTCACTATCTAACATTTTTGTCTAGTTTTTATTCATTGACTATCCGTTGTTTAACCAGCGCAACATATTTGCGATGTATGAAGCCATTTGATAGATGTACCGCGGAACGAGTCTCCGCGTAGCCAGCCAGTGATAGTAACTATAGTAACGAAGACGCGCTCCGTTGTGGTCAGCGCTTGGTCGGTTATTTTTGGCATTTGGCATAACGTTAAGTTAGCCTAATAGGCTAGTAATAAATGAACACACACAAAAATGTCTTTCGTCCTGTAGGCGTCCTGGAGAATATTTCTGTTCGTCCTAAATACATTACAGGATGCCGTTAGTCTCGAGCCCTGCTATGAATGCACAAATGTGTTTTAATGTCTGTTCCTGTCTTGATTTAAACTGAATGTCTGTATGTGTCTGTTGTGTTTTTCAGGCATTTGAACGGTGAACATGCTCTGGATGACAAGAGCACAGCGCAGTGCAGAGTTCAGATGCAGGTGGTTCAGCAGCTGGAGCTGCAGGTAAAGCTTCACAAACAGACAGAACTGCTTCTTGAAATGCTGGTATTTTATTCTGATTAGACTAAAGAAATGTTTGTTTTCTGCTTTGCATGCAGTTAAACATCCTGCTCTAATCTTTTTCCTGCTCTGTATGTGCTGAATGCACACATGAAGAAATAATCCACCATGTGAAGTGAACGTTAGAGAACAGAAAGCTCCATGTTTATCAGTGGTGTTTGTGTTTGTCATACAGCTCACTAAAGACAAAGAACGCCTTCAGGCCATGATGGCCCACCTCCATGTCAAGTCTACTGAGCCCAAACCAGCCCCTCAGCCAGTATGTCACTGCATTTACCATTCACTCTGTTTGATTCTAAACTAGAGCCAGACCGATATATCGGCAGGCCGATATTATCGGCCGATATTAGGCATTTTCCAAACTATCGCTATCGGCAGTTATAATGGCCGATAAATGAATATTTCGAAATTAAAAACGGACGAACACGCTTGAACCATGTCATGAGTATTGGAGTTGTATAGTTTGTCCACCAGAGGGCACTCTACACCGTCCCTGTTGGCGACACTCGTTGAGTTGGTCACGAGACATACATTGCTTGAATACCAATTAAAAGAACATCCCCATCAGTTCTCTTAACTCAAATAAGCATGACAAAATTTGTGACTATCATGTCCAGTTTTGCTGCTGTTAAACCCCTTAGAGTGAAGCGGAATTAGCTAGTAATAGTTACGTTACATTGTTACAGTTTTAACTTTTGACAATGTGACTGAAGTATTTCTTTAATAGCACGTGACAGTTATAGCAATGAGACGTATCATCTCTCTCTGGCCTGTTATATTGTGCAGTATGACGTTAATCCATTGCTAAATTATGGCTTATCATAGACTAGCTAACCACAAAGCTAGCTAATGCCACTATCATCAGCCTGTTCTGTTGTGACAATAAAAGAAACAAGTTTCTTTTTAAAATGCATTATCATTTTATTTTAGTTAAAACTTATAAATAACTACAAATAACTAATGTTAGGGAAATCTGTTAATGTTTTGTTAAGCGTTTCTAAAAAATAATAATAATCGGCCGATATATCAGATTTTAAAACCAAAAAATATTTGTATCGGTATCGGCCTTCAAAATCCTTTATCGGTCGGGCTCTATTCTAAACACACTTCTGTAGTTCTGAAGATACACTTAAGATCGCTGGTGAAATAACAAACTTTCAAATGTTTGTTAGGTGAATCTGGTGTCCAACCTCACTCTTGCTAAGGCAACCGTTCCGAAAACCACTCCCTCCATGAGCCTGTCCCAGAGTGCCACGGCCCCGTCTACGCCCATCACGTCACTCCCCAGATGCCCTCGGTCATCATCCCCACCAGCCTGCACAGCATGGGACCCATCCGCAAACGCTACTCTGACAAATACAACATGGCCATGGACCAAGGTGAGATCGGTGACCTCTAGCCCACTGTCAATGTCAGAGCCAGTATCACACTCACTGTTTTCTTCCAGCCCGGCGAATTTCTGACCATAACCGCCCGCTCCCGCAACGTATGTGTTACACTCCCGCCCACTCCCGCAATATGTATGCCTGTCCGCACCCACAAAACTCTTAGAATTAAATCCCGCACAATAATTGACATGCATTGATTTTGTGTCTTCTCCCGCCCCGCAGAAAAAAAACACTGTATTTGTATTGCTATTATTAAAGAGATTCATGAGGTTGTTTGTTTCGTTTCCCTGGCCTGCATGTATTCTGGCCATAGACTGTAAAAAATATGGACAAAGCATCTGTGACATCATCCATAGACTTTCTTGAAGAACAGGTTTGAGGCTGTTTATGGGGGAATGGGCGACGCCATATTGGAAAATCTGAAATATAGCAAATTAATTTTAATTTTTTAATTAAAGAGGTACAATAACAAAACATATCACTTTTTTATCTTTTTATTAGTTTAATTAACAAACTAATTATATGTAGCTTCATCAGTACACTATAAATAAACTGGTTCTATGCCTTTATTAGTAATCTAAGCCTTTATTAATATACTTTATTATTTAAAACATACAAGGCTTAAGACATTTATAAAAATGCCTTCTATGTTTCTTTCGCGCGTATGCAATTTGACAATTGGTTATTGTCATTTCACCATATTTTTTGAACAGACAGTGTGTTTACTTGGAAATATTACTATATATTTTCAGTTTTAATTTATATTTCCATCGTAAGTTTGGTCTTAAATTTAATTTAGAAGTGGTATTAAAATGTCTTAAAAAGTCTTAAATTTAAATTGTTTATACCTGTAGCCACCCTGAAAAGTCCATGGGACCAAAATGTAAAAACTCTATGGATCTATGGACATTTGCTCCCTTTGGGACCGTCCTATCAGCGTATTTCGATGTATTGCAGTTTTTCGCACTTCCAGGTAGGCTTAATTTTTCAGATTAGAATGTTGCGCGCTTGATTCTGGTGCACTGACCAGGAAGATGAATAGTAGCCTAGCTTGACTATCGGAACTTCTAAAACTCTTAGGCTACCGTGCGTTTCTTTTAGACTTCAAGTAATCTTTATGTTAGCTATTGAAGTATTCCGTCATAGGCTTTAGTGGTCCTGGAGTAAATGTGCAGAAAGCATGTCTTAAAGCAGCTAGCCTCGGAGAACACAGAAACACAAAACACACATAAATATCAGGCGCTGTACGAATGGCTCTGTACCTGAGGAGATTAGACAGCTCAATACTTACAAGGCTTTTACAAAAAACGTGAAAATTTAGCTCATTAACAATTATGTCTGCCAATATTAAAAGCCGAACTAAGAGCTGTTTCATATATTTATAGCCTTTTTGTAAATGTGTTTTTGTGTATTTTATTATTGTAACAGGTACAGTGTACCCCAAGTTGTCATATTGTTATTTGTATTGTTGTAATTTTTTTATCAATTTGCTATAGACTTATAAATGTATTTTTTTGTATGTATTGTAATGCTTTTTTTAAATCTTGGCCAGGGGACTACAGATTAAAAAAATAGCCATTTGGCTAATTCTGACTTTTTTAACCATGTTTGTTCATGCGTTTTATGAAATTGCACTGTCTGAGGGCTGTAATCAACCAAAGAAATCCTTAGTCGAACCAAGGTCTTGTCCTGCGCAACGATTAGCTCGACTAATAAAAAAAAAAAAAAAAAAAAAAACGGATGTTTTGATTGAACATTTTTTAAACAATTGTCATAGAGCATTTATAAAACAACAACGAAAAAACATCGAAAACAAATAAAACTATAATAATAATACAATTTTTGAAAATTAAGTGATTTTTTTAACTGCAAGTGAGGAGCTCTGTCCTTGGTCTATAGTGACAGTCACAATCGCGCACCTGATCACACCACACGCTACAAAATAATATAACACTATCTGCCACATAATGAAAAATCCTAACAAAAGCTCTCGTTACAGGCTGTATTCTTCTTTACTTACAAAGCTATGGGTTAACTTTTGTCCAGCCGATCTGTTAGGCGTTTTAAAACAACAGACAAAATAGCCTAAAAAACAATCTGAAATCTAGGCTCTGTTGTAAGAGAGCATATAAGTTTAATTTCGTTTTGTTACATTATTTAGACTACTTTCAAATGAGTCAAGTGTACAAATAAAAACCTATTAAGAAAACAATCTATTGAGTCAGTATGATAAAGCCGTTAAAAGAGCTGCTCACGTCTTTTGCGCGCTCAAGTTCCAGATTTCAATATAGGCACGCGATGTGCGCGCTCATAATAGAGCAACGCGCTCGCCACCGTCGCCTACCTCCACAAAAATGTAGCCAGAAACAAAAGATTTAGATTTCTTGGACATTCTGTCGACTGAAAGTAGCGTGAACTGAATGAATACAGCAAAACTACCTACCGGTACATCTCTTACTGAGCGCCAGCAGCAGCGCAGCCAGTAGGTGCGGTTCCCGAGTGTGTATGTGTGTGCGCTAAACTGTGGCGCAGTTACAAGAAATAGCCTAAATTAAAGCATTTAAAGTTGGGGATAAAACATAGGCTAATTATATTTAGAATACAGTAATAAATAACTGCTTTATAAAGGAATAAATATCAAGGAGTAAATCATTGAAAATATATTTCTATTGGCAAAAAAAAAAATGCGACTGGTCGACCAATAAGAATGTCAGTCGACCAAGACGGCATCTGACTGATTAGTCGACTAAACGACTAAAGTTGACAGCCCTAGCACTGTCCCCTTTTAAATAAACCAATAAATCAAATCACTTGCCTTGCTTAGGTTTTGTGATGTAAACACCTCGTTTGAGGTTCTTTTCCACGTCATTTATTGACATCTCCATCATGTCGCTAGGCTACCTCCGATCCTGCAGGTTTTTTTAGCCACCCATTCTCGTTCAAACCGCCTGCTCCCGCGAGATTTGCGTTGACTCAATCCCAATGCAGCCCTCTACTGTAGTGTTAGTTATCAGGGCTCTACAACAAGGATGGCCTGAAACCAGTGTAAAGGCCTGTTCACAGAAGCACGATAAATATTACGGTTGCTTTGATCAAGGAAGTGTAACTGAAGCAGCTGCACCTCTCTCCTGTGTCTCATAGATATTGTGCAGAATAAGGAGTTCTACTTGAGTGCTGAGGTCAGGCCTCCATTTACATATGCAGCTTTGATCAGGCAGGTAAGAAACCATCATGCAGCGCTTGGTACCTCAGCATCATTCCTGTCTGAGCTATTTTAGTTAAACCTTTATCTTTCATCAGCTGCTGTATGAGAGATATCTGTTGATCTTGTTCCCTTTTTTATTCACAGGCCATTTTGGAGTCTCCAGAAAAGCAGCTAACACTAAATGAAATCTACAACTGGTTCACTCGAACGTTTGCGATATTTCAGACGCAATGCTGCAGCGTGGAAGGTAAATGAAAAGATACAGTAAAAGGATCTGTCTTGATTTATTGCTTGTGCCCTGGATCAGTTTGTTAATTTTTTTTGCAATCTCAGAATGCAGTTCGCCACAACCTCAGTCTTCACAAGTGTTTTGTACGAGTTGAGAATGTGAAGGGGGCCGTTTGGACCGTGGACGAGATGGAGTTTCAGGAAAGGCGGCCACAAAAGCTCACTGGGTAGGTGCATATCTGACTGCAACGTTTTCATTTGCACTGGTTATTGTTGCTAATGACGCTGAGGTCTGTTTCTTCAGATCACCTCTGGTGAAGAACATCCAGTCCAGTCTGGGTCAAAGTCCCGCCCTGTCTGCTCTGCAGGTATGGATTCAGCTCAGACTCGTTCATACATACACACTACCATTCAAAGGATTTCTCTCGTGTTCACCAAGGCTGTGTTTATTTGATCAAAAATACAGTAAAAACAGTAATATTATGAAATATTATTACAGCTTCAAACAACTGTTTTCTCTTTGAATATTAGGGCTGTAGTCAACCAAAGAAATCCTTACGCCCGTTTCACACATACTCCGTTTGCAGTGCGTATGCGGTCTGTATTTTTTTCTGTACCCATGTTAACAGGTTAGAGCTTTCACACTGCACGCGGATGCAGTCCGTCGATCCGTTCCAGTTGCGGTGCGTATACAGCAGCGCAGAGATCGTTTCCGCACCGAGTCTATTTCTGCTGTGCTGCAAACGCAGAAATAAAGTGACAGCGCACGGTTCAGGGGTCAAAATGAACTCAGATTGACCTCGAAATGTATTAGTTTCACCATAAATGCATTTAATTCAATAAAATATAGTAGCCTAATCTCTCCATAAATGTATATTTAATTGTTTCATCTTTTTACTATAAGACATTACTTCTTAATATATATATAGAAGTAATGCATGGAATTGTATGCATTCGTTGTTTAAATTGTGTTTAAACGTGCATGCGTCCATTCAAGTTTGTAAAAGTGTACAAAGAGAATCACAATACTGGCAAAACTTTTATTTTAATAAAAGTTGCTGCATAGGGTGAACATATTTTGATTAGCAAAAACCAGGACACATGGCTCGGCAAACAAATGGTACTCAAAGTTTACTCAAAGATGCCTTATTAATTTCAATACATTTAAAATAGGCTATGCCCCCCTCTGTGGATAGAAAATTGTTTTATTAAGACACACATTCAGATAGGCTTCTCAGAGGATGATCAACATGTTTTATGACAGGTTTAAAAATAAAGAATGAAATAATGATAAATAATGTCTCTTCTGTATTAGAAAAATAAATATATAAATATTAGAGCTGTCAGTTAAACGCGTTATTAACGGCGTTAACGCAAACCCATTTTAACGGCGTTAATTTTTTTATCGCGCGATTAAAGGTCTTTTTGTCCTAGCAAACTTTGTAGTTTTTTCACATACTTTTGCAACAGGACACGGCATGCGTCCTGATCGGTCCTGATCCATTTCAGCGTCTCGCGCTCGTCATCCACTCAATGCCGGCTCGCAAGCCCAAACGAGTGTGTGCGGCGTGCCTGATGTTTTGTTTCCGGTCTAGCTAGATCCGCTTGCGCTTTGGTCGAAGAAGCAACGAAACGTCCTCGCGCGGCGCAAGCAATTGAAATGAATGGGTTTCAGAGCGCAGCGCGAGGACGTTTTGTGCCGCACACACTCGTTTCAGCTTGCGAGCCGGCCAAATGGTAACGTTATGTTTTGAGTGGATGACGAGCGCGAGACGCCGAAATGGATGCCAATGAGATTCTGAATGTAAAGTTTACTTTTAAAAAGTTGCCAAATTGTCCCATTGACAAGACCAAAGCGATCTGTATGTTTTGTCATTATGAACTGAGCTATCATCATCGCAGCACGTCCAGCCTGAAACACCACTTGATGATGGCCAAGCAAACACACACACACACACACAAACACAGATGATGCAAATTCTCCACCCCTCGTCAATATCAGGACCTCGTCAGTATTTCTTTCACCCTTTTATTGATGGACAGTGTTGCATTGTGTGAGAGATTATTTAGGCTATATATGTTAGAGTGAAATTGAACACTATTCCAATGTTATTTTCAATAATAATAATTAAAAAAAAACATTTGCACTAAACAAGCCAATCCACTTTTCCATGTTGATGAGAGCATTAGGCTAAAATGAGAAAAAAAATGTAACAAAAAGAAATCAAAAGACATTAAGAATAGATAAAAATGTGCGATTAATCGCGAGTTAACTATGGCATTAATGCGATTAATCGCGATTAAATATTTTAATCGTTTGACAGCACTAATAAATATTAATTAGAAAAAGAAATACCTTCAAATTGAACAAAAATACCTCTCACAAACTTACAAAAGCGAACTCAGTTTTCTTCCTCCTTATCCTGTTTTTCTTCCTCATCCTCCTTGTTTGCCCATCTCCTATATTTTGCTGTAAAGCTCGATCTTTCTCAGCATTTTTTTTTTTTTTTTTTTTTGAAAACCGACATCACTTTATAAAAAACGGCCAGGACAGACGTGAAAACAGGACATGTCCTGGGGATAACAGGACTGTTGGTCACTGGTCACCCTATTGCTACATAACTTCTGAATTTGAAATAAAAATAGTGAGTGTTTGTGGTACAGCATACGCACTGCAAACGCAGCATATGTGAAAGCATTTTAGCGCGTGCTGCTCCTGTACTGGATACGCATCGGACAACACTCACCGCATACGCACTGCACACGGAGTATGTGTGAAACGGGCGTAAGTCAAACCAAAGTCTTGTCCTGCGCAACGATTAGTCAACTTAAAAAAAAAAAAAAAAACACAGGATGTTTTTGATTGAACTTTTTTGAAACAATGGTCATAGATCATTTATAAAACAACAACGAAAAAACATCAAAAAATAAATAAAACTATAATAATAATACAATTATTTGAAAATTAAGTGATTTTTTTGCAAAAAGTGAGGAGCTCTGTCCTAGGTCTGTAGACAGTCACAATCGCGCACCTGATTCACACCACACGCTACAAAATAATATAACTGCTATCTGCCACATAATGCAAAATCCTAACAAAAGCTCTCGTTTATACAGGCTATTTCTTCTTTACTTACAAAGCTATGGATTAACTTTTGTCTAGCCGATCTAGGCGTTTAAAAAAAAAAAAGCCTAAAAACAATCTGAAATAGGCTGTGTTGTAGGAAGGCTGCAAGGCATAGGTTTATTTTCGTTTTGTTACTTTATTTATTTAGGCTATTTTAAAATGCGTCAAGTGTACAAATAAAAAATGAAAACATATTAAGAAATCACAATCATGATAAAGCCGTTAAAAGGGCTGCTCACATCTTTTGCGCGTTCAAGTTCGATTTCAAATGTAGGCGCGTAATGTGCACGCTCATAATGGAGCAAGTCGTCGGTTCGCTGTACCTCCACAGTCTGTCGTCTTTAGTTTTAAAATGCAGCCAGACAAAAGATTTAGATTTCGACTAAAGCCAAAACAAGTAGCGTTTTACCTAAATGAATACAGCAAAACTACCTACCGGTACATCCCTTACTGAGCACGAAGCAGCTGCGCAGCCAGCCACAGGTGCAGTTCCCGAAGTGTATTATGTGTGTGTGCTAAACTGTGGCACAGTTACAAGAAATAGCCTAAATGAAAGCATTTAAAGTTGGAGATAAAACATAGGCTAATTATATTTACAATACAGTAATAAATAACTGCTTATAAATTAATAAATATCAAGGAGTAAATCATTGTAAATGTATTTCTATTGGTTAAAAAAATGCGACTGGTCGACCAATAAGAATGTCAGTTGACCAAGACGGCATCGACTGATTAGTCCACTAAACGACTAAAGTTGACAGCCCTATTGAATAAATTTTAAAATATCATTTATTTGTGATGCAAAGCTGAATTTTCAGCATCATTACTCCAGTCTTCAGTGTCACATGATCTTTAAGGTTAATAAGTTTATTGAATAGGATAAACCCCTTGAGATGGACCATCTCGTTTTCGAGGGGGTCCTATATACAATACAATACAATACAAAACAAAGGACAAATCAAACACATTACAATAATAAGACTGTAAACCGTACTACCACAAACACACAAAAAAGATATGTATTTAGATAAATACAACCACTAAATAGCCACAAAGAGGCTGTGAACAAATACTTGCCAGCAAAAGCAAAGAAAAGAGTGACTTATATATATACACATACTGTGTTATACACGTCTGTAGTATCATCTGAAACATGAACAATTTAGTTAAAAATAAGAAGACAAACTATTTTTAAATATGTGAAATAATGTTAAATATCCAGTCAGAAGAAGCCTTTCAGAAATCATGCTGCTCAAGACACATTTCTTATTAATGTTGAAAACAGTTGTGCTGCCTTATATTTTTGTGGAAATCGTGATGTTTTTTTTTTTAATGAGTAAAAAGTTCAAGAGAACAGCATTTATTAGACATAGAAATCTTTTGTAACATTATTAATGTCTTTAGTTTCCCTTTTGATCAATTTCATGCATCATTGCCGATTAAATGTATTAAAATCTTACTGACCCCAAACTTCTGAATGGTAGTATATATAACTTGTTTGGGATACAAGTGTTATTTTGGGTGATCTTAAAACAGTGTTTCTCCTCAGGCAGCGATGGTGGACAGCAGTCTGCCCCTATATGGCTCGGCATCTATGGGAGCGTCTAGTCTGAAGGCCCTGACCGGTGCGCTGCATGAGGACATGAGTTCTCACGACCATGATGAGGGCTCCCGCAGCGACTCCAGCCTGGAGCTCTCTCCTCTGCCCACACTGTAAGTCCACGTCCTGCCTGTCTAATATCACTCACGGAAACCCTGAGAACACCATGTCAGCCACTCACTGCCCGTTTACAGAAAAATTCAAATAGGCAATCAACTTATTTTAATAGGGTGTCCACAGATCCTTAAAAAGTCTGCAACCGAACTCACACAGCAGTACAGATTTAGATTTCATTTTTGCTCGTTGCTTTTTGAAATCATCAACACAAAAGTGATTTAAGACAAGGATATCACTCCTGTTGTATTGCTATTTATATTCCCAAAGAAAAAAAAATTATTATTACGTCTTTTAAAGTGCCTCATTATGGTAAGGTTCCTAAGTTGTGTTTTGGAGTCTCCTACAACAGGTTTATATGCATCCAAGATCCAAAAACACAGTGTCATCTCATTTCTCAGTGTCTGAAACAGTTTGATGAAGAATCCAGTCTCTTTAAACCCCTCCTTTCAAGAGCCTACTCTGCTCTGCTGCACGTGTCGTAATGAAACGCTTATTACCATATCTGAATTTCAGCTCTTCCGCAGTGCTTGATACACAGTGATATAAACAGTAACAATTGTGTAGGTTTTACTAAATCAATTCGAGTTTGATTCCTCATCCTTTGGAAGTTCATGCAAAGTGGATTTTCTTTGGGAGAAAACGGTGTTTTCTCGACATATCAACAACACAAACCAAAACTCTTCAGTCTCAGTTACTACTAGTGTTTGAAGTTAATGTAGATGCTGTTTATGTGCGGCCAATGAAGATCATACAGTGGAACCACTTACAACTCGTTTCAGCCAGTTCAGACTCAGTTCTTTCTTTTTAGAGAACAGTACCTTGATTTATCATGAACTTTTATCTTTAAAACTTTGCAGACCTTTTACATTCACAAAATACATAGCAGTCAATATGGGAAAGTTTAATTGTTGTTTAATAACAAAAGACTAATTGTTGAGAAATTGTTTCCCAGCAATTAGTCTGCCATGGAAAATTATCAAATTCCAAAAAATAAATAAAAATAGATTCTACAAATAAGAATTTATTATCACTGTCGGGCAGAAACCTTGTATGTCTATATTTTGTCATTTCGTTTAATAAAAAAAGACGTCTTTTCACGTCTGTCTGTGGGTTTTTAGCATAATGTATCAAAAGCATTTAAAAGATGTTGTGACTAAACCTTGTAGCTGCATTGGATCCTCAAACTGTCAGTCAAACCTCATAGCTCCGCCCCTCCTCTATCATGAATGAAGTGCCACGCACAGTTCAGAGGTAAATAAAGAACTGTTTGGTTAAGTACAGCGTTTTCTTTACTTAAGAAGCACTCTTAAAGGCACGTTTATCTTATTTAAGAGTCTTTGTCTGGTATTTGCAGTCTAGTTAAACCACATTTAAATATCCTGTGCATTGCGCTTCATATTCTATATCATGAGATTTTGGCCAAATATATTCAACAACAAGAAAAACAGAGTGCCCACATTGCTACAATAAACTTTAAAAACCTGTAAGTTGATAAAAACATAATGTGATGATGCACTTACAGTTGGTAGACAACCAGAATGTGTCTTTTACGCCGCAGTTTTGCCGCGGCGGTAAAAGTTGAGGTGTATTTGCTGCCTTTGTCCGCTAAGAGGCGCTACAATCACAGACTTTGAAAAGTGTCCGTTTTTTGTGTAATCTACAGCTGCGCGCGGCTCTTTCAGAGCGATTGAAAGTTGGTAGCAGATTAATTCAAGTGAAACGTAGTTAAATTAATTAATTAATCACAATACTGAAATTAAATTGAAAATATAATGAAACCTTAAAACATTGCAGTCGAAACGCATTAGGCTACATCAATGAGGCTTTACAATCGTATAAGACAATAATACATTAGCAGTCTAACGATAGCTGTGTGGTTAAGGCATCATCCTCAACCTCATAGACCTCCAAACGACGCGTGATCGAACCTCGTTACATGCTGTTATCCGACAACTTTTATGTTTTACCGTTCTTAACTTAACCCTTAATCACTCTTTGGGGTAAATATGACCCCACTGGACTTTTCCTTGATTTTTTTTTAAATGTTCCCTTCATCTCAGGGCCATGAAACTCGGTGACTTTTCCTTAATAATCTATCTAAACATGCACAAAAAAACTGGGTTTGATTCGGTTGTTCTAAAGATGTGTAAAAAAAAATTACCATTTAAGGTCTTTGGGGTCAAAATGACCCCAATTGAAAATGAATGGGAAAATGAAAAAAATGACTTTTTTTATTTTGTTTGTTAAAAAAATTAAAGTAAATCCATTATAAATCTGAAATGTTTCACATATAAACCAAGGTCTGGTCCTAGAGCATAAATAGAAAGTAGAACAATCTTTCTATCTCATACACACACACATGCACACACACACACACACACACACACACACACACACATGTATACATGTATGCATCCTGTTCATTACAGTTTATTAGTGCTGTTGTTTTGTATTATATTGGTTTATTTACTTGGTTTATTAAATTTATTTTGTTCTAAAATCTCTTGTTCTAAAAAAATAATAATTGTTGATAAATTATTTTCTAAAATGAAGTGTGTGAATGCAGTCATGTCAGTGCTGATTTGTAATATTTATGCAAATGTATGTATAATCATTTGCATAAACAAATAATTCAAAATATATCAGACAACAACAAACTCTAATTTTGACAAAAATATTTTGTGCAATTCACAATATATATATATCAAGTTGTGAGGAGAATTTGAAGCATCAAGAAAAATGAAGTGAAAATGAATGAGTCTCTATGGGCCCCTATTGGATAGATGTGTTCATTACACTTTAATTCCTTAACTATAAGAAAAACTGTTTTTCGACTAACCACCAGATGGTAGTATTCTATCCCTAACACATAGAGCAATGTCCAAAAACTGTTTAGATTTAAAGTATCATTCGTAATTTAAGTGTTTTTTCTTTAAAAAATCATTTTTCATGTGCCAATTTATGGCCTAGTCATGTAATTGTGCAGTAAATAGGTAGAAAACTTAAAAAAGTGAAAAAAAAAAAAAAAACACAGCATAAATGATTAGTTGAGAAGTGAATTTAAAAAATGATATATAGTTTTCCATATAAAAAATTTATATTTCCTTATGCAATCACTCTTTAAAAGTCTGGGGTCAAAATGACCCCAAAGACCTTAAGTGTTGTCCTTTTTTAAGAGTGATTAAGGGTTAAATAGGTAGTTGTTTATTAGCGAGATTATTAACTGTTTATTTACTTAAAGTGTCCGACATAATTTAGCACTTCTCATTGAGCTGAGGTCGCAGATAAATTCAAGGTTAACACTGTAGCCGCTATACTTGGGGACGGGTGGGACATGTCCCGACCACTTTTGCCAGGGTCCACTTTTGAAATCTTAGCTAACAGCATTCGTTTCATTTGTTTGTTAAATTAGAGGCGATCTAGCGCTGAAATGTGTTGAGTTCACTCGGACGCACGCTGCAATCCGTTGTGGAGGTTTCATTCGTCCCGGTGAAATCACAAATCAAAATAGGCTACACACAACCGTGTCCCTGCTCCTCTGGGTTCTAATCTGCACTCTTACAGTGGTAGTATATCAATACACATGTAACGTGAGGGTTCGGTATGTGGTGGTAGATCACTCTTTATAATAACAAACAGCAGACATACGGTTTTGTTGAGGGGGAAAAATCTATACGAGTGCGGATTAGAACTCAGAATCTCCGACACGCTTGGTAAAAATTCTGCCACTGGACCATTACTGCACATACACAGAATAGGCGAATCTGTGCATTTATTCACATTAAAATTCACCACTTTGAAAACATATTACATCTCATACGACCAATTAAACCCAAAGTACCATAACATTTTTGGTCGGACATCACATCTTTGTATACATTTTATTTATTTACATCAGTAAGCTACAGGAAATCGTCTTTGAAGACATGACCTTCGCGAAAGAGAAAAAGAATGAATGCTTCATTGTACCCAGCACTTTTGAAAATGCCCTTCCGTCTCTATCCCAGCACATTTCAAACCATGACGCCCATGAATGTAGCTAAACGAATTCATAATCACAATGCTGAAAAAAGTCAATTCAAATGAAATAAATGTGAAGTAAAAAAAGGCCTCTATTATTCCATCAAATTTAAGTAGGCACACTTCAGCATTAGGCTGTGTGCCCAGTTTTTCTATAATTTACAAAGGCTATTTCAATAGGTTATACTTGTCTTTTACTTTGTGTTATTCTAATTTGTTAGTAGATGTATTAAATTAAACCAAATGATCATAAAATTAAAACATTTTCAGAGCTTGCAGTTAGGCTACTAAACGTTACTGCATTTGTGTTTAAGCCTTTGGTTTAAGCATGCCGAAATGCCTACCGCGGCAAAAATAAACAAGTCGCATTAAAGTCGGGATATTGCGGGATATTGTGCAAAACAGCAGCAATTGCTGCATTTTAAAATGTAAGTTTAAGGCAAAAATAAACTAGTCGCATTAAAGTCAGACTCGGGACATTGCGGGATATTGTGCAAAACAGCAGCAATTGCTGCATTTTAAAATATAAGTTTACTATCTGTTTATTAAAAAAATGTTGTCTCTCTGCTGATATTGCCTGGAGGTCTGTTTTCTTCCAAACGATTTCTGTCAACAATTGTGGAATGATTAAAACATCCTATAATGTGATAAATAATAATTAAAAGCAGAAAACTGTTTAAATTCATATTGAACAACAATAAAATTAGTAGCCTTATTATTATTTTCGTGTGTTCCTCATCCTGGAATAATGAAGAGGTGTTCATGGTCTGACGACAGTTCAATTTGTAAAAGAAGTTCTGATAAAGTTATGTGGCACTAGCCTTTTGTTTTACATGGCTGTGAAATGTGAATGGGGTTGCACACGTGTTAATCAAAGGTGAGAAAAACATTATGAAACGATCAGAGGTGCCTATTCAAACGTGGGGCACGTGTCGTGCCTCTCAGATTTATGAGGCAAATTTATTTAAAATGTAGCCGACTTATATAGGCTAGGCTATAGCCTATCTGTAGGCTACATATTTTTATTTAGCCTATTTATTTAGGCCTCGTCCACATCGAAGCCAGAGCTTCCCCTATCCGATATTTTTTTTCTCGTTCTAAAAAAAGTCAGTAAACACGGCGGCGTCTCGAAAAATATCTGCGTCCACACGAAACCACTGAAACCGACTGAAAATGATGTAGTATACATCCCAGACCAGTATGTGGCGCTGTAATTCTGCCATAGAGATACACTAAAAATGCGAGAAGAAGACTTGGAGCATGCGCATAAAACCTTGAGCGCTGTAGGCAGTAAAATAAAAGGCTATGAAATAATATTACGCACAGTTGCTTATTTTCTTTTTTACCAAGAACTTTATTGAACAATCATAAATTGCCTGGTACAAAATAGGGAGTCACGATATTCGATTAGTTAGCGGACTCAGAAAGCTTCCCACAAAGAACGAATGGCAAAAGTAACAAATGTGTCAAATATAATAGACATTTTAATTGTTTATTAATAAACTAATGTTTTCTGTGTCATTCTTGACTGAAAAGAGGAAGTTGATGATGCTGCTGACTCGCCAATTCACAGTAGGTATTGTGAACGCGCCTATGGAGTAACGTAGGCTAATGCACTTCATACGGATTAGGCTATAAGAGAGAGTAGCCTATCTGTTTCTGTTCGTTTTTAATTGTTGTTTGTCGATGTTGTTTAAACGTAGCCATTTCAAGATTTCTATATATTTCTTAGTTTTCGGTTCATTAATGAGACGAGCTCCAGATCACGAGCAATGCACGTTATTCGCGTCGGGCGTCCACGTCCTGATTATGGCTCTGCTATATATTTGCTTCTTATTTATTAAATCCAGGTAAGTGATTGATGAAACATTTATTAAAATAAAGATAAAATTTATAAAAAAAACGAAATTCACTTCAAAGAAGGGCTTTATACAAAACAAAACTTCATGTGGTCAAAATTAGGTCTCCCGATATAGCCTATTGCGCATATGCACGCGGTTCACTTTTCCTAATCAACATAGATTCAATAAAAGAATAATATATTTAAACATAAATATTAAACTGAATACATTTCTTTAATGGATATAACACGTACGCCTAACCTACAGAGAAATATAATGTCGGAGTGGAACATTAGGAGTGCGTTTTTTGAATAGCCAAAATAATCAAATAATTCCCATCGATCGTCGAATATTATTTTTGCTTTAAATTCCTATAATACGAAATGTCTTTACCAGACAACAGACAAGCAGCATACGAAAATAGCCTAGCCTATAGGCCTAAAAAAACACATTCAAGCTAGTAAATAATAAATAAAGGAATACAAGAGGCTCAGAAGGTTCTGCCGCATTATATTAGGCTATATTATATTAACTATTATGCAAGCAGTTCGGCAGTTGTTGTTGTCTGACAAGTCGACACGTGGGGTGATGACAGCATCGTTTCACAAAATATACGGATTGGCCGTACACACGAAAACGCAAGGGTGTCGTTTTTAGATTTATCCACCTTGGGACCCGGTTTCAAAAAAGAGCGGTTTCTCTCCCAAAACGCCGCATCCGTGTGGACGAAACGCGAATCCGATAACAAATTTATACGGATCCAGTGAAACGCGTCTTCGTGTGGACGGGGCCTTATATACACTGTAGATTACGTAAAAATACGGCACAATGTACCATACAAATTTGAAGGATTTTTCCATTTTTCCGTAGGCCTATTTATCTTTGTTTTTTGTCTAAGCTTGCGTTTATTTTAATTTTATTTTTATTTTATTTTTACGTTGGATTTCGGGTGTGTGGATATTCTGACACTAATGTGGTAAAACCCGAAAATTATGTTTTTCTAAATGTCAAATAAGCTGTTAACATAACTTTAACGTTAATTAGTTACCGTCTGGCATGTTAGGCAAATGAATGTCTTGAGTATGTTAAAAAACGCGGCGCTCCCATTGAAAACAATTGAAAACATACGCCAGGCGTGTGGAAAAACGCTTTGGTGGACACACTGTCTTTCAAGTGGGGGAGGGTGCATTTGCATTTGAATGTTGTGTTACTTTCTAAAAACATTTAACGTGTGACGGACACACACAACTGAGAAACATTTGTAAATTCGTGCCCAGTGATTAATAAACCGTACCCACGAGTTCCTAATCCGTGCTCTCAGATTTGTAAACCTTGCCCTCAATTTTTGCTGTACCCACAAATTCATAAACCGTGCTCATGCTTTCGCAATCCGTACTCACGGGTTTGTAATCCGTACTCACGGATTTGTGGCTTGTCCCTCAGAGTGTGCCGCATGATTCAATCAGGCCTTCTAGATGAGGGATGCATTGTTTTTAAAGGGACTTCACATACCAAAAAAAATAAATATAACAAAAACACAAAGTTATAGGCCTATAAAAATAAAACATTCATACATAGTTTTATGATTAACATATTCCTGTCTTAAGTGAACTAATTTAAAGTTATAAACGCAAATAATAAGCCTAATAATAATAATTAGGCTATTATTATTAAATTTAGGCTGCATATTTAGATATAAGACGCTTCTATCAAAAAAGAAACAAAGCAAAGCGTCAAATGTCAGTAATGCAGGTTAGACAATAATAATACAGGGCTGAGATTATCACAAATAAACCAGATTTTGACGCATATCCAATGTTTGTGCACAAAAAAATAAATAACATTGACTTTTTGCCTTTATTAAACATTTAAAACATTCGCAAATTAATATGGAAAAAAAAATTGATTTTACTTTCTAAAAACTATATATGAACTATAAAAACTAAATGAGAAGAGCATGTCTCGGGAACTACAGAGAGAGAGAGATAGATTATTTATAGGTGATTTATAGGCTAATCATAATAAATGTGTCTGAAAAATAACGATGGATTTTTATTGCTTAAATAAACAGTTTTCTAGTGTCGGGCTTTATCTCCATCTCCGCTGTAAAGCTGATGCACCTTTAGAGAAATGCACCTTTCGGATTGTATAATCAGATGGTATTTGCTTTCGATTCGAATTTGTTCGTTTAAAAGTGGACATTTAAAGCTTTAGATAGGCTTTTGTTTCAGTTCATTTAGAGACGCACTCCGGAGATCATGAAAGCGCGATTATTTTATTTTAGAAATACACAACGTTTTCTTGTTATTGTGAGTTTGCACAAATAAAAGTAGTTGCAAATAATTTACTATGTATAATGTATTTTATGACCAGAAATGCTAGATTATTTTAAATTGTTCCACTGTTGATATGAACATGCAAGTTTGCGGCGTCGGCTCAGTGACATGCAGTGCACGCTTCACACAAACAAAATGCATGGTAATTTTATTTTATAAATATAAGCACAAAAAAAAACCTAAATGTTGTAGCCTAACAGAGTTTAAGAACAAATCTTTCTGCATTAATAGCCTCAATAAAATATAACTAGTCCATGTTTGATCGGACTTCGAACCCATGTCTTTGCAATGTTAGATTCGTAGGCCAATGTTCTACCATTCTACCACGTCTTTACTCACGTTTAAGGAGGAGCCCAAAAATGTGTGTTTGCTCAAATGAGCAAGAAAACGTTTTGTCGTTAGCCTATTGTGAATGTAGGCCTGGGCTACATTACATCACATGAAAAAGGCCCTAAGACCTTTACAGTTTTAAAAGATGATTTTATTTTAGCGATTATGAGAAAAATAAATAGATTTAAGTGTTGTCGAACAATGTATTAAGGCCACTGAAACGTGCATGTCTCAATACAGGAGCAGAAGCGCTGGTTCAAACATTTGTTGTTTAAACGTGCGTGTTGCATATTTAAAAAATATATATACACATATTTGATATTGTCTATTAAAGCTAATTATAGCATTGATTAGGCTACTGTGGAGGAGGGAAATACCCCACCGGCAAATCGCAACTTGCTTAGCTTGTTTAGGTTTAATTTTTTTATTTTTTTATTTTTTTTAATGGAATCCCAGTTTTATTTTTTATTTTTTTAACATAACTGCTTTTGAAGATGTAAATTCAGTCAATCTGTTATGAGATTTGTTCCTTAATGTAAAATGTAAATGTAAGGTAATTTTATGTTTATGCGGGATTTGAAACAGTGTCATCAAAATGATTGAACCAATGTTCTACCACTCGACCACAACTTTTCTCACTGAGAAAAGCCCAGAAGTTCGGTTGTTCAGCAGTCAGTGTGCGCACGCGAGAGAGAAGCGCTCTTCATTCTCTCATTCCTCAAGCGTCATTGAAAGCACCCAATTTATTTTCACTGACTGCGAGATAGGCCTATTTTAACATTTGATTAATAAAATGTTCTGCTATAAAAGTTTATATTCTAGTTAAAGCTATTCTATTTAAAATGTAGTCTACTTTTACATAATTACGTTTTGCTTTCGCCAAATGGCCCTTTGCGCCACCTGGTGGTCATTTTGCAACCGACTTTGAAATACGGCTGGTTTATTTTAGCCGCGGTAGATTTACCGCGGCACTTGCCGCGTTCTATAATATTTATTCTTTTTAATTTAGTATTTTGAGACAATTTAATAGAATTTATTAATATTTATGCAATATTTATGGTTTATTTTTGCCATGGAAATATATATATATATATATATATATATATATATATATATATATATATATATATATATATATATATATATATATATTAATGCAGTATTTTAGTTTAATATAGAGTCTAGGCCTTCAGAAAAAAAAAATATTTTTTGAAGAAAACCATCTGGTTACAGTATAGAGAAAAAGCGTAGAATCATGGTGTAACCACTAGATATCATGTACAGCTCTCTATGGAGAGGCATGTGAATTCCCCAGCTGTTTATGAACACATTTTTTGTTGTTGTTGTTGTTGTTGGTGGATTTGAATATATAGTTGAAACAATCTCAAACTATTTCTTATAAAAAAAACAACTGACAAAAAGCAAAAATTCACTTTTTTTTTCTTTTTTTTTTTTACAATTTCCCATTCATTTCCTATGGGGGTCATTTTTACCAAAGATCACAAGTGTGACTATTTTTTATAAGACCACTTAGCATGCTCAGATCATGACCTCAAATTTTTTGTGTGTTCACATACATAATGCTATAAAAGTCACCAAGTTTCGTAGCTGTGATTTTTAAAAATTCAAAACATACTTTTTGTAATCAAAATTTATTGGTGTGTATGTGTATAAAAGTGTGTTTGTATGAGTGTGTGTGTTGGTGGGTGTGCCTGTTTTGCACTCTAGATGTTGTAGAGTGTCACCCCTTTCCTGCCGTGTACTTTTTTTTAGAATTGTGGCCGATTTGTAGATTGTACATACAAAAATTCAGAGAATTTTTTTTTGTCAATTTCCCATTCATTTCCTATGGGTCAGTCATTTTTGACAGAAGAGCAAAAGTGCGACTCATTTTTTACGACCACTTAAATTGCTCGAATCATGACCTCAGTTTTTTTTGTGTTCACATACCCAATGCTATAAAAGTCACAGAGTTTCGTACTTTTCTGAAGAAGCTGGGATTTTTAAATATTCAAAAAAGATTTCTCTAATCACAATTTATTGGTGTTTTTGTGTATAAAGTGTGTGTGTGTATGTGTGTAGGGGTGGGTACGTCTCTTTTGCACTCTTGATGTTTTAGAGTGTCACCCCTTCAATGCTGAGCACTTTTTTTCTGCATCATGGCCGATTTGTAGATTGTACACACAAAAATTCTCAATGTTTTTGTGTTTTTGTCAATTTCCCATTCATTTCCTATGGTCGGTCATTTTTGACCGAAGAGCACAAGTGTGACTATTTTTTTACAACCACTTAGCCTGCTCGGATCATGACCTCAATTTTTGTTTTTTGTGTGTGTTCACACACCCAATGCCATAAAAGTCACCAAGTTTCATAACATTCCGATGAAGCTGTGATTTTGAAAATTTCAAAACAGAAAATTGTTTCAGTCAGAAATGACCGAAGAGCACCTGAGGGTTAAGAAATAAAATTATTTATATATAAAATATTTATATATAATATAAATTATATAAAAACCTATATACAGTATATACATGAAAATATTTGTGTGTGTATTTATATATATCAAATAATTCTACACAGTGCACCCACATATATTATGTAAACAAAAACTTTTATGGATACGATTAATCATGATTAATCATTTGACAGCCCTATCAAAAACCTTTGATCTTCAAAAAAATGTTGATATTATTATAACACATGCAAGTGTCTGACCATATATAAAGCCACAATACATACTTTGACAACACAACAACCTTTCATCATCACCAACATCATAGCTACACCTTATTGCAGTGTTTCTCAAACTTTTTCTGCCATTCCCCACTTTGAAGGTAGGGAAGGGTTCGAGCCCCATCTGTCCCCTTGCAATCGCCCACCAAAAAATGTTAATAAACTAGGCTTTAAGTTAAAATGTATTTTATCAACATGACATTTAAAAAAAAAAACAAAAAAAAACATGACAGTATATAAAAATAATAATGCAATTGTGTTTTTATTTTGCCTCTGATAACATCAAATTCAGAAACGGAGAAAATAAAAGTGTGGACTAGTTTATTAGCTTTATTTTGTCACTTCGCAAACTGCATGCAAAAAGAACAAACAAAATTGAAAAAGAATAATAATAATCTCAGGGTTTTCCTGGATTTTCCTGGGACAACGAAGCGGAGGTGGTAAAATCCTAATAATGTTTGTATTTGAGGTATTTTTATAATAATAATAATTTTCTAAAACGATCATAAAGCTACTGTGTTTCCCACAGTATTGTGTGTGGTGTGGACCTCTGCTGCACCCTGGGGGTCCAGGGCATGCTTCCCGGAAGAAAAGTTTGCACGTTTTAAAGATAAATTCATAAATCTTGTGCACTTTGAAAGTTCAAAATTAATTGATAAACTAATTTAGAGTCTAAAATGAGCCTGTTCGCTAGTAGGCTACACATATTTTAAAAAAAAGCAATTTTAAAGTTGGTCAAATACATGGAAGCGGCAATAATTATTATTTCCATTATAATTAGACATCAACACGTATTATTCTTATCAAATACACATTGTGTAAGTAACTCTCGAGTTTACTCTATGCTTCTTCCAGTTCACCGGGACACTTACTTTCATGTATTTCGGGAGAAGTGGATAAACAGACGTTTGTTAAATCCAGATCTGATTCTCTAAAATGCGGCATAAACTAGGTATGTGGACATATCAATTAATAGCGGCCGCCAGTGTTCCAAATCTCTGTGCCGGATTTTCCCGACTCATTTTGAGCGGGTCTCCTGAAATGCGCTGTTTTCATTGACTCGCTGTGGGAATCCTTGATTACTTTTTACCCAATCACATCATTAGGGTTCAACTGCACATTGGTTTTCAATTTTTTCTAGTCAGGCTGCATTTTTCTCCTGAAAGGTGATTTCAAATAGGGCTGGGCGATATGGCTGAAAACTTTATCACGATATCAGTGTTTCATATCGGTCGATATCGATAATTATTGATTTTTTTATGACCCATTTAAAATAAGGACCAGGAGAAAAAATCTATTACAATTAAACATTTTTATTTTAAACTTAACCTTCCTCTGATTATAATCCCAAGATAGAAATGTCAACACAACCATGAAAAACTCAAATAATTAAAAACGAGGCTGAATCCAGCTTCTTATTCGCTGCTTCTTATTGGTGGAACGGATAGCGTCAATAAGAAGCTGCAGATAAGAAGCTGGATTCAGCCTTGTAATGTACACAGAAGTCACGGTTCGGTTCAGACATCACAGTTCGGTACTATTTTGGTACAAGGGAGTGGAAAGCAAAACAGAAATATAGAAGGCATTTTTATAAATGTCTTAAGCCTTGTATTTTTTAAATATGTTTTATTAATAAAGACCGGTTTATAAATAAATAACCGGTTTATCTATAGTGATAATAGTTTTATGTAATTAGTTTATTAAATTAATAAAAATACCTTAAGATATGTTTTGTAATTGTACCTGAATTAATTTAAAACTAATTAGCTATATTTCAGATCAATATATTTGTTTTCCTTAATTTGAATTAACCCGTTATTCTCATCAGAATTATAAATAGATTTCTGTATAAAAAAATACTACCAACACATTTTATTCTCTTTTTTAATGTGTAACTTAAAAATAAACAGATTAGTGCTCTGTTTTGAGGACAAGAAATGGAAACCAATGCGGTTTGATGATGACTGTCAGAGACTTTTTGTGACTGTCCAAAAGATGGAACACACAGTTTTAAAAAAGGGGTTGGATATATGTTTTATATGTGTTTTATTGCGAGTATAGGCCTACACAATTATAAGTAAACACTTTGCAGACTGAATGATGTCCTGTATTAACAAAATGACAGCTTATGTTTTTATGTCTCCACTGTTTGATCGCACTCGCGTTGCGTGTCTCTCTCTATCTCTCTTACACACACACACACAAAGTTAGATCGCGCACGTGCTTACTCTCTCTCTCGCACGCGCACACCCACTCCAGCATTACAATCTTGACATCGCAGCCTGTTCATTATGCTGTGTTCACAACAAACGCGAATAGAGCGAATTATCCAATAACGTCCCACAATTCTAGCCTGCACAGCATGCAGATGAAGGGCACTCATTTTCTGTTTATCAATCGCCGGTTACTGAAGAGGAATCCAGCAGCACGAGTGACGAGACATCGAAATGGCGCAATCAAACTGACACCGTTACATGATTGCCTGTTAGCGCGTCACTCCCCACGTCGCTGAGGTTACCAGATAGTGCGTGCCTTTGTTAATGCAACCAAACTTGCTTCGCAACCTGTGATTTCTTCCGTCAGAAAAAAAAAATATATATCGAACGTTATATCGAACACATTTTTTATTGATATTGATACACGTGTATCGCAATACATATCGTTATTGTTTTATCGCCCAGCCCTGAATTTCAAACAATATGGAAGAATTCAACTGTCAAGAAATTATTTTTACCCACTTTGGACACCTTTCAGACATGAAGAACATATGTTTGTGGTGTGCTGTACAAAATTTCGTGGCCATTTAAAGCGCGTCGTGTAGGCTACCCTCAACTTTTTCTCCTCCACTTTCTTTCCTCCACCAGCTTTAGTATTGTTAACT
>JAQIUQ010003797.1:0-13404 GCA_030378365.1 Hybognathus amarus
CGCATGCTCCAAGTCTTCTTCTCGCATTTTTAGTGTATCTCTATGGCAGAATTACAGCGCCACATACTGGTCTGGGATGTATACTACATCATTTTCAGTCGGTTTCAGTGGTTTCATGTGAACGCAGATATTTTAAAAAGCGCCGCCGTGTTTACGGACTTTTTTTTAGAACGAATATCGGATCAGGGAAGACTCTGGCTTTCGATGTGGACGAGGCCTAAATAAATAGGCTAAATAAAAATATGTAGCCTACAGATAGGCTATAGCCTAGCCTATATAAGTCGGCTACATTTTAAATAAATTTGCCTCATAAATCTGAGAAGGCACGACACGTGCCCACGGCTTTGAATAGGCACCTCTAATCGTTTCATAATGTTTTTCTCACCTTTGATTAACACGTGTGCAACCCCATTCACATTTCACAGCCATGTAAAACAAAAGGCTAGTGCCACATCAACTTTATCAGAACTTCTTTTACAAATTGAACTGTCGTCAGACCATGAACACCTCTTCATTATTCCAGGATGAGGAACACACGAAAATAATAATAAGGCTACTAATTTTATTGTTGTTCAATATGAATTTAAACAGTTTTCTGCTTTTAATTATTATTTATCACATTATAGGATGTTTTAATCATTCCACAATTGTTGACAGAAATCGTTTGGAAGAAAACAGACCTCCAGGCAATATCAGCAGAGAGACAACATTTTTTTAATAAACAGATAGTAAACTTATATTTTAAAATGCAGCAATTGCTGCTGTTTTGCACAATATCCCGCAATATCCCGACTTAATGCGACTTGTTTATTTTTGCCGCGGTAGGCATTTCGGCATGCTTAAACCAAAGGCTTAAACACAAATGCAGTAACGTTTAGTAGCCTAACTGCAAGCTCTGAAAATGTTTTAATTTTATGATCATTTGGTTTAATTTAATACATCTACTAACAAATTAGAATAACACAAAGTAAAAGACAAGTATAACCTATTGAAATAGCCTTTGTAAATTATAGAAAAACTGGGCACACAGCCTAATGCTGAAGTGTGCCTACTTAAATTTGATGGAATAATAGAGGCCTTTTTTTTACTTCACATTTATTTCATTTGAATTGACTTTTTTCAGCATTGTGATTATGAATTCGTTTAGCTACATTCATGGGCGTCATGGTTTGAAATGTGCTGGGATAGAGACGGAAGGGCATTTTCAAAAGTGCTGGGTACAATGAAGCATTCATTCTTTTTTCTCTTCACGAAGGTCATGTCTTCAAAGACGATTTCCTGTAGCTTACTGATGTAAATAAATAAAATGTATACAAAGATGTGATGTCCGACCAAAAATGTTATGGTACTTTGGGTTTAATTGGTCGTATGAGATGTAATATGTTTTCAAAGTGGTGAATTTTAATGTGAATAAATGCACAGATTCGCCTATTCTGTGTATGTGCAGTAATGGTCCAGTGGCAGAATTTTTACCAAGCGTGTCGGAGATTCTGAGTTCTAATCCGCACTCGTATAGTTTTTTCCCCTCAACAAAACCGTATGTCTGCTGTTTGTTATTATAAAGAGTGATCTACCACCACATACCGAACCCTCACGTTACATGTGTATTGATATACTACCACTGTAAGAGTCGCAGATTAGAACCCAGAGGAGCAGGGACACGGTTGTGTGTAGCCTATTTTGATTTGTGATTTCACCGGGACGAATGAAACCTCCACAACGGATTGCAGCGTGCGTCCGAGTGAACTCAACACATTTCAGCGCTAGATCGCCTCTAATTTAACAAACAAATGAAACGAATGCTGTTAGCTAAGATTTCAAAAGTGGACCCTGGCAAAAAGTGGTCGGGACATGTCCCACCCGTCCCCAAGTATAGCGGCTACAGTGTTAACCTTGAATTTATCTGCGACCTCAGCTCAATGAGAAGTGCTAAATTATGTCGGACACTTTAAGTAAATAAACAGTTAATAATCTCGCTAATAAACAACTACCTATTTAAGTAAAGAACGGTAAAACATAAAAGTTGTCTGATAACAGCATGTAACGAGGTTCGATCACGCGTCGTTTGGAGGTCTATGAGGTTGAGGATGATGCCTTAACCACACAGCTATCGTTAGACTGCTAATGTATTATTGTCTTATACGATTGTAAAGCCTCATTGATGTAGCCTAATGTGTTTCGACTGCAATGTTTTAAGGTTTCATTATATTTTCAATTTAATTTCAGTTTTGTGATTAATTAATTAATTTAACTACGTTTCACTTGAATTAATCTGCTACCAACTTTCAATCGCTCTGAAAGAGCCGCGGCGCAGCTGTAGATTACACAAAAAACGGACACTTTTCAAAGTCTGTGATTGTCACAGCCTCTTAGCGGACAAAGGCAGCAAATACACCTCAACTTTTACCGCCGTGGCAAAACTGCGCGTAAAAGACACATTCTGGTTGTCTACCAACTGTAAGTGCATCATCACATTATGTTTTTATCAACTTACAGGTTTTTAAAGTTTATTGTAGCAATGTGGGCACTCTGTTTTTCTTGTTGTTGAATATATTTGGCCAAAATCTCATGATATAGAATATGAAGCGCAATGCACAGGATATTTAAATGTGGTTTAACTAGACTGCAAATACCAGACAAAGACTCTTAAATAAGATAAACGTGCCTTTATAGAGTGCTTCTTAAGTAAAGAAACGCTGTACTTAACCAAACAGTTCTTTATTTACCTCTGAACTGTGCGTGGCACTTCATTCATGATAGAGGAGGGGCGGAGCTATGAGGTTTGACTGACAGTTTGAGGATCCAATGCAGCTACAAGGTTTAGTCACAACATCTTTTAAATGCTTTTGATACATTATGCTAAAAACCCACAGACAGACGTAAAAAGACGTCTTTTTTTATTAAACGAAATGACAAAATATAGACATACAAGGTTTCTGCCCGACAGTGATAATAAATTCTTATTTGTAGAATCTATTTTTATTTATTTTTTGGAATTTGATAATTTTCCATGGCAGACTAATTGTTGGGAAACAATTTCTCAACAATTAGTCTTTTGTTATTAAACAACAATTCCCATATTGACTGCTATGTATTTTGTGAATGTAAAAGGTCTGCAAAGTTTTAAAGATAAAAGTTCATGATAAATCAAGGTACTGTTCTCTAAAAAGAAAGAACTGAGTCTGAACTGGCTGAAACGAGTTGTAAGTGGTTCCACTGTATGATCTTCATTGGCCGCACATAAACAGCATCTACATTAACTTCAAACACTAGTAGTAACTGAGACTGAAGAGTTTTGGTTTGTGTTGTTGATATGTCGAGAAAACACCGTTTTCTCCCAAAGAAAATCCACTTGCACGAACTTCCAAAGGATGAGGAATGAAACTGGAATTGATTTAGTAAAACCTACACAATTGTTACTGTTTATATCACTGTGTATCAAGCACTGCGGAAGAGCTGAAATTCAGATATGGTAATAAGCGTTTCATTACGACACGTGCAGCAGAGCAGAGTAGGCTCTTGAAAGGAGGGGTTTAAAGAGACTGGATTCTTCATCAAACTGTTTCAGACACTGAGAAATGAGATGACACTGTGTTTTTGGATCTTGGATGCATATAAACCTGTTGTAGGAGACTCCAAAACACAACTTAGGAACCTTACCATAATGAGGCACTTTAAAAGACGTAATAATATTTTTTTTTTCTTTGGGAATATAAATAGCAATACAACAGGAGTGATATCCTTGTCTTAAATCACTTTTGTGTTGATGATTTCAAAAAGCAACGAGCAAAAATGAAATCTAAATCTGTACTGCTGTGTGAGTTCGGTTGCAGACTTTTTAAGGATCTGTGGACACCCTATTAAAATAAGTTGATTGCCTATTTGAATTTTTCTGTAAACGGGCAGTGAGTGGCTGACATGGTGTTCTCAGGGTTTACGTGAGTGATATTAGACAGGCGGTGGACTTACAGTGTGGGCAGAGGAGAGAGCTCCAGGCTGGAGTCGCTGCGGGAGCCCTCATCATGGTCGTGAGAACTCATGTCCTCATGCAGCGCACCGGTCAGGGCCTTCAGACTAGACGCTCCCATCAGATGCCGAGCCATATAGGGGCAGACTGCTGTCCACCATCGCTGCCTGAGGAGAAACACTGTTTTAAGATCACCCAAAATAACACTTGTATCCCAAACAAGTTATATATACTACCATTCAGAAGTTTGGGGTCAGTAAGATTTTAATACATTTAATCGGCAATGATGCATGAAATTGATCAAAAGGGAAACTAAAGACATTAATAATGTTACAAAAGATTTCTATGTCTAATAAATGCTGTTCTCTTGAACTTTTTACTCATTAAAAAAAAAACATCACGATTTCCACAAAAATATAAGGCAGCACAACTGTTTTCAACATTAATAAGAAATGTGTCTTGAGCAGCATGATTTCTGAAAGGCTTCTTCTGACTGGATATTTAACATTATTTCACATATTTAAAAATAGTTTGTCTTCTTATTTTTAACTAAATTGTTCATGTTTCAGATGATACTACAGACGTGTATAACACAGTATGTGTATATATATAAGTCACTCTTTTCTTTGCTTTTGCTGGCAAGTATTTGTTCACAGCCTCTTTGTGGCTATTTAGTGGTTGTATTTATCTAAATACTTATCTTTTTTGTGTGTTTGTGGTAGTACGATTTTACAGTCTTATTATTGTAATGTGTTTGATTTGTCCTTTGTTTTGTATTGTATTGTATTGTATATAGGACCCCCTCGAAAACGAGATGGTCCATCTCAAGGGGTTTATCCTATTCAATAAACTTATTAACCTTAAAGATCATGTGACACTGAAGACTGGAGTAATGATGCTGAAAATTCAGCTTTGCATCACAAATAAATGATATTTTAAAATTTATTCAATAGGGCTGTCAACTTTAGTCGTTTAGTGGACTAATCAGTCGAATGCCGTCTTGGTCGACTGACATTCTTATTGGTCGACCAGTCGCATTTTTTTAACCAATAGAAATACATTTACAATGATTTACTCCTTGATATTTATTAATTTATAAGCAGTTATTTATTACTGTATTGTAAATATAATTAGCCTATGTTTTATCTCCAACTTTAAATGCTTTCATTTAGGCTATTTCTTGTAACTGTGCCACAGTTTAGCACACACACATAATACACTCGGGAACTGCACCTGTGGCTGGCTGCGCAGCTGCTTCGTGCTCAGTAAGGGATGTACCGGTAGGTAGTTTTGCTGTATTCATTTAGGTAAAACGCTACTTGTTTTGGCTTTAGTTCGAAATCTAAATCTTTTGTCTGGCTGCATTTTAAAACAAAGACGACAACTGTGGAGGTAGGCGACCGCGACCGAGTTGCTCCATTATGAGCGTGCACATTACGCGCCTACATTTGAAATCGAACTTAACGCGCAAAAGATGTGAGCAGCCCTTTTAACGGCTTTATCATGATTGTGATTTCTTAATATGTTTTCATTTTTTATTTGTACACTTGACGCATTTTAAAATAGCCTAAATAAATAAAGTAACAAAACAAAAATAAACCTATGCCTTGCAGCCTTCCTACAACACAGCCTATTTCAGATTGTTTTTAGGCTTTTTTTTTTTTTTAAACGCCTAGATCGGCTGGACAAAAGTTAATCCATAGCTTTGTAAGTAAAGAAGAAAATAGCCTGTATAAACGAGAGCTTTTGTTAGGATTTTGCATTATGTGGCAGATAGCAGTTATATTATTTTGTAGCGTGTGGTGTGATCAGGTGCGCGATTGTGACTGTCTACAGACCTAGGACAGAGCTCCTCACTTTTTGCAAAAAAATCACTTAATTTTCAAATAATTGTATTATTATTAGTGCTGTCAAACGATTAAAATATTTAATCGCGATTAATCGCATTAATGTCATAGTTAACTCGCGATTAATCGCACATTTTTATCTATTCTTAATGTCTTTTGATTTCTTTTTGTTACATTTTTTTCTCATTTTAATGCTCTTATCAACATGGAAAAGTGGATTGGCTTGTTTAGTGCAAATGTTTTTTTTTATTATTATTATTGAAAATAACATTGGAATAGTGTTCAATTTCACTCTAACATATATAGCCTAAATAATCTCTCACACAATGTAACACTGTCCATCAATAAAAGGGTGAAAGAAATACTGACGAGGTCCTGATATTGACGAGGGGTGGAGAGTTTGCATTATCTGTGTTTGTGTGTGTGTGTGTGTTTGCTTGGCCATCATCAAGTGGTGTTTCAGGCTGGACGTGCTGCGATGATGATAGCTCAGTTCACAACGACAAAACATACAGATCGCTTTGGTCTTGTCAATGGGCCAATTTGGCAACTTTTTAAAAGTAAACTTTACATTCAGAATCTCATTGGCATCCATTTCGGCGTCGCGCTCGTCATCACTCAAAACATAACGTTACTATTTGGCCGGCTCGCAAGCTGAAACGAGTGTGTGCGGCACAGAACGGCCTCGCGCTGCGCTCTGAAACCCATTCATTTCAATGGCTTGCGCCGCGCGGAGGACGTTTTGTTGCTTCTTCGACCAAAGCGCAAGCGGATCTAGCTAGACCGGAAACAAAACAACAGGCACGCCGCACACACTCGTTTCGGCTTGCGAGCCGGCTTTGAGTGGATGACGAGCGCGAGACGCTGAAATGGATCAGGACGCATGCCGCGTCCTGTTGCAAAAGTATGTGAAAAAACTACAAAGTTTGCTAGGACAAAAAGACCGTTAATCGCGCGATAAAAAAATTAACGCCGTTAAAATGGGTTTGCGTTAACGCCGTAAATAACGCGTTTAACTGACAGCTCTAATTATTATTATTATAGTTTTATTTATTTTTGATGTTTTTTCTTGTTGTTTTATAAATGATCTATGACCATTGTTTCAAAAAAGTTCAATCAAAACATCCGTGTTTTTTTTTTTTTTTTTTAAGTTGACTAATCGTTGCGCAGGACAAGACTTTGGTCGACTGACGCCCGTTTCAGCACATACTCCGTGTGCAGTGCGTATGCGGTGAGTGTTGCGAGTGCGTATCCAGTACAGGAGCAGCACGCGCTAAAATGCTTTCACATATGCTGCGTTTGCAGTGCGTATGCTGTACCACAAACACTCACTATTTTTATTTCAAATTCAGAAGTTATGTAGCAATAGGGTGACCAGTGACCAACAGTCCTGTTATCCCAGGACATGTCCTGTTTTCACGTCCTGTCCTGGCCGTTTTTTATAAAGTGATGTCGGTTTTCAAAAAAAAAAAAAATGCTGGGAAAGATCAGCTTTACAGCAAAATATAGGAGATGGGCAAACAAGGAGGATGAGGAAGAAAAACAGGATAAGGAGGAAGAAAACTAGTTCGCTTTTGTAAGTTTGTGAGAGGTATTTTTGTTCAATTTGAAGGTATTTCTTTTTCTAATTAATATTTATATATTTATTTTTCTAATACAGAAGAGACATTATTTATCATTATTTCATTCTTTATTTTTAAACCTGTCATAAAACATGTTGATCATCCTCTGAGAAGCCTATCTGAATGTGTGTCTTAAGCCGCGTTTCCACCGCAGGAACTTTCCCCAGGAACTAGGAACTTTGGGGTGGTACTCGGTGTGTTTACACCGCAGGAACCAGGGTCTAAATGAAGTTCCGGGTAAAAATTTCCCCCCAGAAAGTACCTGCTGGCGAGGTAGTACTTTTTCAGAGTTCAGGAACTTTTGGGGTGGGACTTGTGAGCTGAACATGCTGATTGGTTCTTACCACGCTATTCTTTCTGTCCGATGGCGCCGCGTTCGTCCCATCAATCTCACGGTCAATGTCCGCTGATAACAAACGTCTACTTTTATATCTAGCATTACGAGCTTTCTGAATACGCTTTGGGTGCGCGTCTCTTTTCTGCCGTTTACCTCGTTAGTAAACCAATCGCACACAAAAGCAGCAAAGCTTGAATCTCCTCCATACAAAACTCAAAACAAACGCGCAGGCTGGGAAGAGCAGTCGCACGCAGTTCAACGTCATCTTCCCGCCCCGGACCGGTACTTTAGCCCGCGGTGTAAATGCAGTGAGCAAGCGGTCTGGGGCAAAAAAGGTTCCTATGAAAAAAGTTCCTGGGACAAATAGTTCCTGGTAATTGCGGTGGAAACGTGGCTTTAATAAAAAATTTTCTATCCACAGAGGGGGGCATAGCCTATTTTAAATGTATTGAAATTAATAAGGCATCTTTGAGTAAACTTTCGAGTACCATTTGTTTGCCGAGCCATGTGTCCTGGTTTTTGCTAATCAAAATATGTTCACCCTATGCAGCAACTTTTATTAAAATAAAAGTTTTGCCAGTATTGTGATTCTCTTTGTACACTTTTACAAACTTGAATGGACGCATGCACGTTTAAACACTATTTAAACAACGAATGCATACAATTCCATGCATTACTTCTATATATATATTAAGAAGTAATGTCTTATAGTAAAAAGATGAAACAATTAAATATACATTTATGGAGAGATTAGGCTACTATATTTTATTGAATTAAATGCATTTATGGTGAAACTAATACATTTCGAGGTCAATCTGAGTTCATTTTGACCCCGAACCGTGCGCTGTCACTTTATTTCTGCGTTTGCAGCACAGCAGAAATGACTCGGTGCGGAAACGATCTCTGCGCTGCTGTATACGCACCGCAACTGGAACGGATCGACGGACTGCATCCGCGTGCAGTGTGAAAGCTCTAACCTGTTAACATGGGTACAGAAAAAAATACAGACCGCATACGCACTGCAAACGGAGTATGTGTGAAACGGGCGTAAGGATTTCTTTGGTTGACTACAGCCCTAATATTCAAAGAGAAAACAGTTGTTTGAAGCTGTAATAATATTTCATAATATTACTGTTTTTACTGTATTTTTGATCAAATAAACACAGCCTTGGTGAACACGAGAGAAATCCTTTGAATGGTAGTGTGTATGTATGAATGTGTCTCAGCTGAATCCATACCTGCAGAGCAGACAGTGCGGGACTTTGACCCAGACTGGACTGGATGTTCTTCACCAGAGGTGATCTGAAGAAACAGACCTCAGCGTCATTAGTGACGATGATTAGTGCAAATGAAAACGTTGCAGTCAGATCTGCACCTACCCAGTGAGCTTTTGTGGCCGCCTTTTCTGAAACTCCATCTCGTCCACGGTCCAAACGGCCCCCTTCACATTCTCAACTCGTACAAAACACTTGTGAAGACTGAGGTTGTGGCGAACTGCATTCTGAGATTGCAAAAAAAATGAACAAACTGATCCAGGGCACAAGCAATAAATCAAGACAGATCCTTTTACTGTATCTTTTCATTTACCTTCCACGCTTGCAGCATTGCGTCTGAAATACGCAAACGTTCAAGTGAACCAGTTGTAGATTTCATTTAGTGTTAGCTGCTTTTCTGGAGACTCCAAAATGGCCTGTGAATAAAAAAGGGAACAAGATCAACAGATATCTCTCATACAGCAGCTGATGAAAGATAAAGGTTTAACTAAAATAGCTCAGACAGGAATGATGCTGAGGTACCAAGCGCTGCATGATGGTTTCTTACCTGCCTGATCAAAGCTGCATATGTAAATGGAGGCCTGACCTCAGCACTCAAGTAGAACTCCTTATTCTGCACAATATCTATGAGACACAGGAGAGAGGTGCAGCTGCTTCAGTTACACTTCATTGATCAAAGCAACCGTAATAGTTATCTGCTTCTGTGAACAGGCCTTTACACTGGTTTCAGGCCATCCTTGTTGTAGAGCTCTGATAACTAACACTACAGTAGAGGGCTGCATTGGGATTGAGTCAACGCAAATCTCGCGGGAGCAGGCGGTTTGAACGAGAATGGGTGGCTAAAAAAACCTGCAGGATCGGAGGTAGCCTGAGCGACATGATGGAGATGTCAATAAATGACGTGGAAAAGAACCTCAAACGAGGTGTTTACATCACAAAACCTAAGCAAGGCAAGTGATTTGATTTATTGGTTTATTTAAAAGGGGACAGTGCTAGGGCTGTCAACTTTAGTCGTTTAGTCGACTAATCAGTCGAATGCCGTCTTGGTCGACTGACATTCTTATTGGTTCGACCAGTCGCATTTTTTTTTTTGCCAATAGAAATATATTTTCAATGATTTACTCCTTGATATTTATTCCTTTATAAAGCAGTTATTTATTACTGTATTCTAAATATAATTAGCCTATGTTTTATCCCCAACTTTAAATGCTTTAATTTAGGCTATTTCTTGTAACTGCGCCACAGTTTAGCGCACACACAACACACTCGGGAACCGCACCTACTGGCTGCGCTGCTGCTCGCGCTCAGTAAGGGATGTACTGGTAGGTGGTTTAGCTGTTTTCATTCAGTTCACGCTACTTTAGTCGACAGAATGTCCAAGAAATCTAAATCTTTTGTCTGGCTACATTTTTGTGGAGGTAGGCGACGGTGGCGAACGCGTTGCTCCATTATGAGCGCGCACATCGCGTGCCTATTTGAAATCGGAACTTAGGCGCGCAAAAGACGTGAGCAGCTCTTTTAACGGCTTTATCATACTGACTCAATAGATTGTTTTCTTAATAGGTTTTTATTTGTACACTTGACTCATTTGAAAGTAGTCTAAATAATGTAACAAAACAAAATTAAACTTATATGCTCTCTTACAACAGAGCCTAGATTTCAGATTGTTTTTTAGGCTATTTTGTCTGTTGTTTTAAAACGCCTAACAAGATCGGCTGGACAAAAGTTAACCCATAGCTTTGTAAGTAAAGAAGAATACAGCCTGTAACGAGAGCTTTTGTTAGGATTTTTCATTATGTGGCAGATAGTGTTATATTATTTTGTAGCGTGTGGTGTGATCAGGTGCGCGATTGTGACCGTCAGTATAGACCAAGGACAGAGCTCCTCACTTGCAGTTAAAAAAATCACTTAATTTTCAAAGAATTGTATTATTATTATAGTTTTATTTGTTTTCGATGTTTTTTCGTTGTTGTTTTATAAATGCTCTATGACAATTGTTTAAAAAATGTTCAATCAAAACATCCGTTTTTTTTTTTTCTTTTTTTTTTAGTCGACTAATCGTTGCGCAGGACAAGACCTTGGTCGACTAAGGATTTCTTTGGTTGATTACAGCCCTAGACAGTGCAATTTCATAAAACGCATGAACAAACATGGTTAAAAAAGTCAGAATTAGCCAAATGGCTATTTTTTTAATCTGTAGTCCCCTGGCCAAGATTTAAAAAAAGCATTACAATACATACAAAAAAATACATTTATAAGTCTATAGCAAATTGATAAAAAAATTACAACAATATAAATAACAATATGACAACTTGGGGTACACTGTACCTGTTACAATAATAAAATACACAAAAACACATTTACAAAAAGGCTATAAATATATGAAACAGCTCTTAGTTCGGCTTTTAATATTGGCAGACATAATTGTTAATGAGCTAAATTTTCACGTTTTTTGTAAAAGCCTTGTAAGTATTGAGCTGTCTAATCTCCTCAGGTACAGAGCCATTCGACAGCGCCTGATATTTATGTGTGTTTTGTGTTTCTGTGTTCTCTGAGGCTAGCTGCTTTAAGACATGCTTTCTGCACATTTACTCCAGGACCACTAAAGCCTATGACGGAATACTTCAATAGCTAACATAAAGATTACTTGAAGTCTAAAAGAAACGCACGGTAGCCTAAGAGTTTTAGAAGTTCCCGATAGTCAAGCTAGGCTACTATTCATCTTCCTGATCAGTGCACCAGAATCAAAGCGGCAACATTCTAATCTGAAAAATTAAGCCTACCTGGAAGTGCGAAAAACTGCAATACATCGAAAATACGCTAAGGACGGTCCCAAAAGGGAGCAAATGTCCATAGATCCATAGAGTTTTTACATTTTGGTCCCATGGACTTTTCAGGGTGGCTACAGGTATAAACAATTTAAATTTAAGACTTTTTAAGACATTTTAATACCACTTCTAAATTAAATTTAAGACCAAACTTCCGATGGAAATATAAATTAAAACTAAAAAATATATAGTAATATTTCCAAGTAAACACACTGTCTGTTCAAAAAATATGGTGAAATGACAATAACCAATTGTCAATTGCATACGCGCGAAAGAAACATAGAAGGCATTTTTATAAATGTCTTAAGCCTTGTATGTTTTAAATAATAAAGTATATTAATAAAGGCTTAGTTTACTAATAAAGGCATAGACCCAGTTTATTTATAGTGTACTGATGAAGCTACATATAATTAGTTTGTTAATTAAACTAATAAAAAGATAAAAAAGTGATAAAAGTTTTGTTATTGTACCTTTTAATTAAAAAATTTAAATTAATTTGCTATATTTCAGATCAATATATTTATTTTCCTTAATTTTAATTAACTTTAACTTTATTCTCCTCATAGGAATTATACATAATTGAAAATAATACTACAAACACTTAAAAATAAACAGATTAGAGCCCTGTTTTGAGGACAAGAAATGAAAACCAATGCGATCTGATGAATGTCCAAAAGATGGAACTCTGTAACGGCCACCTAGTGTTCAGTAGTGTAATGACATGTTGATATGCCTTTAAGATGACTTCTTTTATGGCGTTCGTTATTGTATGCGTGATGTTGTTATGTGAGGACGCGCACGCTCAGTGAGAGTGAGAATGCTCACGCAAAAAGGAAGATGACCGATCTATCGCGGGTTTGTTTTATTATAATGCGTTTACTTCCACTTTGATTTGTAACGTTTTACAGAGTGTTTTCTGACTTCTGACTTCGTGGAGTTCGTTATGACCTATTCGTCATCAGGGCAGACTTCAAACTCTGACAGACGTTACAACACACAGACAGGGGTTTGATAAATATGTTTTGCTTTTAAAAGTGTTTTAATGCAAGTATAGGCCTACACAAATATAAGTAAACACTTTGCAGACCGAATGTTGTCCTGTATGAACAAAATGACGGATGTTTTTCATGACTGTTCGATCGCACCCGCGTGTCTCAAACACACACACAGGTTACCTTACCTTGTAGAAAATATTCGACCTGGCTGGCAGAACGATTGCCTTTTCCTGCATCTTTGCGGTGACATGACAAACGTATTTAAGACCTATCCAATCTGAATTTAAGACAATTTAATACTTTTTAAGGCCTTATTTTTAGGGAAATTGATTTAAGACTTTTTAATGACCCGCGGCCACCCTGCTTTTATTGTAATCTTCAATATGTTCCGCGTGCCTGACAACTGTGAGGGGGGTGAATTTTTTTCTAACTCGTTAGTTTAGATCGTATTTTACGTAAAATGTATGACAAATAAGGGCGGTTAGACTTTGATTGACAGCTGATAACGGGCTACGCTGAGTGGAATTTGACGTC
>JAQIUQ010003798.1:0-13044 GCA_030378365.1 Hybognathus amarus
GCGCATGCTCCGAAGTCTTCTTCTCGCATTTTTAGTGTATCTCCATGGCAGAATTACAGCCACATACTGGTCTGGGATGTATACTACATCATTTTCAGTCGGTTTCAGTGGTTTCGTGTGGACCCAGATATTTTTCGAGACGCCGCCTGTTTCACTGACTTTTTTAACGAAAAAAAAAAATATCGGATAGGGGAAGCTCTGGCTTCGTGTGGACGAGGCCTAAATAAATAGGCTAAATAAAACATGTAGCTACAGATAGGCTATAGCCTAGCCTATATAAGTCAGCTACATTTTAAATAAATTTGCCTCATAAATCTGAGAGGGCACGACACGTGCCCCACCAGTTGGAATAGGCACCTCTATACGTTTCATAATGTTTTCTCACCTTTGATTAAAATCGTGTCAACCCCATTCACATTTCACAGCCATGTAAAACAAAAGGCTAGTGCCACATAACTTTATCAGAACTTCTTTTACAAATTGAACTGTCGTCAGACCATGAACACCTCTTCATTATTCCAGGATGAGGAACACACGAAAATAATAATAAGGCTACTAATTTTATTGTTGTTCAATATGAATTTAAACAGTTTTCTGCTTTTAATTATTATTTATCACATTATACGATGTTTTAATCATTCCACAATTGTTGACAGAAATCGTTTGGAAGAAAACAGACCTCCAGGCCATATCAGCAGAGAGACAGCATTTTTTTAATAAACAGATAGTAAACTTACATTTTAAAATGCAGCAATTGCTGCTGTTTTGCACAATATCCCGCAATGTCCCGAGTCCGACTTTAATGCGACTTGTTTATTTTTGCCTTAAACTTACATTTTAAAATGCAGCAATTGCTGCTGTTTTGCACAATATCCCGCAATGTCCCGACTTTAATGCGACTTGTTTATTTTTGCCGCGGTAGGCATTTCGGCATGCTTAAACCATAGGCTTAAACACAAATGCAGTAACATGGTTTAGTAGCCTAACTGCAAGCCCTGAAAATGTTTTAATTTTATGATCATTTGGTTTAATTTAATACATCTACTAACAAATTAGAATAACACAAAGTAAAAGACAAGTATAACCTATTGAAATAGCCTTTCTAAATTATAGAAAAACTGGGCACACAGCCTAATGTTGAAGTGTGCCTACTTAAATTTGATGGAATAATAGAGGCCTTTTTTTACTTCACATTTATTTCATTTGAATTTACTTTTTTCAGCATTGTGATTATGAATTCGTTTAGCTACATTCATGGGCGTCATGGTTTGAAATGTGCTGGGATAGAGACGGAAGGGCATTTTCAAAAGTGCTGGGTACAATGAAGCATTCATTCTTTTTTTCTCTTCGCGAAGGTCATGTCTTCAAAGACGATTTCCTGTAGCTTACTGATGTAAATAAATAAAATGTATACAAAGATGTGATGTCCGACCAAAAATGTTATGGTACTTTGGGTTTAATTGGTCGTATGAGATGTAATATGTTTTCAAAGTGGTGAATTTTAATGTGAATAAATGCACAGATTCGCCTATTCTGTGTATGTGCAGTAATGGTCCAGTGGCAGAATTTTTACCAAGCGTGTCGGAGGTTCTGAGTTCTAATCCGCACTCGTATAGATTTTTCCCCCTCATCAAAACCGTATGTCTGCTGTTTATTATTATAAAGAGTGATCTACCACCACATACCGAACCCTCACGTTACATGTGTATTGATATACTACCACTGTACAGAGTGCAGATTAAACCCAGAGGAGCAGGGACACGGTTGTGTGTAGCCTATTTTGATTTGTGATTTCACCGGAACGAATGAAACCTCCACAACGGATTTGCAGCGTGCGTCCGAGTGAAACTCAACACATTTCAGCGCTAGATCGCCTCTAATTTAACAAACAAATGAAACGAATGCTGTTAGCTAAGATTTCAAAAGTGGACCCTGGCAAAAGTGGTCGGACATGTCCCACCCGTCCCCAAGTATAGCGGCTACAGTGTTAACCTTGAATTTATCTGCGACCTCAGCTCAATGAGAAGTGCTAAATTATGTCGGACACTTTAAGTAAATAAACAGTTAATAATCTCGCTAATAAACAACTACCTATTTAACCCTTAATCACTCTTAAAAAAGGACAACACTTAAGGTCTTTGGGGTCATTTTGACCCCAGACTTTTAAAGAGTGATTGCATAAGGAAATATAAATTTTTTATATGGAAAACTATATATCATTTTTTAAATTCACTTCTCAACTAATCATTTATGCTGTGTTTTTTTTTTTTTCACTTTTTTAAGTTTTCTACCTATTTACTGCACAATTACATGACTAGGCCATAAATTGGCACATGAAAAATGATTTTTTAAAGAAAAAACACTTAAATTATGAATGATATTTAAATCTAAACAGTTTTTGGACATTGCTCTATGTGTTAGGGATAGAATACTACCATCTGGTGGTTAGTCGAAAAACAGTTTTTCTTATAGTTAAGGAATTAAAGTGTAATGAACACATCTATCCAATAGGGGCCCATAGAGACTCATTCATTTTCACTTCATTTTTCTTGATGCTTCAAATTCTCCTCACAACTTGATATATATATATTGTGAATTGCACAAAATATTTTTGTCAAAATTAGAGTTTGTTGTTGTCTGATATATTTTGAATTATTTGTTTATGCAAATGATTATACATACATTTGCATAAATATTACAAATCAGCACTGACATGACTGCATTCACACACTTCATTTTAGAAAATAATTTATCAACAAATTATTATTTTTTTAGAACAAGAGATTTTAGAACAAAATAAATTTGAATAAACCAAGTAAAATAAACCAATATAATACAAAACAACAGCACTAATAAACTGTAATGAACAGGATGCATACATGTATACATGTGTGTGTGTGTGTGTGTGTGTGTGTGTGTGTGTGCATGTGTGTGTGTATGAGAGATAGAAAGATTGTTCTACTTTCTATTTATGCTCTAGGACCAGACCTTGGTTTATATGTGAAACATTTCAGATTTATAATGGATTTACTTTAATTTTTTTAACAAACAAAATAAAAAAAGTCATTTTTTTCATTTTCCCATTCATTTTCAATTGGGGTCATTTTGACCCCAAAGACCTTAAATGGTAATTTTTTTTACACATCTTTAGAACAACCGAAATCAAACCCAGTTTTTTTGTGCATGTTTAGATAGATTATTAAGGAAAAGTCACCGAGTTTCATGGCCCTGAGATGAAGGGAACATTTAAAAAAGAATCAAGGAAAAGTCCAGTGGGGTCATATTTACCCCAAAGAGTAGATTAAGGGTTAAGTTAAGAACGGTAAAACATAAAAGTTGTCGGATAACAGCATGTAACGAGGTTCGATCACGCGTCGTTTGGAGGTCTATGAGGTTGAGGATGATGCCTTAACCACACAGCTATCGTTAGACTGCTAATGTATTATTGTCTTATACGATTGTAAAGCCTCATTGATGTAGCCTAATGTGTTTCGACTGCAATGTTTTAAGGTTTCATTATATTTTCAATTTAATTTCAGTATTGTGATTAATTAATTAATTTAACTACGTTTCACTTGAATTAATCTGCTACCAACTTTCAATCGCTCTGAAAGAGCCGGCGCAGCTGTAGATTACACAAAAAACGGACACTTTTCAAAGTCTGTGATTGTAGCGCCTCTTAGCGGACAAAGGCAGCAAATACACCTCAACTTTTACCGCCGCGGCAAAACTGCGGCGGTAAAAGACACATTCTGGTTGTCTACCAACTGTAAGTGCATCATCACATTATGTTTTTATCAACTTACAGGTTTTTAAAGTTTATTGTAGCAATGTGGGCACTCTGTTTTTCTTGTTGTTGAATATATTTGGCCAAAATCTCATGATATAGAATATGAAGCGCAATGCACAGGATATTTAAATGTGGTTTAACTAGACTGCAAATACCAGACAAAGACTCTTAAATAAGATAAACGTGCCTTTAAGAGTGCTTCTTAAGTAAAGAAAACGCTGTACTTAACCAAACAGTTCTTTATTTACCTCTGAACTGTGCGTGGCACTTCATTCATGATAGAGGAGGGGCGGAGCTATGAGGTTTGACTGACAGTTTGAGGATCCAATGCAGCTACAAGGTTTAGTCACAACATCTTTTAAATGCTTTTGATACATTATGCTAAAAACCCACAGACAGACGTGAAAAGACGTCTTTTTTTATTAAACGAAATGACAAAATATAGACATACAAGGTTTCTGCCCGACAGTGATAATAAATTCTTATTTGTAGAATCTATTTTTATTTATTTTTTGGAATTTGATAATTTTCCATGGCAGACTAATTGCTGGGAAACAATTTCTCAACAATTAGTCTTTTGTTATTAAACAACAATTAAACTTTCCCATATTGACTGCTATGTATTTTGTGAATGTAAAAGGTCTGCAAAGTTTTAAAGATAAAAGTTCATGATAAATCAAGGTACTGTTCTCTAAAAAGAAAGAACTGAGTCTGAACTGGCTGAAACGAGTTGTAAGTGGTTCCACTGTATGATCTTCATTGGCCGCACATAAACAGCATCTACATTAACTTCAAACACTAGTAGTAACTGAGACTGAAGAGTTTTGGTTTGTGTTGTTGATATGTCGAGAAAACACCGTTTTCTCCCAAAGAAAATCCACTTTGCACGAACTTCCAAAGGATGAGGAATAGAACTCGAATTGATTTAGTAAAACCTACACAATTGTTACTGTTTATATCACTGTGTATCAAGCACTGCGGAAGAGCTGAAATTCAGATATGGTAATAAGCGTTTCATTACGACACGTGCAGCAGAGCAGAGTAGGCTCTTGAAAGGAGGGGTTTAAAGAGACTGGATTCTTCATCAAACTGTTTCAGACACTGAGAAATGAGATGACACTGTGTTTTTGGATCTTGGATGCATATAAACCTGTTGTAGGAGACTCCAAAACACAACTTAGGAACCTTACCATAATGAGGCACTTTAAAAGACGTAATAATAATTTTTTTTTTCTTTGGGAATATAAATAGCAATACAACAGGAGTGATATCCTTGTCTTAAATCACTTTTGTGTTGATGATTTCAAAAAGCAACGAGCAAAAATGAAATCTAAATCTGTACTGCTGTGTGAGTTCGGTTGCAGACTTTTTAAGGATCTGTGGACACCCTATTAAAATAAGTTGATTGCCTATTTGAATTTTTCTGTAAACGGGCAGTGAGTGGCTGACATGGTGTTCTCAGGGTTTCCGTGAGTGATATTAGACAGGCAGGACGTGGACTTACAGTGTGGGCAGAGGAGAGAGCTCCAGGCTGGAGTCGCTGCGGGAGCCCTCATCATGGTCGTGAGAACTCATGTCCTCATGCAGCGCACCGGTCAGGGCCTTCAGACTAAACGCTCCCATGAGATGCCAAGCCATATAGGGGCAGACTGCTGTCCACCATCGCTGCCTGAGGAGAAACACTGTTTTAAGATCACCCAAAATAACACTTGTATCCCAAACAAGTTATATATACTACCATTCAGAAGTTTGGGGTCAGTAAGATTTTAATACATTTAATCGGCAATGATGCATGAAATTGATCAAAAGGGAAACTAAAGACATTAATAATGTTACAAAAGATTTCTATGTCTAATAAATGCTGTTCTCTTGAACTTTTTACTCATTAAAAAAAAAACATCACGATTTCCACAAAAATATAAGGCAGCACAACTGTTTTCAACATTAATAAGAAATGTGTCTTGAGCAGCATGATTTCTGAAAGGCTTCTTCTGACTGGATATTTAACATTATTTCACATATTTTAAAAATAGTTTGTCTTCTTATTTTTAACTAAATTGTTCATGTTTCAGATGATACTACAGACGTGTATAACACAGTATGTGTATATATATAAGTCACTCTTTTCTTTGCTTTTGCTGGCAAGTATTTGTTCACAGCCTCTTTGTGGCTATTTAGTGGTTGTATTTATCTAAATACATATCTTTTTTGTGTGTTTGTGGTAGTACGGTTTACAGTCTTATTATTGTAATGTGTTTGATTTGTCCTTTGTTTTGTATTGTATTGTATTGTATATAGGACCCCCTCGAAAACGAGATGGTCCATCTCAAGGGGTTTATCCTATTCAATAAACTTATTAACCTTAAAGATCATGTGACACTGAAGACTGGAGTAATGATGCTGAAAATTCAGCTTTGCATCACAAATAAATGATATTTTAAAATTTATTCAATAGGGCTGTCAACTTTAGTCGTTTAGTGGACTAATCAGTCGATGCCGTCTTGGTCAACTGACATTCTTATTGGTCGACCAGTCGCATTTTTTTAACCAATAGAAATACATTTACAATGATTTACTCCTTGATATTTATTAATTTATAAGCAGTTATTTATTACTGTATTGTAAATATAATTAGCCTATGTTTTATCTCCAACTTTAAATGCTTTCATTTAGGCTATTTCTTGTAACTGTGCCACAGTTTAGCACACACACATAATACACTCGGGAACTGCACCTGTGGCTGGCTGCGCAGCTGCTTCGTGCTCAGTAAGGGATGTACCGGTAGGTAGTTTTGCTGTATTCATTTAGGTAAAACGCTACTTGTTTTGGCTTTAGTCGAAATCTAAATCTTTTGTCTGGCTGCATTTTAAAACTAAAGACGACAACTGTGGAGGTACAGCGAACGCGACCGACGCTCCATTATGAGCGGTGCACATTACGCGCCTACATTTGAAATCGAACTTGAACGCGCAAAAGATGTGAGCAGCCCTTTTAACGGCTTTATCATGATTGTGATTTCTTAATATGTTTTCATTTTTTATTTGTACACTTGACGCATTTTAAAATAGCCTAAATAATAAGTAACAAAACGAAAATAAACCTATGCCTTGCAGCCTTCCTACAACACAGCCTATTTCAGATTGTTTTAGGCTTTTTTTTTTTTAAACGCCTAGATCGGCTAGACAAAAAGTTAATCCATAGCTTTGTAAGTAAAGAAGAAATAGCCTGTATAAACGAGAGCTTTTGTTAGGATTTTGCATTATGTGGCAGATAGCAGTTATATTATTTTGTAGCGTGTGGTGTTGATCAGGTGCGCGATTGTGACTGTCTACAGACCTAGGACAGAGCTCCTCACTTTTTGCAAAAAAATCACTTAATTTTCAAAGAATTGTATTATTATTATAGTTTTATTTATTTTTTGATGTTTTTTCGTTGTTGTTTTATAAATGATCTATGACCATTGTTTCAAAAAAGTTCAATCAAAAACATCCTGTGTTTTTTTTTTTTTTTTTAAGTTGACTAATCGTTGCGCAGTATAAGACTTTGGTTTGGGTTCACGCCCGTTTCACGCATACTCCGTGTGCAGTGCGTATGCGGTGAGTGTTGCGATGCGTCATCCAGTACAGGAGCAGCACGCGCTAAAATGCTTTCACTATGCTGCGTTTGCAGTGCGTATGCTGTACCACAAACACTCACTATTTTTATTTCAAATTCAGAAGTTATGTAGCAATAGGGTGACCAGTGACCAACAGTCCTGTTATCCCAGGACATGTCTGTTTTCCACGTTGTCCTGGCCTGTTTTTTATAAAGTGATGTCGGTTTTCAAAAAAAAAAAAAAAAAAAATGCTGGGAAAGAGTCGAGCTTTACAGCAAAATATAGGAGATGGGCAAACAAGGAGGATGAGGAAGAAAAACAGGAGTAAGGAGGAAGAAAACTAGTTCGCTTTTGTAAGTTTGTGAGAGGTATTTTTGTTCAATTTGAAGGTATTTCTTTTTCTAATTAATATTTATTAGTGCTGTCAAACGATTAAAATATTTAATCGTGATTAATCGCATTAATGCCATAGTTAACTCGCGATTAATCGCACATTTTTATCTATTCTTAATGTCTTTTGATTTCTTTTTGTTACATTTTTTTTCTCATTTGCCTAATGCTCTCATCAACATGGAAAAGTGGATTGGCTTGTTTAGTGCAAATGTTTTTTTTTAATTATTATTATTGAAAATAACATTGGAATAGTGTTCAATTTCACTCTAACATATATAGCCTAAATAATCTCTCACACAATGCAACACTGTCCATCAATAAAAGGGTGAAAGAAATACTGACGAGGTCCTGATATTGACGAGGGGTGGAGAATTTGCATCATCTGTGTTTGTGTGTGTGTGTGTGTGTTTGCTTGGCCATCATCAAGTGGTGTTTCAGGCTGGACGTGCTGCGATGATGATAGCTCAGTTCATAATGACAAAACATACAGATCGCTTTGGTCTTGTCAATGGGACAATTTGGCAACTTTTTAAAAGTAAACTTTACATTCAGAATCTCATTGGCATCCATTTCGGCGTCTGCGCTCGTCATCCACTCAAAACATAACGTTACTATTTGGCCGGCTCGCAAGCTGAAACGAGTGTGTGCGGCACAAAACGTCCTCGCGCTGCGCTCTGAAACCCATTCATTTCAATTGCTTGCGCCGCGCGAGGACGTTTCGTTGCTTCTTCGACCAAAGCGCAAGCGGATCTAGCTAGACCGGAAACAAAACATCAGGCACGCCGCACACACTCGTTTGGGCTTGCGAGCCGGCATTGAGTGGATGACGAGCGCGAGACGCTGAAATGGATCAGGACCGATCAGGACGCATGCCGTGTCCTGTTGCAAAAGTATGTGAAAAAACTACAAAGTTTGCTAGGACAAAAAGACCTTTAATCGCGCGATAAAAAAATTAACGCCGTTAAAATGGGTTTGCGTTAACGCCGTTAATAACGCGTTTAACTGACAGCTCTAATATTTATATATTTATTTTTCTAATACAGAAGAGACATTATTTATCATTATTTCATTCTTTATTTTTAAACCTGTCATAAAACATGTTGATCATCCTCTGAGAAGCCTATCTGAATGTGTGTCTTAATAAAACAATTTTCTATCCACAGAGGGGGGCATAGCCTATTTTAAATGTATTGAAATTAATAAGGCATCTTTGAGTAAACTTCGAGTACCATTTGTTTGCCGAGCCATGTGTCCTGGTTTTTGCTAATCAAAATATGTTCACCCTATGCAGCAACTTTTATTAAAATAAAAGTTTTGCCAGTATTGTGATTCTCTTTGTACACTTTTACAAACTTGAATGGACGCATGCACGTTTAAACACAATTTAAACAACGAATGCATACAATTCCATGCATTACTTCTATATATATATTAAGAAGTAATGTCTTATAGTAAAAAGATGAAACAATTAAATATACATTTATGGAGAGATTAGGCTACTATATTTTATTGAATTAAATGCATTTATGGTGAAACTAATACATTTCGAGGTCAATCTGAGTTCATTTTGACCCCTGAACCGTGCGCTGTCACTTTATTTCTGCGTTGCAGCACAGCAGAAATAGACTCGGTGCGGAAACGATCTCTGCGCTGCTGTATACGCACCGCAACTGGAACGGATCGACGGACTGCATCCGCGTGCAGTGTGAAAGCTCTAACCTGTTAACATGGGTACGGAAAAAAATACAGACCGCATACGCACTGCAAACGGAGTATGTGTGAAACGGGCGTAAGGATTTCTTTGGTTGACTACAGCCCTAATATTCAAAGAGAAAACAGTTGTTTGAAGCTGTAATAATATTTCATAATATTACTGTTTTTACTGTATTTTTGATCAAATAAACACAGCCTTGGTGAACACGAGAGAAATCCTTTGAATGGTAGTGTGTATGTATGAACGAGTCTGAGCTGAATCCATACCTGCAGAGCAGACAGGGCGGGACTTTGACCCAGACTGGACTGGATGTTCTTCACCAGAGGTGATCTGAAGAAACAGACCTCAGCGTCATTAGCAACAATAACCAGTGCAAATGAAAACGTTGCAGTCAGATATGCACCTACCCAGTGAGCTTTTGTGGCCGCCTTTCCTGAAACTCCATCTCGTCCACGGTCCAAACGGCCCCCTTCACATTCTCAACTCGTACAAAACACTTGTGAAGACTGAGGTTGTGGCGAACTGCATTCTGAGATTGCAAAAAAAATTAACAAACTGATCCAGGGCACAAGCAATAAATCAAGACAGATCCTTTTACTGTATCTTTTCATTTACCTTCCACGCTGCAGCATTGCGTCTGAAATATCACAAACGTTCGAGTGAACCAGTTGTAGATTTCATTTAGTGTTAGCTGCTTTTCTGGAGACTCCAAAATGGCCTGTGAATAAAAAAGGGAACAAGATCAACAGATATCTCTCATACAGCAGCTGATGAAAGATAAAGGTTTAACTAAAATAGCTCAGACAGGAATGATGCTGAGGTACCAAGCGCTGCATGATGGTTTCTTACCTGCCTGATCAAAGCTGCATATGTAAATGGAGGCCTGACCTCAGCACTCAAGTAGAACTCCTTATTCTGCACAATATCTATGAGACACAGGAGAGAGGTGCAGCTGCTTCAGTTACACTTCCTTGATCAAAGCAACCGTAATATTTATCGTGCTTCTGTGAACAGGCCTTTACACTGGTTTCAGGCCATCCTTGTTGTAGAGCCCTGATAACTAACACTACAGTAGAGGGCTGCATTGGGATTGAGTCAACGCAAATCTCGCGGGAGCAGGCGGTTTGAACGAGAATGGGTGGCTAAAAAAACCTGCAGGATCGGAGGTAGCCTAGCGACATGATGGAGATGTCAATAAATGACGTGGAAAAGAACCTCAAACGAGGTGTTTACATCACAAAACCTAAGCAAGGCAAGTGATTTGATTTATTGGTTTATTTAAAAGGGGACAGTGCTAGGGCTGTCAACTTTAGTCGTTTAGTCGACTAATCAGTCAGATGCCGTCTTGGTCGACTGACATTCTTATTGGTTCGACCAGTCGCATTTTTTTTTTTGCCAATAGAAATATATTTTCAATGATTTACTCCTTGATATTTATTCCTTTATAAAGCAGTTATTTATTACTGTATTCTAAATATAATTAGCCTATGTTTTATCCCCAACTTTAAATGCTTTAATTTAGGCTATTTCTTGTAACTGCGCCACAGTTTAGCGCACACACATAACACACTCGGGAACCGCACCTACTGGCTGCGCTGCTGCTCGCGCTCAGTAAGAGATGTACCGGTAGGTAGTTTTGCTGTATTCATTCAGTTCACGCTACTTTAGTCGACAGAATGTCCAAGAAATCTAAATCTTTTGTCTGGCTACATTTTTGTGGAGGTAGGCGACGGTGGCGAGCGCGTTGCTCCATTATGAGCGCGCACATCGCGTGCCTATTTGAAATCGGAACTTGCGCGCGCAAAAGACGTGAGCAGCTCTTTTGACGGCTTTATCATACTGACTCAATAGATTGTTTTCTTAATAGGTTTTTATTTGTACACTTGACTCATTTGAAAGTAGTCTAAATAATGTAACAAAACGAAATTAAACTTATATGCTCTCTTACAACAGAGCCTAGATTTCAGATTGTTTTTTAGGCTATTTTGTCTGTTGTTTTAAAACGCCTAACAGATCGGCTGGACAAAAGTTAACCCATAGCTTTGTAAGTAAAGAAGAATACAGCCTGTAACGAGAGCTTTTGTTAGGATTTTTCATTATGTGGCAGATAGTGTTATATTATTTTGTAGCGTGTGGTGTGATCAGGTGCGCGATTGTGACTGTCACTATAGACCAAGGACAGAGCTCCTCACTTGCAGTTAAAAAAATCACTTAATTTTCAAAGAATTGTATTATTATTATAGTTTTATTTGTTTTCGATGTTTTTTCGTTGTTGTTTTATAAATGCTCTATGACAATTGTTTAAAAAATGTTCAATCAAAACATCCGTTTTTTTTTTTTTTTTTTTTTTTTAGTCGACTAATCGTTGCGCAGGACAAGACCTTGGTCGACTAAGGATTTCTTTGGTTGATTACAGCCCTAGACAGTGCAATTTCATAAAACGCATGAACAAACATGGTTAAAAAAGTCAGAATTAGCCAAATGGCTATTTTTTTAATCTGTAGTCCCCTGGCCAAGATTTAAAAAAAGCATTACAATACATACAAAAAAATACATTTATAAGTCTATAGCAAATTGATAAAAAAACTACAACAATACAAATAACAATATGACAACTTGGGGTACACTGTACCTGTTACAATAATAAAATACACAAAAACACATTTACAAAAAGGCTATAAATATATGAAACAGCTCTTAGTTCGGCTTTTAATATTGGCAGACATAATTGTTAATGAGCTAAATTTTCACGTTTTTTGTAAAAGCCTTGTAAGTATTGAGCTGTCTAATCTCCTCAGGTACAGAGCCATTCGTACAGCGCCTGATATTTATGTGTGTTTTGTGTTTCTGTGTTCTCCGAGGCTAGCTGCTTTAAGACATGCTTTCTGCACATTTACTCCAGGACCACTAAAGCCTATGACGGAATACTTCAATAGCTAACATAAAGATTACTTGAAGTCTAAAAGAAACGCACGGTAGCCTAAGAGTTTTAGAAGTTCCCGATAGTCAAGCTAGGCTACTATTCATCTTCCTGATCAGTGCACCAGAATCAAAGCGGCAACATTTTTAATCTGAAAAATTAAGCCTACCTGGAAGTGCGAAAAACTGCAATCATCGAAAATACGCTGATAGGACGGTCCCAAAAGGGAGCAAATGTCCATAGATCCATAGAGTTTTTACATTTTGGTCCCATGGACTTTTCAGGGTGGCTACAGGTATAAACAATTTAAATTTAAGACTTTTTAAGACATTTTAATACCACTTCTAAATTAAATTTAAGACCAAACTTACGATGGAAATATAAATTAAAACTGAAAATATATAGTAATATTTCCAAGTAAACACACTGTCTGTTCAAAAAATATGGTGAAATGACAATAACCAATTGTCAAATTGCATACGCGCGAAAAGAAACATAGAAGGCATTTTTATAAATGTCTTAAGCCTTGTATGTTTTAAAATAATAAAGTATATTAATAAAGGCTTAGATTACTAATAAAGGCATAGAACCAGTTTATTTATAGTGTACTGATGAAGCTACATATAATTAGT
>JAQIUQ010003799.1:0-24455 GCA_030378365.1 Hybognathus amarus
AAAATGAAATGTCTACGAAACAGCGGGCGCCGCTTCTACGTTTTTCAGCGGTTAGATGAGTTAATCCTCTTACTGAGGAAAGAAATGATTATAAAATGCTGAAGGTAAGGAGTGTGAGTTCTGATTTTTGTTACAACTATAAACTTTGATGCCAAAAAATCTGTATTAGCTTATTTAAATTACTCTAATCTTTTTAAATGCAATGTATCTCCTCATTTGAATGTTTAATGATTTGTAAAAGATAGATGATGCTGATAGATAGATAGATAGATAGATAGATAGATAGATAGATAGATGTTCAAATGTAAATAGATAGATTATATATAATTGAAATGTAAAATGCTTAAAATTACAGATTAAAATTACTGTCCAAAATCCATGAAAATCCTGAAATTTGGCAATGATAATTAATATATTACAGGTATAATGCCTTTGCTAGCTTTGGTCCATTAAAACCACTATTCATCAGCATGCATTGATTAATCCCATGGCATGTAGTAAAAAAAAGAAAAAAAAAGTGCGACCAAATCAAACGCTGGGTGCGACCAACTGAGAAAGTTGGTAGCACCAGTGCAACCAGTGGAAAAGTTAGTCTGGAGCCCTGTTTTACTGTCTATGAGGCAATCGGGGGACATAGAGGCATAAAGTCAAGGGAGAAGCCCATAGATAGAGAGTCCATAAAAGCAATGGGACAAAATATTTCAACGACAGATTTGTTTCAGATTTCAGTTCAGATTTGTCTCGGCACAGCTACCAGAAGGTCAGAACGGTTGCTCACGTCACATCTCCGTTGTCAAGCTCAGTTCGAGCCTGCGCATACGCTCTGCCATCAGGAGAGAGTGCTTCAAAGGGGCTTCAACTTTCTCCTTTGAAATCTATGGGGTCCGCTGTGTCCATTTCTTTTACTGTCTATGGTTTCAACACACTAGTAAACGCAACTTCTATAGATTCAAAATGGCTGGGCATTTTATCATTGCCGTCTTGATTAGAGGGCTTTGCGCCTACTTATCGGACTTTTGTGCATGCTGGGGATTCACTCTAGCCTGGCTCATTTCATTTTCCCTCAGTACTACATCTGGGATTGTGGTGTATTCTTTGGTTTTCTCTGGTCAGCATTTTACCGGTCCAATCAGCGAACAGAGGGAGTGGCTGAGCATGAAGACGTTGATGTTGTGCGTGAGTTCGAGTCATCATACGTCACAAGCATAGACTGTAAAAAATATGGACAAAGCGTCTGTGACGTCACCCATAGACTCTCTGAAGAACGCGTTTGAGGCTGTTTATGGGGGTATGGGCGGCGCCATACTGGAAAATACAAAATACAAAAGTTTCAGAAAGGATACAGAGGTGGTATGATGTGTTGTGTCAGATCATGGCCGAGACGTCAAATTCACTCTGCGCAGCCTGTTATCAGCTGTCAATCAAAGTTAACCGCCCTTATTTACATACATTTTATATCTAAATACATGATCTAAACTAACGAGTTAGAAAAAAATTCACCCCCCTCACAGTTGTCAGGCACGCAGAACATATTGAAGATTACAATAAAAGTCCATGGGACCAAACTGTAAACATATGAATTTATGCTGTGAAAACGGAGATTTTAACATGACGTCTATGGATATTTGCTCCCTTTTGGGACCGGCCTCTAGCGGATTTGAGATGTATTGCAGTTTAGCGCACTTCCGGGTAGGCTTCATCTTTCAGATTAGAATGTTGCCACTTGGTCACTGAGCTCACGACCAAACATCAGCGATTGGTTATGGCAGATCCAGAGTGACTCTGGGTAGATCCAATAGTTTTAAACTTCAACAGAGGACCCGCGTACAAGAAATCTAAGGCTTGTCAGGGGAGCGAGGCCAGACTCTCTGTACAAATTAAATGTATTAGAGTCTGGTGGGATCAGGCTAGATTCACACAACACGTATGCAAAATTACAGTCGTGCTACTTAGATAGTTGGCATGAGAACCTTAGTGCCTCAATCATTAAAGCTCCGTACGCGTGATAAATGTAAAGAAATAGTAATTCCACATATGATTCCATTAATCATGGTGCTACTAATAACTCAATAAGTGACATATGAAGAGGTCCTGCTATATATTGACTGTTTCTCAATCTAAGAACGCAAAGAACGGACTTGCATTCTTGTGGAGACCGATGTTGTCAGGTGACCTTGAAAGAACAAACTCAGAAGTACACGAGGACACAGAGCACATCTTTGTGCTGTAATCTTGTTGCTTAACTGACCGCTCCGCAGTGGGAGGACAACACCATTCGAAAGCGCAATATATGTAGCATAACATCACGGGTGTCGTAACATATTAAAATATTTACTTGCATTATCTTTTTATTTCTTGTATTTGTGTAAATTAGTATGCATTTAAGGCGACTTGTCAGCATTTAAGATTCTTTTAAATATGCCAATTAAAAACTACTGTAGGGTTTCTCCAGGTATTCTATCAATTTTTACGGCAAACGTTTACTTTCACAAGCCGTCACGTATTTGCGAGCTTTCTGCGGTAATCTCGATGTTGCTTACTGGCTTCTGTACGTCGTCCGCCTGCGATCATGACTGGGTTTTTAAAGGTGCTATATGTATTTTTTAGTGCCCTCTATCGGTGATGTTTCAGATTGCAACCAATTTTTACAAGAGCGAGTGCGTGTGTTGGAACACAAGAGCGAACACTCACGGTACACGGCCACACTGAGACTTTACACACACCGGAGAAAGCATCACACAACCTGCTGTAAACTCATGTAAACTCCCACTGCAGCGCTACAATAACAGGCTAGTCAACACAGTGTAGATAGGCTTGACTGAACTAATGCCCGTACCATGATAACGTTACATTTGTGGTGTTATTCAGCATAAAGCATTTCACTAACTAACTATTCATGTATCTTTCACAATCAGCAATGTCAACATCGTTGAATGTATAATATGATAACGAAAAAGGTTAGTGAACTAGACTGAACAATTTCAGTAGGACGTAACATTACTGTACTGAACGTGTCTGGAAATGTTCTAATTCTTTGAAAATTAAGCGATTTTTTTTTTAACTGAAAAAAGTGAGGAACACGTTGTCCTTGGTCTATGCAGTCACAATCGCGCACCTGACCACACCACACCACACGCTACAAAAATATAACTGCTATCTGCCACATAATGAAAAATCCTAACAAAAGCTCTCGTTTATACAGGCTTTATATTCTTCTTTACTTACAAAGCTATGGGTTAACTTTTGTCCAGCCGATCTAGGTGTTTTAAACAAACACACAAAAAAACCCAAAGAACCTAAAAAACAATCCTAATAATAACGGGCTGTATTTTGGAAGGCATATAGGTTTACTTTTGTTTTGTTGCATTATTTAAGCTATTTTCAAATGGGTAAAGTGTACAAATAAAAACAAAAACATATTAAGAAAACACAATCTATTGAGTCCGCATGATAAAGCCGTTAAAAGGACTGCTCACGTCTTTTGCGCGCTCAAGTTCGATTTCAAATGTAGGTGCGTGGTGTGCGCACTCATAATGGAGCAACGCGGTCGCCTCCCTCTCACAGTCTTTGTTATAAAATGCAGCCAGACAAAAGATTTTGATTTCTTGGACATTTTGTCGGCTAAAGCCAAAACAAGCAGCGTTCTAACTGACTGAATACAGCATCCCCTACTGAGCGCGAGCAGCAGCGCAGACAGCCACAGGTGCATTCCGAGTGTTCTATGTGTGTGCGCTAAACTGTGGCGCTGTTATAAAAATAGCCTAAATTAAAGCATTTAAAGTTGGGGATAAAACATAAGCTAATTATATTTTAGAATACAGTAATAAATAACTGCTTATAAAGGAATAAATATCAAGGAGTAAATCAATAAAAAAATTCTTTCTATTGGAAAAAAATGCAACTGGTCGAACCAATAAGAATGTCAGTCGACAAAGACAACATTGAACTGATTAGTCGACTAAACGACTAAAGTTGACTGCCCTACATCAAATAAACGTCACATCCTAAAGTACCTACTTTTTATTATCCTGGAAGTTGGAACGGTCTTTTGTATCAACATGACATCATGACTTTTGCGTAAACATACACGCCACTTTCGAGTCAAGTGGCGTGTTATCTCTACGCATTTTGTGCTATCGCGTGTATGTCTACACTATTAACGTTCGCGTCATTCCGCGTGTCTGTACACGCCGTCAAATGTCCGAGCGAAACGAAGCAAAATGTAGATCTACATCTGGGGAGCTATGTTTTTCTTTCCTAGGATGGTAAGGGAACAGTCATAAATTCCATTAACCCCAGTGACGGGTAGGCTTAGGGACAGGGTTGAGGTAAGTCATATATTTATATATACAGTAATAACGTTAAGTCAACGGCGTTCATAAACACGCTGAAAAGCGATAATGCGTGTTGATAGCACGCCAAAAATAGAAAACACGAATTGGCGTGTCATACACATGCTACTTCATGAGATCAGTCTGTTTGTATTCATTTCATGTCTCACATATGTTGTAGTTGACCTTGATATTTCATTACAGTTTACCATTATTTCAGCAGATCTGAAAACTTGTAATTTATCTCAATAAAAATAGCGGAGGTCGCTCCATAATTCAGACGCTCTGCAGATGTTGATCCGTGTTTTCGTCCTCGATCCGATTCATGTTTGGCCTGACGAGCTTCTGCAGATACATTTTTGTTTTTTATGTTTATGTGGAGTCTGGACTGTGTGTGTTGGAGTTTGTGTTGGAGTGTGTGTTGTGCTGGAGGCAGGAGTGTTTTGGTGTTATGAGACTCATGTCGTCAGCTGCAGTGCCGTCGCATAGACTGTATATAAAGGAGAGAGGCTGGGGATTGTCTCCGATTCCTGCACTCGATGCATCCTTGATATCAAGAACACATCCTGGTACTCTCTCTGTACAAGGATGCAAGATTGCTTCAAAACTCATATTGAGAAACTGTGTCTCATTTTTTCTGTCATCAGAGTTAAGAGAGCCCTTCTGTCACCCAGCCTGTGCCATCGGCTACAATGAGTGGCAAATCGGCCCTCAACAAGGCGGTCTTTCTTCCGAACGATGAGCGGATGTTGGCAGCCGTGCAGGTGAAGAGGAGGGACGAAGAAGAAGATCCCATTCTTGGCTACAGGAGGCCAGGGTGACTACACCACATTCATCTGCTTATCAGGGTAAAGTCTTCCCCTCGGTCACTGCTGCTTGTGTTTGAGCTTATGATTTGATCCCTAATTATTAAACTTTGGCTGGTGACTTCACCCACACCTTTGAGCTACAGACATGAATGATTCCTCAAATCAGGTTTATTAATAATTGGTATTTACTTTAATTTAGAACTGCACGATCAGTGGTATCTAAGAAGTGTTGAGATACTTTATGGTTTTATTAATATTTTTATATATTTTATTTTCATCTTAATTTGTTGGTTTAATATTTTTTTGTTTTTGCCATTTTTTTCTATATAAAATATGAAAATCTTATAAAAAGCAAAAGCCTTGTCAATTAGCTGAAATAAATTTTGGTTGAGGGGTTTTGTGTGTGTATATATATATATATATATATTATAATTATTTATTTGTTTTCAAGTTATGAAAGTTTTTTTTTAATGATTTTAGTTGTCAATAACTATAATAACCCTGTGCAGAATTGTGACGGAATAAAATGACAGGATTTGCTTTGAATCGAGCATTTACTCTGTAAATTATGATCTGGGGCCTCATTTATAAACGTTGCGTACGCACAAAAGAAGGCGTACGCCGCTCTCTACGCAATAGTTGGTATTTATAAAAAGCAAACTTGACGGTAAAATGTGCGGTCCTTTACGCAAGCTCTGACCCAGGCGTACGCACAAAAACGGGTGAAATGAGAAATGGCGAGACCGTCGGCAGTTGGAAAAAACATGTGAAAGTGTGTGAAACTGTCGACCGTTGTGTAAAATAAATGACTCTCATAAATAACACGAAGACTTCACAAAGCAAGTCTTACAATTAACAGCCTACACGAACACCGTTTGATCGATCTGCAACAGAAATGCAAATTAACACATATTTCCAAAAAGTGAAATATGTTCTGCAATAATAGGCATGTTATATAATTCATCCTCATAAATAAGATGGTAAACAAAACGAAATAATGTACAAAACTGATATTCTCGCCAATATGTCCGTCTAACGGAGCAGATATAGCAATTAGATAGTCAGTCAGATAGATAGATACTTAGGGAGATTTATAGATCGATCGATCGATAAATAGATAGATGTGTTATTTGTCCACTTGGGGAAAGTTGTTTTCATAGTAAAAATGTCTTCATCAGCTAAGGAATCATGGTATTCATACATTTGCCTTTAGTTTGTTTTATTTTTGATAAAATATAATGACGTATGTCTCACCCATTCAGAAAGCTGCAAGCAATGACATTTGCGCTGAACTATTTCCCATTTCCAAGTAAATTATAACCGACATCTGCTTGTCAGATGCAGAATTAAATGGTTGAAAATAAAATGCACCATCACAATGCGTAATGACACAATAGCTGATCTTGCACTCTTAGAAGATGTGGCGATTAAATGGAAGGATTCGGAGTGAACGCATCATCTTCACAACAAAAGGTGTGGAAAAATATATTATTTATTCAATAATTCCCTCATTGTGCAGTTTATTTCAGTTAAGACAGTCTTGATTTCGCCCAACTCCTTGGCCACCTCTCTGATTGAATTAATGACTAGACGCTTTTTTGCTTCTCGACTTTTATGTTCAACCATTTTCTTTTTTATTTCGACCACAGTCCGAGGTTGTGAGGCTACAGCATTTACAGCGTCTGCAACATTTTGCCACTCAAGTGCCTTTTTTGCATTAGTAATGCCCACACTTTGCCTTCCAAACAACATTTTTCTCCTCTTTTCCATCTCGCCAATGATAACTTCTACTTCACATTGAGTGAAGTTAAGTTTTTTTAAATTCCTCTCTGTGTTTAACATGATTTCGCAATCGATGAATATTAACTTGTGGGCGTTTCACGGACTATTTATGGGCAACTATGGGCTTGACATAAAGCCGCAAAAGCTGCGCTACATTTAGAATTGATCGTGATTTATTAAAGGGAAAAATGCGTAGGATGTGCGTGCGCACGGTTTTATAAATCCGAATATTTCTGTGCGTACGCACGTCCTATGTTTCATCCGTACCCCACTTCTGACGCAAATCCTACGCAAAGTTTTATAAATGAGGCCCCTGCTCATTTTGTAAATGAGCACGGTACTGCGCTTCACTCTGAAACTCGCAAAGTATTTATATAATTAAATTATAGCCTTAGTGATTTGATTATTGCACAATGCAATATCAGATTTTGGTTTGATTTTGTAATGTAGATTCAGGTGGTTGTTACCTCTTCTGTTGGTGACCTAATTACCCTGTCAGATCCTTCACTTAATGAGACCATATCATGGACTTGCTAAGTCTTGATATACTTTTTGGGGTTTTCCTGCTTAAATGTTGATTATTTTCCACATATTCTTCATTGTTGCTGCTCCACTCTTCCCAGTCTGTCAGTTATACTCGGTTTACTTCCTGTCTCTATAAAGCCCCTCCTTCTGAAAACCACACTGTGCTCTGATTGGTCGGCTGGAGCAGTGTGTTGTGATTGGTCGAGCGCTTTCGAGTGTGTTTGGGAATGTCCCGCACCTTACCATAACCACCAGTTTAACACACTACTAACTAACTCAACCAGGCCCCTTTATTCTGCGTATGAATTATTATAATGAGGAATTCGACATGTTCGAAGAAACTCAAGACTACAATGGAGGCGTTTCAGGAGTTCAGAAACACTGACACAGAGCTTCTTCATGCTCAAACAGAAACATTACACACACAAAAGAAAGTGATATGTTCTCTATAAATGTCAGACATCTTTCTATGTGAGCGGTTCTTGTGTAGAATAAGCTGAACCAGACTTCACTTCTCTAGTTTGTTTTTCAAGACCTCAGAAGGATTTATACCATATGCAGTCGTTCGCTTGTGATTGAGAACACCTGTGTTCCTGAACGGTCTATGATCAACATAAGAAACAACTGCTTTCCAAAAAATATTACTACAATGAGTGTGAGTGGAGGCGTTTCCTGCGTCCCGGTGCCAACACAGAGTATCTGGTCCAACTGAATCACGGTGGAGGAAATAAATGTTGTGGTGCCTCTGGACGCCTCGGGGCTCGAACTGCTCGTCACTGCGGACTAATGAATCCCAAACTCCACTGCAGAATGTGTGTGTGTGTGTGTGTGTCTTTCTGTGAACTCTGATTCAAAGGATGTTGAGTAAGTTAAAAACACTGGAGAAAATGAACAACAGACAGTCCTGGCTTTACTACTATTGAAATGTTGCACTGTTATTAGTCAAAGGCAAGGAGACGAGACATTCTTAGAAATATGGAATATATCAGTATTCATAATAGAATGATTTACCGGGGTTTAATGGAGTGGTTTATTGATTTTATAAAATGGCGGTTATCAGTTTGTAGGGATGTGCCCGTAAACTTGACAATCTGAGTTGCAAAGGTTCGCCAAAACACAGTTTTTTTTTGTATGTGAATGCTATAATAAAAGCTATAATAGGTTAAAAATGAAAGGTTACAATTAAGTTGTAAGCTTTGTCAGCTTTGCACACCGCATGTTCAAAAATAAATACTACCTCACGTTGTCAATCACACTTGCACACTGCCTCCAAAACTTTCCTCCGTCATAAAATCTAATCATGTTACATTTTCTGCGTTTTTCCCATCCATAGCATGCAGTTTGACTGGTGTATGAATGGTGTTTTGTTTGAAACGTGTGGGACTCACAGACAGAGAGATCTCCCACTCGCTTGATAGATGCCAATGCCAACAGGAGAGCAGTCTTTAGCGAGAGTGGTTTTAGATCAACCGACTGGAGCGGCTCAAAGGCGGTCCTTTCAGGGCCCTAAGGACCGTGGAGAGGTCCCAAGGCGGCACCGAAGGGGGCCTAGAGGGGTTAATTCTCCTTTCAGAAACCTTACCACCAGGTCATTTCTACCCAGTGATTGGCCAGCCACCAAAGCATGATGCGCTGCGATGGCTGTCACGTAAACGTTGAGCATGGACGGGGTGCGGCCCACGTCCAGTACCTCCTGCAGGAAGCAGAGTACCACCGATACCTCACATGACTCTGGGCCAACCCGATTTTCGTACACCAGTTGGAAAAAAAAACTACCACTTTAAAGCATGGAGGTGCCGGGTAGAGTGGGCCCTTGCTTCAAAGATGGTGCTTAAGACCCTGTCAGGAAAGTCCCGGGTCACACATGGGAGGGCCCTTGAAATCGGGTCGGGGATGCCATATCGGTCCGTTGGCCTGTGTGGGGAGATCCTTCCTCATTGGAACAGACCATTGGGTCATGTCTGACAACTGAATAAGCCTTGGAAACCACACCCTGGATTTCCAGAGCGGAGCCACCAGAAGGACTGGGCATCCGTTCTCCCTGACCTGTTCGATGACCTGTGGGATATGCAAAAGCATAAAGGGGCCGGCCGGGCCAGGGATGAGCCAGCGCATCCCTGTTCTTCAAGAAGACGCCCTGCAGTGGGTGTTGGCTCTCGAGGCAAAAAGTTTGATGCCGGCCTCGTCGAACGTTTCCCATATTAGACTTCCCGGTCCCACTTTATATTAAGTGGCGTTAAGTACTATGTACTTACATTGAAATTAATAAATTGATACAATGGACGTTTTGTGTACATACAAATGTTTTTACATTGTACTTATATTTTAAAAATACCAGCATGTAATTACAAATGTAATTAATTTTGTCTGTAATTACACAGTTGACCCTTCCCTCACACCTTAACCTACCCTTAAACCTACCCATACCACCACACCTGTCCCTAACCCTACCCATATCATACCTCAATAGCAGCAAAAGTGTTTTACAATACAGCAGGACCACAATAATACATTGTACTTATTTTTCAATGTAAGTACATAGTACTTAAAGCCACTCAATATAAAGTGGGACCGACTTTCCATATGGGACCGTCTGAGGGCAATGCTCCAATGACGAAATCAAATAATGACACGCATGGCGAAGCGGCTCTGCGCGGCTCTGCTTTCATACGGCAAACGTTAAGAAACTCAACGCTTATAAGCCATCAGTGCCCGAGCCCGCAGCAGTTCGCATGTGACTTTTATTTCCCACACACTGACTAATTCGTGGTTGCAAAATCAACTTTGCCACATATTGCGTTTCGGTCATTGTTTAACACCAGAGGCGTAGAGCAATTCTGAACCTGGGGGGACAGTCAATGCTAGGGGGGTGGGGGTATGGCCCCTGTGAGTTTTTTTTTTTGAAAAATAAACCATTAAATTACACTTTCTGGAGAGTTTTGTGCAAAGAAATGGAGAAATACAGTCTTTTAATAATATGTGAAAAACTGCAAGGTTAAGAGCATACTTTGCATTGTTGTAGTATCAACATGTATTAGGGCATTTAGCATTTACATTACTGTTAATCAGTCATGTACTGATTAACTCCAATGAATGGTTGATTTGATTTCCATTATCTATAAAATACGAAAAAATAAAATCAATATATCCCCTGTGGAAAGGTTGCTTGGTAGCTAAAAGTAGGTCTAGCAATTATATTTCAAGTTTTTCACACAGATCAAACACAACTATGCTGACTGAATAGATTGCTAGTTTATTTTGAGAAGCCAGCTAGCAGTTCTCTTGGCAGTTTGCTGATAGTCTGGTGTCTGAAGTAAAATGCTCAAAACATCTCCTGAGAAAAATACCAACCAAGTCTTGATTATTTATTTTGGTTTAGTCTTATTTTACTTACCTTGTCATTCAAGGCCAGGGCTCTTTTTGTACATTTCTGAAACTTTTCAAATCCCGTGCAACTACAGATCTCCCAGGAACATAATGCGTACATTTATCCGTGTCACCTAGATGCGCGAGCGGTGCGCGATGCCACGATCATGGTCGACTGACAGCAGCCGAAGAATACCGGCCGTTTTTAAAAATTGAATTATGTATTTAAAAGTTGCAGAATGGATTAATTGGGAGACTCCAAAATTGGCAGAGATAGGCAGGCAATGCAAAGCAAAATCTTACATTGCAAAACTTAGATTTTGAAATGTTGTGGGGGACATGTCCCCCCCACGTATAATGGCTCCTACGCCCCTGTTTAACATTATTTAAAACACGCAGCGTATTCTTTCAGTTGTAATTCCCCACTCTCCCTCTGTCTCTCTATCACTCACGCGTCTCACACACACGCACAACGTGCACACCGCGTCTGTCTATGAGGCGCTGGACTGGGCAAAAGTGAAGCGGACTTCGTGAGCGTCACTGGGCGAGAGAGAGACAGAGCGTGTCTTTATTTAAACTTATATAAACTAATATAATTTATTTTACGGGACAATTTAAAGCTCATAACCATATTTTGTTGTTACTTGAAGAGTACAGTGTTATTGTAACGAAGAGTCAGAGGCGTGCAGATCCATTTGCAGTAGCTTTATTAACAGAATGCACACAGAGAAATATCAGTGATAAACAGGATAGAAGGGCAAGTCCAAACTCAGAGTCGATACCAGGCTGGGTTCGGGGCAGGCAGCAGACAAACTCGTAGACCAGAGGTGTAGACAAGGATCAGGAAAACCAGGAAAGACCATAGAACGTAGAATGCTCAGAAGTGTATGCCGAGGCCTACACAAGACTTCGCAGGGAGCCATGCGAGCAAGCAGCTTTTATACATGGGAGAATTGGCTGCACCTGTGCAGGTAATCAGGGATGAGACTCAGACTGAGATGAGGCTAGATGGGAAATGTAGTTCAGTATTCGGGAGACTGTGATCTTTGATAACTAGGGGAGAGGTGTTGAAGAGCAATCTATGACAGAACCCCCCTCCTGCGAGCGGCTCCCGAAGCGAGGACCAGTGCGCCGACGAGGTCTTCCACGAGGTCTGGGAGCAGGTTTCTCTGGGTGGTTCTGATGGAACGTGGTGATGAGAGCTGGATCCAGAATATCTTGAGAAGTTACCCAGGATCTTCTTCAGGGCCAAACCCCTCCCAGTCAACTGAGATACTGCAACACCCTGCCTCTACGTCTGGAATCGAGTATCTCCTTCACCTGGTAGACCCCTCGTCCTCGATGATGGGAAGAGAACTCTCTGTCGTGGTCTCCTCCTGGTTCCCCTCTCTCCTTGGAGCAACTGCGGGTTTAAGCAAAGACATGTGAAAGGTAGGGGAGTATGTCAGATAAGAGGTATGGTAAGTAGGGTTGTAACGGTATGAGATTTTCACGGTATGATAATCGTCTCAGAAAATATCACGGTTTCACGGTTCACGGTATACGATATTAAACTATCATTATTATAATCATCATCAGCTACAATGGCCCTTAAATTAATAAAAAAAGATATGTTTTTTGGTTGAACATGGTTTATTGTAACAAGTTTTCTTTAATAGAGTTATGAAATGTATATTTATTTCCTCAGAAATTCTGGGTTGTCTGAAATAACTGGTCTGGATTCTGTGATTGAATACAAAATGTATTTTTGAAAATGCAATCAGATAAAATGTAACAACTTTAGTTTGTCTACACAAGAGAGGTTTACTAAATTAAAACATGGACAAAAAAATTATACACAATAGTAATATATTTTAGTCATTATTTTAGTCCTAGACTAAACCAAACTTTTTTTTACAGGTTGTACTGAACACCTATGAGTTTCATTCAGTGTATTTGATGATTATTCTTTTAAAAAACAATTATAAAGTGCACATTAAGTGTTCTCTGTCTGTATATGTTCATGTGTTCACGTCTTCACATAGTGGGTGAGACAGCTTTAACACTAGAACGTTTTGACCGTTTTGAATTTTATATCTACAATAACTTTGTTGAAAAAATAATTAAATCCTGCTGGTACCTGACTTTTCCTAAAATTGTCTGTATTTTCATTTAAAATGCTTTTCATATAAATTAAGTTACGTAAACGTAAGGCAAAACAAAAAAATGAACATATTTACCTATTTCGGCCATAGACGGTCATATTGACCGCACTGAATTTCGCTGTATTTTTTTGTTAATATCCTGCGGTTTATCGTGGTCTCTCAACTGTCAACAGAGGTCCGTCCGGTCACAGCGGTGTTTGCTATATAATAATTTCTACATTAGTTGTTGATCAGAAATAAATCCGGACTACAGGATGCCCTGGATATGCTTCAGAACTTGACGAGTGATGATTCGGATGCAGGGGAACAATCGGAGGTGGAAAGTGAAGTCGACGTTTCCTGGGTGCAAGTTCAACATTTCCTCCTCCATCAGACACGGCCGATCCAGATGTTCCGTTCATGTCGGATGATCCTGCGAGTTCCGCTGCCCTGTCCTGCGCTGTTTGTTTTGCTGCATGGACTGTTCACTAGTTCTGCAAGTCCTATTATTATTATTAGCCTATTTATTATCATTGTCATTATAATATTATTATTATCGTCTCGTTTTCGTCTTTGAAAAAATGTGGTTGACGAAAATAATTTAATAATTTAACAACGAAATAAACACTGTTTTGAATCTGAACGGTCAAAATGACCGCTTGTGGCCGTTCTAGTAGTTTTGGAATTCTGGCACTTCTAGTGTTAAAAACCATGTGCGTCATGCGTACTTGAGAGTGTACTAGATCTACGAAACGGCGCTGCTCATTCATACAGAGACGCGCTGAATATAGAAGGGGCTTGCACACGAGTCTTTTTGCGTTGTATATTCACAGACACGCACATCGCGATTTGATTTAGGCTACTGCAGCTATATTTTGATTTATTCATCCATCTATCTTTTAAATCGCGCATTTTACGTGGCATATCTGTATTGTAACACAGAAAGACGGGTGTGCGTCTTTTTGACAGACGGGATTCCCTCAGCATGACAGAAATAATATGGCCTTAAGTTATAAAAGTTATGAATAACCTTTATCTTCACGGAGGGATGGTGTTCCTGAATATGGGAGAACATGTTCGACGTGTTTCCTGCTTTTGCAGCCACTCTTCGTCCACATATCTTGCAAATTGGATATCCATCTTCAAGGACAACACCACGATCGTTTTTCGGATATCCAAAATATTCCCATACTGCAGATTTTATTTATTTTTTCGGCGGGAGATAGAGATTCGCAGCCTCTGTCTCTGACATTTTCAGCGCTGTACAGGTATGGAGTGTAAGCAGTCAAGCTGAAAGAAGTTGCATGCGGCAGTGCAGGTGAATTCTGGTTTAATTTTTGTTTTTTTACCGCGTATAAGTAAATGTGCACGATATGATAATCGTACATGTCAATATCGCGATAAACCGCCATACCGGTAGTACCGTTACAACCCTAATGGTAAGGCTAATCGAAATGACACCGGAGTGATCTGTCTGAGAATCTTGAAGGGGCCCACGAATCTGGGGCTTAACTTCTTACTGGGAAGTCGGAGCCGCAAATCTCTTGTGGACAACCAAACCCACTGGCCGGGCGCATACCTGGGACCCCTCTCCTATGGCGATCTGCCTGTTCTCGGACTCTGCACACGGCTCGCTGTAGGTGGATATGGGCATTGTTCCAAGTCTCCTCGCTCCTCTGTAACCAAGCGTCGACAGTGGGAAGATCAGTGGGTTCACCTGACCAAGGAAATAGTGGGGGTTGAAAACCTAACACACACTGGAAAGGCGTAAGTCCAGTTGAGGGTTTGCGCAGAGAATTTTGGGCATATTCAGCCCAGACGAGGAAGCGACTCCAATCCTGCTGGTTTTGATGGCAGTAGGTGCGTAGAAAGCGTGTGAGCTCCTGATTCAGTCTCTCCACTTGTCCATTAGCCTGTGGGTGATAACCAGAGGTCAGACTGATGTTGATGTTGAGTTGCCCACACAATGACCGCCAGACCCGGGAGGTGAATTGGGGACCTCTGTCAGAGACGATGTCCTTCGGTAAGCCGTACAACCGGAAGACATGTTGTAATAAGACCTCCGCCGCTTGTAATGCTGTGGGTAATCCAACTAAGGGAATAAATCTGCAGGCCTTAGAAAACGGTCGACCACCGAGAGGATTGTAGTGTAACCTTGAGAGGGGGTAGGTCAGTAACAAAGTCGATCGCAATGTGGGACCATGGCCGCTGTGGTACTGGGAGGGGTTGTAGAAGACCAGCTGGCTTGAGATGAGAGGACTTCACAATATTACAAGTGGAACATTGCCGAATGAAGGAGATCACGTCAGCTTGGAGTGAAGGCCACCAGAAGCAGTTGGAAACCAGATGTGTGGTCGCAGAGATCCCGGGATGTCCAGCACTGGGAGTATTATGGACCCATTGTAAGACTCTGGTGCGGAGGATTTGAGGTACGAAGGTGCGGTTGGGAGGACACTCAGAAGGAGGCGGGCTGTCCCGCAGAGCGGAGGAGATCTCCGTCATTATGTCCCACTGGACAGGAGCGACTATGAGAGATGAAGGGAGGATGGCTTCGGATGTCAAAGGAACAGTGGAGCTGTCGAATTGGCGGGACAGGGCGTCCGCTTTACCATTCTTGGAGCCAGGACGGTAGGTTATTGTGAAGTCAAACCTGGAGAAGAACAGGGACCATCTGGCCTGCCTGGGATTTAGGCGTTTGGCAGACCTGATGTACTCCAGGTTACGATGATCCGTGAGAACAGTGAAAGGCTGACGAGCTCCCTCCAGCCAGTGTCGCCACTCCTCTAATGCAGCTTTCATAGCTAAGAGCTCCCTGTCACCCACGTCGTAATTTCGTTCCGCTGAAGAGAGTTTACGGGAATAATAGGCACATGGGAACATTTTAGCTGAGTCTCCCTGTCGTTGAGACAAGAGAGCACCAATGCCCGTGCTGGAAGCGTCAACTTCTACAAAGAATGCATGCTCGGGATCAGGATGATGGAGGATGGGAGCAGTGGTGAATTTCTCCTTGAGGTGGTTGAAGGCAGATAAACTCTGAGGCGACCACCTTATTTGATGTCCCCCTCCCCGTAAGAGAGATGTGAGTGGAGCTGCGATGGTACTGAAATTTCGGATGAATCGTCTGTAAAAATTAGCAAAGCCCAGGAAACGCTGCAGCTCTTTAACGGTGGTGGGTTGAGGCCAGTTAACTACAGCTCGAACCTTGCTGTCATCCATGGTAACTCCCTCTGCACTGATAATGTACCCCAAGAAGGTTATCCGAGTTTGATGAAATTCACATTTCTGTACTTTGGCATACAGATGGTTCTCGACTGAGGCGTTGGAGTACAGCTCGCACATCTTGAACATGGGATTCCAGTGTATCTGAGAAGATCAGAATGTCGTCGATGTACACAATTACCTTCTGATGGAGCATATCACGGAAAATCTCATTTACAAAGGCTTGGAACACTGATGGACTGTTGGAAAGGCCGAATGGCATAACGCGATATTCGTAGTGCCCTGTCGTTGTTGAGAAGGCGGTCTTCCACTCGTCACCTCTTCGAATACGGATCAGATTGTATGCATTGCGCAGATCCAGCTTAGTGAAGTATTTGGCGGTGCGGAGTTGTTCCAGGGCGGCAGGAACCAGGGGTAAAGGATAGCGAAACTTGACCGTTATCTCATTGAGGCCACGATAGTCAATGCAGGGTCGAAGTCCGCCGTCCTTCTTCTTTACGAAAAAGAAACCGGCTGAAGCAGGTGAAGTGGAGGTGGTGATAAAGCCCTTGGCGAGTTGCTCATCAATATAAGCTTTCATGGCATCAGTCTCCGCCTGAGACAATGGATATACTCTTCCCCGCGGGAGGTTGGCACCGGGGATTAATTCAATGGCGCAGTCACTGGATCTGTGTGGAGGAAGTTGGGATGCTCTATTCTCGCTGAAAGCCAGGGAAAGATCATGATACACGGCAGGTACCCCTTGGAGATCTGGATTTTCCAAACAGTGATTCAACGAAGTGTTACTGGTGGGAGTGCTTAAACATTTCTTCAGACAGGTATCCGACCACTGAATAATTCGTTTGTCAGACCACGAGATGGAAGGGTTGTGCTGTTCTAACCAGGGAAGGCCCAGTATAAGAGGATGATGAGGTGAGTCAATAGTGAAGAATTGAATGATCTCTGTGTGCTGAGAATCTGTGATCAAAGTGATCCTCTGGGTGGTAAACTGAACCTTGCCAGAACCAAGGGGACGTCCGTCTATCGCTGCCACTGCCACCCGGGAGTCACATGGAATGAGAGAGAGACTGTTAGATTTAGCAAAACTCAAATCTATAAAATTCCCAGCAGCTCCTGAATCAATCAAAGCACATGTTGTGATAACCCTCTCGTCACAGTGGAGAGTGACATTCAATACAAGAGATTTAGAAGTATGAGGGATATAACTCACCGCAGTGGAATCTCTGGAAGTGGGTCTGATGGGACAGGTCGCCCTCCTGTGGCCGGACTGGGCGCAGTATAGACATAAATGATTACGCATTCTCTCTCTCTCTCCTCAGGAGTGAGACGAGTGAAACCAATCTGCATGGGTTCAGATTCCTGACTCACGGAGGGAGATTCGTTGACTCGGTGCCTAAGCGATGTTCGTCGAGCTCGCATCAAGTTGTCCAGGCGAATGGTTAACTCCATCAATTGACTGAGGGTCCTGCCCTCATCCCTGCATGCCAGTTCCCCCTGCAGATCAGGGTTGAGACCTTTACGGTACAATAATTTCAGTGGATCGTCCGCCCCAGCCTGTTTGTGCCGCGAGAGTGCGGAAGGATAGTGTGTAATCCGCCGCTGACAATCCTCCCTGTCGTAGCGACAGAAGCAGCTCGCCCGGCTCCTTTCCGCTGGCCGGGTGCTCAAAGACCTCTCTAAACTGGGTGAGGAAATCGTTGTAGGATGGAAAGTGAGGTTACCCCCTGACCAGAGTGCGGTGGCCCATTCCAGTGCTCTTCCAGTTAGCAGAGAACAGATAAAAGAAACGCGGCCGTCATCGTTGGGAAAAAGGTTGGGCTGTTGGTTAATGTACAAAGTGCATTGGAGCAGAAATCCCTTACATGTTGCAGCTGAACCATCGTATTTGTCCGGAAGAGACAGACGAGGATTATTAGGCGATGTACTCACGCTGGGAAGTGGCTGAACTGGTGATGCAGCGTTTTGAGCAGGAACAGGAGTTTGAGGAGAGAGGGACCGCATGGATCTCGCCAATTCCTCGGTAAGCGCAGTTAGCTTCTCAAGCTGTTGTTGATGTACCATCAGAACTGAAGCTTGATTGGAGACTTCAGAGGATAGTTGTTGCATAGCTGCTGGATCCTGTGACGGCGAAGTCTTCTGTAACGAAGAGTCAGAGGCGTGCAGATCCATTTGCAGTAGCTTTATTAACAGAATGCACACAGAGAAATATCAGTGATAAACAGGATAGAAGGGCAAGTCCAAACTCAGAGTCGATACCAGGCTGGGGTCGGGGCAGGCAGCAGACAAACTCGTAGACCAGAGGTGTAGACAAGGATCAGGAAAACCAGGAAAGACCATAGAACGTAGAATGCTCAGAAGTGTATGCCGAGGCTGATACAAGACTTCGCAGGGAGCCATGCGAGCAAGCAGCTTTTATACATGGGAGAATTGGCTGCACCTGTGCAGGTAATCAGGGATGAGACTCAGACTGAGATGAGGCTAGATGGGAAATGTAGTTCAGTATTCGGGAGACCGTGATCTTTGATAACTAGGGAGAGGTGTTGAAGAGCAATCTATGACAGTTATGTTGCATCATGCAGTATTTGTCCTGAAAAGACTACTGAGTAAATGTCTGTTACCTCAATAATTCATTTATCATTCCTAATTTATTTGTATACATTTTAATTATTAACTTTAAAAGCACCCTTTTTTACGACTAAAATAACAGTCAAGGGTAAAAATGAATTCCCAAAAATTAAAACCGAAAGCCGAAAAAATAAAACGGAATTTGGGAAAAAATAAATGGAATTTTGGAAAAAATAAAACGGAATTTGGGGAAAATAAAATGGAATTTGGGAAAAAATAAAAGGAATTTGGGGAAAAATAAAACGGAATTTGGGAAAAAAACAAAACGGAATTTGGGGAAAAAATAAAACGGAATTTGGGAAAAAATAAAACGGAATTTGGGGAAAATAAAACAGAATTTGGGGAAAAAATAAAACGGAATTTGGGAAAAAATAAAACGGAATTTGGGGGAAATAAAACAGAATTTGGGAAAAATAAAATAGAATTTGGGGAAAAAATAAAACGGAATTTGGGGAAAAATAAAACGGAATTTGGGGAAAAAATAAAACGGAATTTGGGAAAAAACAAAACGGAATTTGTGCAAAAAAAAGCGGAATTTGGGAAAAAATAAAACGGAATTTGGGAAAAAATAAAACGGAATTTGGGAAAAAATAAAACGGAATTTGGGGGAAAATAAAACAGAATTTGGGGAAAAAATAAAACGGAATTTGGGAAAAAATAAAACGGAATTTGGGGAAAAATAAAACAGAATTTGGGGAAAAATAAAACAGAATTTGGGGAAAAATAAAACGGAATTTGGGGAAAAAAAAAACGGAATTTGGGAAAAATAAAACGGAATTTGGGGAAAAAACAAAACGGAATTTGTGAAAAAAAAAAAACGGAATTTGGGAAAAAAATAAAACGGAATTTGGGGAAAAAATAAAACGGAATTTGGGAAAAAATAAAACGGAATTTGGGGGAAAAATAAACAGAATTTGGGGAAAAAATAAAACGGAATTTGGGAAAAAATAAAACGGAATTTGGGGGAAAATAAAACAGAATTTGGGGAAAAATAAAACAGAATTTGGGGAAAAATAAAACGAAATTTGGGGAAAAATAAAACAGAATTTGGGGAAAAATAAAACGGAATTTGGGGAAAAAACAAAACGGAATTTGTGAAAAAAAAAACAGAATTTGGGAAAAAAATAAAACGGAATTTGGGGAAAATAAAACGGAATTTGGGGAAAACAAAACGGAATTTGGGAAAAAAATAAAACGGAATTTGGGAAAAAAATAAAACGGAATTTGGGAAAAAATAAAACCGAATTTGGGGAAAAATAAAACAGAATTTGGGGAAAAATAAAACGGAATTTGGGGAAAAATGAAATGGTTTTCATAGGGCCCTACATTTGAATGGTTTAATAACCTGTTCTGGAGAGAACGGTGACTTTCCCCCCAGTGTCCACAGGCGGAAAACCAACCTTGCAACATGAGGACTAATGTCCCAGTAAGTTGGAAATAGAAGTCTCGTGATAGTCTGAGCGAGAACAAGCAAGAACGAGCGAGAAACACAAACTGATTCATGGAAATTGGACATAATTCTATGATACTGTGTATGATGTATTAAAGCGGAAGGAGGGGTCCACAAGTGAGTTTTATTACGACAGTGTTGCGAAATATACAGGCTGAGAAATTCAAGTCTCACTCAATGAAATAAACTTTATCACACACTGTGGGACATGTGGTTTTCTCTCTGTCAGACCAATCCACTGATTTCACATGAAGTGCTTCCTTCACTTCCTTGTTTAAGCAGTTTAAGTTATCTAGTGGAGATTTTTTGTAGAGATGGCTGAGTTGTTAAACCAGTCACTTTGTCTACGTAGTCATCTAGTCCCTTTAGGGCAACTCCAAATATTATTGTAATCATTTTAAGGAAAAGTACATTTTAAATTTCCAGAATAAAGTTAGAAATGAGGCCTGTGAGTAGTTGGGATCAGCTGCGTCTGAGTGATCATTATTAGAGATGGCCTGAGAATTATCCAGTTTTGCCTGGACCTCAGTAAAGTTATAAACAAAAACTAACTGTACAAAATCAGCCTCCACATCACATGAGCTTTGGCTTTTATCATCCAATCGTCCTGCCTCCAAAGAAGAAGTGTCTGTGGTTCTCCACCACATTTACAGTTTCTATTGCCTTTAAGTCACATTTCTTAGATTTTTTACTTTGTTTTTAGAAATCAAGCTTTTTATTGAAAGATGTTGTCATCTCCCACTGACTGGTTTTTCATTTCATTTGTGTTATATATTATGATTTTACATCCTAAATGACATCCTGAAAAAAATACTTTTTATTTTACTATATTATTAGTATTTAATGTTATGGCTCGTAATTCTTGAATTTAGAGTAATTTCTTGTAATTTAACGTTATTTTATCATGCAACTTTGAGAAGTTGCAGCATAATTCAAATTTAATGTCTTACAATTTCTTCTGAATTTCTAGTATTCATTTTAAGAATTCTCCTCACCAAATATTTAGTTTCTGGAGGTTAGATAACAAACACAAACGTGTCTTTGTAAAGCAGCCGTTCAGGAATGTTGGCATGTCTGGTATGAATGTACTTTTTGTTTTGCTATGAAAGTGTCTCTGATCTGTGTTTTACACACTTCACAAGCCAGCTCTTTGGACTACAAGCCCAATGAAAAGACTTTATACCATATATTCCTAAGCTAACTGTCTTCTTTAGAAGGATATTTATAGGAAATGTTGTGTGCCTCAGTGTCATGAAACTGAAAATTCATTTCTCATTGTTGAGTTCATTCTACGTAATGAGAATTGTCCCGTTTACATTTTATAAAACCCTTACTAATCACATATATCAGCCAAAATGAAACTTATGTCTTGGAAATAAAGCTTTGCAACGCTTCAGCCTCATAGCCCTCTTGCTCCGTTTCTTGGTCTTTGTTCGGATGTTTCCTAGTATTGTTCTTCCCTGCTTTGTCTTTGGTTTCTTTTTGCATCTGAAATGTTTCACTGTGCGCTTTGTCAGTGTGGCAGGATTTACAAGAGCTTTATGTTAAACCGAAACATTTTCTGATAGAGTCCAACCTATAACAGATTAAATTAGTTTGGTATTTATTTGCTGATGTGAGAGTTTAATGGCAATTTATATATAGGCACTGCACCATTCATGACACCATAGTGAGATTAACTCCTGCATGTGGAGGTATAAAGTTCGAAACAACTGTTTAAAAGAAAGCTCTTAGATGAAGTGCACTCTCCTAAACCGTTCATTATTTAACTCCTGAACCTCGAGATCTGCCGCAGTAGTGTTTGTTATCCGACTGTGCCTGTCTGAAAATTCCTGAAGCTCTGCGATTCAAAGCTTGTAAGTAGGGCTGCACGATTTGGGCCAAAATTATAATCACGATTATTTTGATCAATATTGTGATCACGATTATTTGTTGATTTTAACCAAAACTAATTTTATTGTCACATAGGCTAATTATAACTGCTTTCACATCCATATTGTGCTACATTCCTGCTAATGTACAACTATGTGCATTAAAATAAAACAGGTGCTCTCATTCACCAAAATTCGAGTGCATCTCTTTAAAGAATAAATAAAATAAAGAAAACAATAAATAAAGTGTAGCAAAACTTGTGTAAATATATTTTAGGTGTACCTGCATAATGGATGTGAACACACTTCACGCAGACACACTTGCGCGGCTGTGACACAAAACTTCAAAAGTTTTGAAGAGCAAGCCTTCAAATACGACCTTCGGAGGATGCAGCCTTCACATTGGGACAGCTTTGGTCTCTCGCTGCTGTCAGAACAGTGGTTGAGCGCTAGATGGGCTTTGGAAAAAAAAGTTGATATACGGAGCGTTCTGTGAATGGTAATGACGCATTTTAAATATCGTTCTGAATCACGCGAATTTGATCGTGGGAAGCCAAAATCGTGATCGTGATTAAAATTCGATTAACCGTGCTGCCCTACTTGTAAGACTTTACTGTACTTTGAAAACATGCGGTGACGTTCACAGGGAACATCACTATTGAAAACGATCATGTCCCGAACGATCTCAATCCTTAAAGGAGAACTCTGGTGCAAAATGAACCTTTGGTCTAATAACACATTGGTACCTAGTCAACTGTTCTCTGAGATTTGTTTTCATGACAATCGAATGTAAAGAGTTTTATCTCTAAAACTGTTAAGCGTATAACGCTAGTATATAGGGCATAGAATAAGTAAAAAAATCACTAGTTTATACCACTAACAAGGCTCAAAATAGCCCCACACTAACACAGTAACATAACTGAGGGTCCCGACATGCAAACCAAAGCATTGAGAACTTTGTAAGTGTACAGACCGTTTAATAAGAAGATACTTTATAAAGACAGTTCACTTCGTGTATACAGACTGGAGCCATCTTTGGAAAACTGCTCTACCAGACGAACCAGGAACAACGTGCTATTTTGAGCCTTGTTAGTGGTATTAACTAGAGATTTATTTTTGCTTACTCTATGCCCTATATACTGCGCCGTTATACGCTAAACAGATTTTAGAGATAAAACTCTTTACATTCGATTAGCATGAAAACAAATCCCAGAGAACGGTCGAGCTCAGGACCAATGTGTTGTTTGATTCATTTGCGCCGGAGATGTCCTTTATTTTCCGTCAGCTGTGATGCGGGGGTTGTGCCAGTAGGTGGCGGTTTGCATCTTAAAGTGGGTTCGAGAGTTCGCCATTAAAAGGAAAAGAAGCTCAGATGTGTGTGAGAGCCAATGAGGACTGTTTTAGCACGTCACTGCACGCGCTTAAGCACCCGTGATTAGCTTATGTGTCACACTTTTGTATGGAATCACTTGAAAGTCATTTATTTATTATTTTTATCTGCCATCAGACGCAGTCGCGTTGCTGTGTTGTGTGGGTCTTGCTTCAATATTTGACCGACTGACTGTCATTCGGTCACAGCAAGCTTCATGTTTGCTAACTTTAAATCCATTATTTTCCCTTTATATTGCAATTATTCTGCTTATAGAGGGAATGCATTGACGTCACTTTTCTGTCGGAAGAACCTCCCTCAGCCTGACTGAGTGGCAAAAGATCTTCTGTGTGACTGTATTTAAAAGGGGAAAAATGCTAAAATGTGACTAAAACTAACACTTTGATCAAAAATGTTGGACTCAATATAGTGTTCCTTACACCTTACTAAAGATCCAGTGATCCATGGATATTGACATGCAGCCAGGAATCGTGTCACCTGACATTTATGTTTGCCTGATTTCCACACTGAGGAAATAAAAGCAATATAGACCTAAACATAAAGCAAATTTGCCTGTGAACACTTTATATAAATAATATAGGCAGGTCTAAATCTGGGTTATCACTTATCAGTGTTACATCATATAGCCTATATATCATCATATCGTCCAGCCTAAAACTTTATAGGTTTTTTTGTTCAGTGTTTATTAAAAAACATCCAATAATGCTGAATATGCAGTAATAAATATGTAATTGATGAGTTTTTAATATATATAACAATACTAAATATATGGGCATGGTTTTACAGCTAAATTCAGCATATTGACACAAAATGATAAATGCAAATCCACCTTTTGCTACTGGAGTCCAGTTGTTTCTGTGAATTACAGCCAAATCAGTCAACGCAAAACTCTTTAACTTTATATGTGTTGTGTTTGTCTTTGCGCATTCACGAACAATATGTACCTGAATCAGGGACATTGCAT
>JAQIUQ010003800.1:0-52059 GCA_030378365.1 Hybognathus amarus
AGAGGATAAGAGACTTTAGCTATAAGCTGGGCAAATGTGTGCCGTGGGCAGCCTTGAATATGCAGACATTTCCCTCAGTGACATTCTTCTTTTCTAGCCCACATCGTACATTCCTCTCCATGACATCTCTCCTTTCTACCCTGGTCAACCCCTCTTGTTCCAGCCTGTCTGGGCAACTCTGTTCCTCGTGGTTTTCAAGTATACTTCTGCTAAGGGTCATGAGTTGGAGGACCCACTATATCCTGTAAATCTGCTGAAGTTCATGACTCACCTTATTAGCTTAATCTGTGAAATATTTTTGCCTCAGTTGTGGTTCATTTTAACTTAACATGAAATCATAATGGACCCTATTTCATTTTTTATGCACATCCCTTGTCTTATTATGGATCATTCATCAGTGCAAGTTATTCAAAAAACAAAACAAAACAAAAAAAACTACTTTGTTATCTTTGTGTAAAATGTAATGGCTTACTCTTCCCATGAATCAACTTACACACGTCATTTTAGGAAACTTGCATTCAGTCTGGTACTTTTTTTTTTCTTTGAAAAAAAAACAAAAAAACACTTTTATTACTGCAAGGACACATTAAATTGACCAAAACATTTTCAAAATGTTTTCTTTTTCAAATAAATTGTTCTTTTGAATATATATATATATATATATATATATACATACATATATATATACATACATATATATATATATACATACATACATACATACATACATATATATATATATATATATATATATATATATATATATATATTAGGGCTGTGCAAAAGTTAATTGCGATTAATCGCATCCAAAATAAAAGTCTGTGCTTACATAATATATTTGTGTGTGCTGTATATAATTACTTTGTATACAGTATATAAATACATATGCATGCGTGTATATATTTAAGATTTATTTGCGCTTAAATTCTGTATATATATATATATATATATAAATACATTATCTATATTATTATATAAATATAAATATGTTATATATGAATAACACATTTTCTTAAATATATACATGCATGTGTGTGTATTTATATATACAAAATAATTATATACAGTACACACAAATATATTATGTAAACACAGACTTTTATTTTGGATGCGATTAATCGCAATTAATTTTTGCACAGCACTAATACATATATATATATATATATATATATATATATATATATATATATATATATATAAATAAAAAAATGAAAATACAGCTTTTGCCATTGCACGAATAAATAGCATTTTGAAATCGATTAAAATTGAAGAACAGGCATTTCTAGTTTGTTTATAGTTAGTTTCTATTAAGAGTTAAATTACAGGTCGAAGTTAGAGGAGCCCACCTCCAACTTCTCTATACAGCGTTCTGGACTCTGTTTGTCGCATGGGATTCTTCCACATTGGACGTCTGGGATTTTTTGGTCATAGATTTTGTAAGCTAAATATTGTAAATCAAAATACTATTTATGATGGACAGTTGCCATAGGGACTCCCATAGTTAATGGAGGGGCTGTGTGGAATAAATACACAACAGGGAGCCTGTGTGTAATCAAGACGTACGACATGCCACAGCACCCCACACACATGCTATGACACACGCACCGTGAAGCACCACCTTCCCACTAACACACAAATGAAGTGTAGCACATGCCAACACACTCACTAAAGCTGCTAAATGACCTTTCTATTTTTCTGCATCCTCCACTCAATGTAAAGTTTGTGTTTGTGTAATTCCATCTAATCGTAAAGAGCAGTATTTATCCAGAAACAATGTGATACTGGAATCATGCTCTACGGTCTTATACTTCTAAGTGGGTGTCGGAAACAGCTATCAGCCAATGCAGCTTGGACAAAAAAGAAGGAAATCCTGTATTATTCTTCATTCAGAATGACTGTACTCAACAATATTATTATTAATAATAATGTTTTTCTTAAAACCAATACCAATAACCAATCACATTACATGCTTGAAGTAATTGAATTTCGTTGTGCAAGTCAATCGCTGTTTGAATGAGAAGTGCCGTAAATGGTATACTTGTCACGCAATTATCTCTATGACTTCCTAGCAAGCAATTTTGCATTTGAAAGACATCTAATACGCGTACAAACACAGCCCCGACATGCAACGTGTCTAATGCTGCGGTTCACGTGCTATGGAAAATAGGATATTTTCCACTTGTGAACTGGTATTTACCAGTGTGTTGCATTCAAGTGCTTTTGTTGTCGTAATGTGGTAAAAAGATGGAGATCCAGACCTGTTATTTAGCTAAAACTATTTTAGATTGCTTAAGTCATCTGCAACAGCAAGAAAATGATTTATCAAAACTCAAAAGGTAAATAATATGCTGTATATTTTCTAGATCATGAATAGTATATATTTTTACCATTCACGACTCTCAGCGGTGCTCTCCGCCATTTTGAAAAGATCAAAGGTTATTCTCATCTCGGCAACTCGTCCATCAAAATATTCTACGAGTTGCCCAATGGAAAATACCACAAGAGGGGGTGTTCATGTGCATTTTCCAGGTCGGTTTTTGGTATTTACCATAATTACCATAGCACATGAACGCAGCATAACATGCGGCTAAAATAAGGCAAAATTTGGGCTGGCAGTTAGAATTTAATAGACGTCTAACCATAGCCCAAGAAAAGACTACAACAGTTAACCAAGACTGAAATGACGGGTATAGAGTGCCGAAGTTATGACGTCACTTTGTAGGCCAAAACGTGGAAGTGAGTTAGCATTTTAGCACTTCCTGGTTCCCTTGCCCTAAAGTCTATGGTTTTTTGCTAAATCGCCTGAAATAAGGTCTGTGGTGAACAAAGCCTCTAAACATTTTCACGTTTTGATCTATAACGTAAAACACACCAGCTATAACCTGCTTGTGTTTTTTTTTTTACTTTATTGTGTCTACTTGTGTTTTTTTACTTTATATAGGCTTCAAAACGTATACATTTTGGATTAACGTGTAAAGATTATCTTGATAGAAAAAAAACGTGTAAGGGTCACAACTGTTTGTTGAACACAGATCTTATTTTTTGCGATTTTCCAAAAGTCTATAGGGAAAATGCATAGCTTTTCGATCGATGGAACCCATCCGCCGCTAACTTCCGAGTTGTCCTACAAAGTGACGTCATCACTTTCGGCACTCTATTGCTGGCTAGGATCACTTATAAAACAGATTTTTTTCCGGTGTAAAAATAGATCAATCTAAACCGAGTGTTTAAGAGCAAATATTGAAGATTAAACAATGGGCTGTCAATTTATTAAATGATAAGCCATTTTCCCATAAAAGCATTTCAGCATCTCTCCTTCATTGACATCCGAAAAAACAAGCATCTTCTTGTCTCCTTCTCTGCCGTAACGCACTGTTAGCAGGCGTTACAATTCTTTTGCTAACCTCGGGAGAGGCTTGTATATACAGCGAAGAAACAACATTTAAGGTACATTCAGTATATTACACATAGACTGTAAAAAATATGGACAAAGCATCTGTGACGTCACCCATAAGCCGCGTTTCCACCGCAATTACCAGGAACTATTTGTCCCAGGAACTTTTTTCACAGGAACCTTTTTTTCCCCAGACCGCTTGCTTACTGCGTTACACCGCGTACCAAAGTACCGGTCCGAGGCGGTAAGATTAGTGACGTTAAACTCATGGTTAAACTGCGTGCGACTGCTCTTCCTAGCCTGCGCGTTTGTTTTCAGTTTTGTATGGAGGAGATTCAAGCTTTGCTGCTTTTTTGTGTGCGATTGGTTTACTAACGAGGTAATCAACAAAACGGCAGAAAAGAGAGAGCACCCAAATCATATTCAGAGAGCTCGTAATGCTAGACATAAAAGTAGACGTTTTTTATCAGCGGACATTGACCGTGAGATGGATGGGACGAACGCGCGCCATCGGGCAGAAAGAATAGCGTGGTAAGAACCAATCAGCATTGTTCAGCGCACAAGTCCCACCCCGAAAGTTCCTGAACTCTGAAAAAGTACTACCTCGCCAGCAGGTACTTTCTGGGGGGAAATTTTTACCCGGAACTTCATTTAGACCCTGGTTCCTGCGGTGTAACACACACGAGTACCACCCCAAAGTTCCTAGTTCCTGGGGAAAGTTCCTGCGGTGTTAAACGCGGCTATAGACTTTCTGAAGAACGGGTTTGAGGCTGTTTATGGGGGGTATGGGCGGCGCCATACTGGAAAATCTTGGGAAATACAAAATACAAATGTTCAGAAAAGGATACAGAGGTGGTATGATGTGTTGTGTCAGATCATGGCCGAGACGTCAAATTCACTTGGCGAATACCGTTATCAGCTGTCAATCAAAGTTAACCGCCTTTATTTACATACATTTTATTTCTAAATACGATCTAAACTAACGAGTTAGAAAAAAATTCACCCCCTCACAGATGTCAGGCACACGGAACATATTGAAGAGTACAATAAAAGTCCATGGGACCAAACTGTAAAAACATGAATTTATGCCGTGAAAATGGACGTTTTAACATGACGTCTATGGACATTTGCTCCCTTTGGGACCGGCCTCTAGCGGATTTCTGATGTATTGCAGTTTTTGCAGGATGGTAGGGGAAGACTCATCAATATTCATTAGGGAACTCATCCCTGATTGGTCTACCTCTAACCCCACCCCTAAACCTAACCGTCGCTGAGGACTGATACCTACCCTAAGCCCCGCCCTAAACCTAACCGTCACTGGGGTTAAGACCAATCAGGGATGAGTTCCCTGAATGAATATTGATGAGTCTTCCCCTACCATCCTGCAAAAAAAAAAAAACTCGCTTCCGGGTAGGCTTCATCTTTCAGATTAGAATGTTGCCGCTCTGATTGAGTAATATGAACTGGAAACTGACACCTAGTGGTCTGGATGTAACATTGGACAAACGAGAATATTTTCTGATGCCAAAATGAGCAATTTTTCTTATAAACACTTTTTGTTATACAGGTTGAAACTCTCTTCACTTTTGTGTTAGCTTCAGTCCGAATGCAATTTGTTGTCCTAACTGCCTGTCAAATTGCATTTCCAAACTTTCATGCACCCAGCTCTTGCAGACATCACATGTCATCAAGGTTTTACAGAGTTGTAGACGGACCTCAGTCACCGAGCGCCACAGACAAAACAGCAGCAGCCTTTCACACTTCCTCCTGAACCAAAACAATTATGCTGCATTCATGCTACGTCATAAGTACGCAGAGACGTATAAAGTACAAGAAACCCGGACTCAGTAAAAGTACAAGTGCTCTTTTAAAAAAGTGACTTGAGTAGAAGTTGAAGTGCTCTTTAAGCACCACACTTAAGTAGAAGTACTAAAGTATTCAACATTTTTTCTACTTAAGTATTGCAAGTAGTTTATTTAAAAATTCACTACTTAAGTACTAAAAGTAAAAGTACAAGTATTGTGTCATATAATTATAAAAGAAAGCAGTAAAAAGTTTGCAATCAAATAAGGAGCTTTGGCGGGATACAAATGTGCTTTGCGGGCGCCAAAAAATGTCATTGCAGGACAACCCCTGCATTAGTTGTCAATGTGTGTGTCAATCAATACCATTACCCTATAAAACTGGCATGTGATTGCCACAAATGATTCGTACAAATTGTATAATTGTAACGATTAACTAGCAGAACATTAAAAAATATCGAAGTAAAAGTACTAAATTCATCGAAAATATCTACTGAAGTAAAAGTAGAAGTATGAGAAAAAACAATACTCTCAGTAGAGTACAGATACAGCATTTTAGTACTTAAGTACAAGTACTTAAGTATTTCTACTTCGTTACTATACATCTCTGTAAGTACGAGATGACAACCTGTGACGTTCTATTAAACACTATCAACACTGAAATGAATCTGCAGCAGTCTGTTGATACAAGTAAGAGCTCTGTAAGTCATTTACATTCATTATTATTGTAATGTTATGTGCTTTAGTACATGAGACATTTAATGCCCTTTCGCGTTTTGTGACGCTTTGCAGACTCTGCTGTGTGTTCATTTGTTTTGAAGGATGCGGATAACAAGGAAGGGTGGGATCTCAAGCTTTCAAAGCTAGCTTGCTAATGCTAACCTCTCTGAAATTGCCTACCCTAGCTTTAAATTATTCCAGAGTCCAAAAACAGGGAGGTCACAGAAGCAAGGAGGGCAAATATTATTCAGCAGGTCATGTGATCTCAAAATGGCCGCCCCATGAGGCAACCTACTCCATGTAAAATGAAACTACTGATATGATTGGAGGCTTTCTCGAATCATTTTACACATTGGTAATGCACAATTAAGGTAGTCAATTAATTGAGTGCAATTCATTTAGGTTTAAATTAGGGAAATTACTGACTGCACCTTGTTTGCTATGTTAGTGCACATCTATCAATCGGTTCTGTACATGTGCACCTTGTGCTATAGATCTCTTCAGAACAGGTCTGTTCACAGCATGTTTGCTGTCCGCCTGTGACGCGCCCTGCGTCCATACGCATGGGCACCCTCTAAATTTACCAGAGGAGCAGATGGTGGTAAAAAAACATGACTGCTGGTCCTCCCACGCTGTTTGCTGTATAAGCGACTATGGCTGAGTGTTTATGAATGTGCACTTAGTAGGGCATATTATCCGCGGCTTGTATAATTTTTGTGGGAGGGATTACAAATGCCTGTGGCACAAAACACACAGCATACAAAGATAAAACTATCAGCATCAACAGCATGGAGTAACAACTTTGGGGTGATTAATAAATCCCAAATGTTGGCAAATCTCAGAACAGAACTCGCACAGCTTGTAAATTAGCAAGGCAATAATGGATAAATGGCTAATGTGAGCCACAATCCATCAATGAGTCAGACTGTAAACATCACTCAGATTAAAAATGATCTGATCTGGGCGTGTGTAAAGTTTCATGAAGCTGCCCACCCACAACCGGGACCCAAGAACGCTGCCAGGACGGGGGTTCTAATTGACAAAATGTCTAAAGTTTGAAACAATATCCTGTTGCGTTATTACATTTCCCTGAAACAGTCAGAATTGCTTCAATCCACAGAATACAAAAATGGGAAGATCCTCTATTCCATGGAAAGAATATTTTAGATCAATTTATAACACTACAGTATTCATATTCAAGAATATTCCAATTGAAATTTTTTACAAAATAATTGCAACTAAAAAAAAAAGATTTATATCACATTGAAAATAATCCATATTGCAAATTTTGTGAGGAAGAAGAGGAAGACCTATGGCATTTATTTTACTTTTGTCCATTGGTATATAAATTCTGGTCAGACGTGTTCAAGTTTGGTTAAAGACAGCTAGAATAGAACTTACCATAACACCACAAATATGTACTTGGTCATTTTACAGGTAGTTTTCTGGTGTTAAATACAATTTTATTAATAGGTAAAATGTTTATTTTTAAAACAAAAGTATCATCATGCTTGTGTTTAGGTCACTTTAAAAATGTTATAAGGTCTCATCTTCTTTTAGAAAAGATAATAGCAGAAAGCAAAAATAAATTGGATGAATATAATAAAAATGGAATAATATTCTATGTGTATTATAATTATAGAAATCTTGTAGTTTTTTTCCTATTTTCTTTTTCATATCATATTTATTCTTCTGTTGTAATATATTTTGTAAAAGTGTTAAAATGTTTTTTTCTGTCTCATCTGGGGTATGAATGTGAGGATGAATGTATAAGCATTTAGAGTTTCTGTAGGTTTTGGTCTGTAAATTATATTTCTTATTAAATAAAGATGAAAAAAGGATCCTCTATTCAAGAATAGAGAAATATGCATTTTATTTGTAGCTAATGTTTACATATATTTATTATTTATAATAATATATTTAATATGATTTTGTTTTATTTACAAATGTCCTAAAATTATACCATTCTAAACATATATATATATATATATATATATATATATATATATATATGTGTGTACACACACACACACACACACACACACACTATTAACTAGAGTTAATAGAAGAATATATGAATATATTAAGATGTACTCTTTCACATATGAACATAAAATGTATTTTTTCTAGGCTGAAATATTCCACAGCCTGCTATATTCATAATTGGGGGCAGATGGCAGTCTCAGTAGTCTACCTTCACTACATAGCAGCTTCCTGTCCACATTTCAGACTGTGAAGACAGAGGCCCGGGTCCAACTTAGTAAAGCTAGGCCCGTCCCACCCTCTAGGGGAGAATCCACTGAATCCACATTTTGAAAAAATATTTTGATTCCCTGTGCCAAATTACAGCGCCCAGAAATTCTGTTTGGAACAACTGGATGATAGAGAATATTTAAAACTATAACGAATAGATTATTGAGCTATGAAGTATGAAATGCTACAGGCTTTACTTAGAAAAATGCCTAATAGGAGCATCTTGAACTGCTTGGTGTTGTCATGAATGCATTATTTGGGGGTCATTGGTATCAAAAAGTTGATCAATTACTGATGGGCCTTTCCATAACTCTGTTAACAATAACTGCCACGCAACACTATCCAAAATTGAACTCTTCTAAACTTATCAGCGCCAATGATTACAAACAAATGCTGCTGTTCTATAGCAAAAATGTTTATGAGTAATCCGGAACAGATCCAGAATCACGCCAATCTGCTGCTAACCTAAAGTGGGATGTGATGGAGCCCCACAATGTTGTTCCAGTGAGTGATTGAGGAGTTTGGCAGGAGTATGTTGGCACTGCATGACGCAACGAACCACTATTCCCTTCCCTTCAGTACCTGAACATCTCTCTGTCTCTCTTTAAATCCTATTCTTTTTATCTCATTCTCGTGACAATATTCTAAGTCCATACACAATTCATTTATTGACAACAGCAGCATGAAAACACATTTAGTTACTTAACTAACAAACAGCAGCAACGATCATTCTTGATTTACATCCAATACACTTTTATAAACTTACCTCTGCATCCAAACACATTTGAAAAAATTGTCCCTAATGTAACTTAATAAATAAGCATGGCTTTAAAATGACCTAATCCATATAAAATGAATTAAGACTCACCAGTCTCAAGGTTCCAGACCTCCTCGGCTGGAATGAGGCATTAATCAGCAGAGAAAAAGCGTAGCATGACAAACACTCACAATGACATGCACACATACGGATGGAGGCCTCTCTTGCCACCTTCTGTACCAGGCGGGGCGGGCAGGACGGGGGCTGGAGGAGGAGGTGGGCTTGTTTCTCTCCTCCTTTCAACTCCTTCCGTTCTATATGAAAATGTCAGAGGCTCAGAGCAGGGAGCATTGTTCCATCCACTCAGGCCATTCATAAACAGACACCCACTCTACTCAACCCACAATGCACTGCACTGTTCCTCCCGGCCCAGAGCACATGGATGTGGCAGTGCTCAGAACCCAGGTCAATCCAACCAAGGATCAAGATGCCCCCGCACACTAGTATGCATCATTTACACTGGGTGACATGAGAGGAATGCAAGCATTTTCATTGGACAGCTGCATGGAGTGAGAGAACAGAAAAAAACTAAAATAATAAAGGTTCTTCATTTTGAATTTTGTTCAACAAAAAGCTCTATTCTTATCAAGAATCGCTTTTCACTGGTTAGCATAGATGTACACTGAAAACCGATTTTACAACAAAGTTATGAGAACAAAGTTTTTCAGGTACTTTATTTGCATCTGTTTCCAGGAAGAATTTTCATATGTATATGTATATTCTCTTAAAATGAAAGAGTCTTTAATGGCATCGATGGTTTCATGAAGAACACTGTAAAAAGTAAAAAAAAAAGATACTGCCTTATTTTTTTAGTACAATCAGCTTGGAGGTTTAAACTTAAATTACACTAACTTTAAGAAAAAATTAAGTGAATCTTGTATAACTTTTTTAAAAAGTTGATTAAAAGTTGCTATTTTGATGAATAAAAAATAGCGAGCCTTTAACATCCATGCAACCTTTCCATTGAGTAAAAGGTTATTTGGAAAAGCGTGATTATTGTTCTCGATAAGAAGTGAAGAACCACATTTAAATAGAGTTCATTGGATGTTCTTGAGGTCATCTTTTGAGCTATTCTAATTAGGGGTGTCACGATTCAAATCGCATCCGGTTGAAAATCGATAAAAATGTGTCGTGGTTCAAGTCGGTTGAAATGTTAAACGAATCGCGATACAGTTTTTAAACAGCAGGGCGCGTTAGTTACTTAAACGTTTAAGCGTTAATGTTAAATGAATCAGCGATACACATTTTAAACAGCAGGGCGCGTTTAGTTACTTAAAACGTTTAGCTACTTAAGCGTTAATGTTAAATGAATCGCGATACACGTTTTAAACAGCAGGGCGCGTTTAGTTACTTAAACGTTTAGCTACTTAAGCGTTAATGTTAAACGAATCGTGATACACGTTTTAAACAGCAGGGCGCGTTTAGTTACTTAAACGTTTAGTTACTTAAGTGTTAATGTTAAACGAATCGTGATACACGTTTTAAACAGCAGGGCGCCTTTAGTTACTTAAACGTTTAGTTACTTAAGTGTTAATGTTAAACAAATCGTCGATACACGTTTTAAACAGCAGGGCGCCTTTAGTTACTTAAACGTTTAGCTACTTAAGCGTTAATGTTAAACGAATCGTGATACACGTTTTAAACAGCAGGGCGCGTTTAAGTTACTTAAACGTTTAGTTACTTAAGTGTTAATGTTAAACGAATCGTGATACACGTTTTAAACAGCAGGGCGCCTTTAGTTACTTAAACGTTTAGTTACTTAAGTGTTAATGCTAAACAAATCTCAATACACGTTTTAAACAGTAGGGTGTGTTTAGTTACTAAAAGGTTTAGCTACTTAAGCGTTAATGTTAAACGAATCACGATACATGTTTTAAACAGCAGGGCGCGTTTAGTTACTTAAACGTTTAGTTACTTAAGCGTTAATGTTAAACGAATCGTGATACACGTTTTAAACAGCGGGATGCGTTTAAAACGTATATCGCGATTCGTTTAACATTTCAACCAACTTGATCCGTGGCACATTTTTATCGATTTTCGACCGGTTGTGATTGAATCGTTACATCTCTAATTCTAATTAATATTTTGACTTAGTTAGTTTTGACTTTAGTTATTTAAAGCACCAGTGCAATAAATGGTTTTCTAAAGAACTAGAAAATGAAAAGTTCTTTGTGGAATTTTTAAAAATTGTTTGTGGAATCTGGCTTTACAAACTTCTTGGTTCTACCAGGAACCTTGATTTTTAAGAGTATGTGGGACACAAAGACATACAAGACATATCTATGCCAAAATACTAACCACTGCACATCATTAAAAATCTTGAAAAAAAGAAAAGAAATGGAAAATCTAATATAACAGAAACTGAGGTGCCACTAAGGGCTAACCAAAAGACCTGTCTAGTTGTCATTTCCAAACAAAGTGATTAAATTAACAGCACTGTGTCCAACTGTCTTGATGAAAACACACTGTTCCACTTATTCCAGTTACAACACTCTGCATCAGAGAAATAAGTCAATCAGCATAGACGTAAATGCCCCAGAGCCTCGACAAACACCACACGGACACACTCCTGCCCCTTGTGCTTCTGTACATAGTGCCTATTGTTTAGGCCGTCCCAGGGGAGAAGAACAGAACGGCCAGGCTGGAGCCTGACACCACGCAACACAACACAGGGAAGTCGATGCGCACAGCTAATTGTCTAAAAAATCACAACAATCACCCATTCAATCTTCCCATTTCACTGCCTTTCTCTCATGGATGTTACAGTCATAATTAAGCACTAATGTATGGGATGCTGTACTATACTGTCAATAGTCACGATTAACAGGCGTAAACTTGAACACACAACAGCAGTTACTGCATAGTCATTTTTAATTATAAAAAAATTACATACAATATGTATTTTATTATTAAATTAAGCCACCTGCTAGAACTTCAACGGGGGTCCACTAATTATTGTCGACTAATTTCATTAAAGAATACATGTCCATTAAAATAATTAAGTCAAGCAGCTAAACATTGAATTGTTTAATTAATTTATTCATTAAATTATTATATAATTTTTTTTTAAATGCTTACATTCATTATTTTTTCAAATGTAAAAGGTATAATGTAGGCAATCAGTAAAATACATTATTATACTACACTCTAAATGGTCCTGGGTTGTTTAAACCCAAACTTGGGTCATATATGGACAAACCCAAATGTAGAAATGTAACCCAACTTCAACGTTCACTTTCAACTGTACATTTTTTAACCCAACATTTGGGTTTGTCCATATTTGACCCAAATTTGGGTTAAAAGTGTAATAAACATTTTTAGATGGCATAGATACATATTGATATATTCATATACCTACACTCTAACAAATGGTTGATTGTTTCAACACAACTTTGGGTCAAATATGGACAAACCCAGCCATTGGGTTAAGTTTTTACATTACATTTTTATCCCAACGTTTGGGTTTGTCCATATTTGACCCAAAGTTGGGTTAAAACAACCCAGCATTTTAAGGGTGTATGACATTATTAATATTAATACGCATTAAAGCATTGCAGATCCATCCCACTGACCCTGTCCATACAACCACTCGTTCTCTCTTTCTCAACAGGGGGCTCTTATACCCACATGAGTCAGGCTTTTCCCCATTACTGCTGCATCTATGACCATACCAGTCACACACACACACTGGCCTACAGCAGACCTCTGGTTCGAGCCATGAGGTCAGCGTGCCTGGAGGACTGAGCTCTTGCCCTGCTGTAGATATGGGGTGAGGGCACTCAGCTCTAGGACAAAAAAGGATCCATTGTCCTCCTTTTGTCTTTGGAAAGACAGACAGTATAGATGGTTTGTGGCACAACGGAAAGGTATGAGGAGAACGGGACACGAGGAGTCATGGAACAGGGTGACTCTGATGGTAATTAATGACTCCTGTCTGAAACAGGGTCAGATACCTAAAACCACTGTCCAGCAAAGACAAGGACGGTGTATTTGTTTTACTCGGATCAGACAGAGAAAAAACACAGCAGGAAATAATGAATATATATATACTGTTGGGTAACAGCCAGATCATAATCTGCATCTTTTCAACAGAGAAACAACAGTGCATTGACAACCAAGAATGGAAAACAGATCCATTTTGGAACATTATTCCATGTAATTATTCACAATGCTGGATAAGAGGATAAAAGCAGTGACTCAAAACATGTTTAAGCCAAAAAAAGATGTCACTGCATGAGATGAAATACTGTATATCAAACCAAGTGTCACTTTTAGCCAAAAGGTAAGATTTTTAGTGGATTTATGGGCCGGAAATTGGAAAATACTGCCTTTGGAAGATTCCAAAGCAGGAAGGCAAGGCCCATCCGAATCCAACTCCGGTCTCCTGAGATACCTTCATCTGATCGATTTTTGAAGGCAGAATAGACGTATCCTATCTATTTTGTAGATGAATGGAGGCATTTATAAAGATAAGCTGCCTCAAAGGTCTGTATAAAATCAGTTTTGTGAAGGACCTTCATGCAAAAAGCTTCCTGCAAAGTCATTGTTTGATAGGGCAACAAGTAAGCTGCCTAAGTTTTTCATCAAGTCAGTTCTCCTCACATTCACACAGGTGTCCCAGCCAGCAGAGTAACCACAGGTGTAGAGAATCACATTAATAATGAACACTAATGTTTTACAACCAAGAAATACTTCCTTTTGAAAAGTAAGATCTTTCATTTGATCATTTAAAACTTAGGCCTGTCAAACGATTAATCGCGATTAATCGCATCCAAAATAAAAGTTTGTGTTTACATAATATATGTGGGTGCACTGTGTATAATTATTTTGTATAATTAATAAATACACACACATGCATGTATATTTAAGAAAAAAATATTATTTATATAGAAATTATTTACATTTTTATATAATATAAATTATATATAAATCTATATACCGTATATACATGAACATATTTCTTAAATATATACAAGCATGTGTGTGTATTTATATATATAAAAAAAGTACACACAGCGCACACACATATATTATGTAAACACAAACTTTTATTTGGATGCGAATTAATCACGATTAATCATTTGACAGCCCTATTTAAAACCCTAACATACTTATTTTTTCGTAAAATGTGTATTTTCCTTGAAAAGTGTGTTTGTCATCTATCTTTAAAGTAAATGACATTTGGTTAGAAATGTTGTTATATAACGTTACAACAACAGCAGTTAATGTCTGCATCAAAATCTTGGGACTACTTTAAAAATGACCAAAGCAAATGCTGTTTAATAAAGTGTAATTTACTGAACTGAAGTGCACAAACAAACACACTAACTAGAAACTGCCAATGAGGCAGCTGGCACTGAATAATAGGTCATACAGTTAATATTGTGCACTTGGACAAGTGCAAATGCCAGATGACAGCACTTCACATCTCCAAAAACTATAGGACATTCATCCACAGTGGGGTTTGATTCACTGGCATGTAACCAAGAGAAGAATTGGCCAACATAATAATCACATTTTGTTAGGCATTGACTTGAGTTGTATGACAAAAAACAATGCATTTCACTAGTTAATCTCTAGTGCCAGACATATGTCTAAAGTGCCATGACATTTGATGCTTTGATATATAGTAGGCTACAGCAACAATATCCAAACAACTGAGAAGCTTTTGTGTTAAAAAAGAAGGGGAAAATGGTTTCACAAAGTTAAATGATAAAGTAATAATAGGCGTGCATCACTTATTTGTCTATAAACTACTTGCACACAATATAAAATAAAGTCTGATAAAGGAATATAAAAAATTAAATTGTGACTTTCCAAATAAACATTTCTTAGCCGCATGTATGTATCGCCTGGCATGTAATGTATGGTTGCTGACTTATAAAGATCAGACTTACCTTATCAGATGGTCTTCACTGTAAACAGGCAGACAGAATGCCGATAAACTCGAGCGATTCCCGTCTCTTTTCCAATTGCATCTCAATCCCTCCCACCCTGCCTCTCTCTCTCTCTCTCTCTCTCTCTGCCACTCCTTACGATCTGGTGGCATGTGCTACTGACACATGATAGTTATTGTGGTTTTACATTAACACTCTGATTAATGCTTTGATTTCACAAACAGAAAAACATCACTGCAGCAAACCCAATTTACAAATGTTACTGCATTTAAAAAAGAAACTGGACACACACATACCTCAAGTCCTTGTTTTGAATTCCTCCATACATTTTCAACTGGACTTGATTAGTCTTCTCATGTAGTGTTTCACTCAACTCTGCAATGTAAATGTTATAGAAAACCGAATATTACTCATATTCATTAACCAGCTGTCTGAACTGTGGGGGTCACTTGGCCTTTTGCTGATGCTGTTTCTTAGGATAGAAAGAAGGTGGGTGAGAATTTCCTAAGGAATCGCTGCTTTAAGACACCAGATGGATGAAAGCATCGATGGCTACCTCTCTGCTGTGATCTTGGCAGGCCACCAACCGTGGATTTCAGAAAGTACGTCTCACAGAGGCAGTTGTTGGTCCTTCTTCTCTATCCGGGTTATAGGATGCTTTGTTTTCTGATAGACCCACCTGGCAGAACACAATAACAGTAGATGAACTTAAAAGCAAACACTCTTTCATATACATATATCAGCTTCTAGTCTGTAAAGACACCAATGGCATCAGAACAAGCTGCCCAAAACACATGAACTTTAACTTCACAGAAACATTTCTAACATTACATGCATATTTGAATTGCAGACGTAATACCTGTAATCTATGTGAAATACATGTAAATTAATTCTGTATGTCATTCCCTGCTATTATTGTACATGAATAGTAAACTGCCATCTAGTGGGCACAATTCAGAAACAAAAAGTATGTCACACTGATCCCTAACAAGGCAACAAACCTAAATACAATAGAAAAGCTTTATTGAAAATTGACATTACAAGACTGTACAAAAATAGCAAAATGACAAATGACTGTATGACCAAATCTCTGATTAGAGTAAGTATGTAAAAAATAAAAACACAACATTAAATAATAGCACACTCAGGGAAATTTCATAGAGGTTCTTGAATTTGTAAATGTGCATGAACAATTCAACAATACATTATAAAAATCACCCATTTGCCAAATTCAACAAAATAGAATTTCAGTCCAAATATTATTTCTTTATGTTACATTAATTAAAAATCAAAATCTAAAAAATTAAAAGGCTCTATTTAGTTCATATTTTCCCTGGACAAAAATTAACATCTATTAAAACACATTCAAATACAGAAATAGATGCACAGTCAAAATAACTGCTGATGCCGAGTACCAGTTTTTGAGCATTTGCTGTAAAAAAATGTTCATGGTAGGAACCAAATCATAAAAAAAAAAAAAAAAAAGCTTTGAATCTGCCATTTCATGTTCATAAATGAGGCTACATAGTGAAATAATCTAAACTATATGGCTATACAATTATTATCATTAAAAAATCCCATAAAAATACATGATGAACATTAACAAAAATTCTTCTCAGCAATCAACCTAGAACTCAAACACACACACACACAAGTATTGCGAAAGGGCAGAGGAAACACACACACACACTATTTCCGCCTGAGCGTTCACTGCCGCATTACACCACCAGACTCTCTCTGCTCACAGCTCCATTCTGGCCAAAAGAAAACACAGCAAAACTTTGTATTAGTATTAAAACTATAACATGACTTATCATTCTAGGGTGGTTTTGCTCACACACTGCCAACACACATTTATGTTCAAACACCATGTAAAAGTGAATTTTCCATAATAGGTGCCCTTTAAAGCATTCATAGAGTCATCTTCTTCTGATTTTCACTTAACTTTGATGAAGAAAAACCAGAATTTAAAATGGAAAACATTCAGAAAAACAGAAAAATGTTATAATGTTTCAGCCAAAGGTGGAAGCTAACCAACAAACTACTATACCAATGTTACCAGTGTAAAACCCACTATGACCATCTAAAGCAAACATGACCTCTCTATACACAAACTAGTTAACTAATTTTGTACATCAGCTGTAAACATCCTTTTGCCTACTCGTTTATTTCCAGTATCACTGCTCCTTTTGAATATCTTATTATTCCATGCCAGGAATATGTATATTCCTTGCATATAGATTGCGTCACATGAATAGTGCACAACGATTTAAGTTTAATTAGGTACCAACAAACCAGCAATTATTTTAGTATTACTTATACTACTATAGTCTTTTTTATATTTTGAATTAGTTTTAATTTTTGGTTTGGTTTTTATATTTCTACTGAGCTTTAATCCATTTTTAATTAAGTTTTTCATCTAATATTTATATTTTCTTTTATTTCAAAATAATTTTCAATATGTTTAGTTTTAGTTAACAATAACAGCATTGCAATAAACTGGTATTTCAGCTGATGCTGACCAGCTTGCCTTGATATAAAGCTATATCTGGTTTTAGCTTTCAGCTTGAAATACCACTGTGAATAATAAAAAAAACAACAATAACCTAAAAATAAAATGTAATTAAAGAAAGAATAAATCATTTATACGTTTTAAAGGCACAGTATGTAAGTTTCGCTGCTAGAGGTCACTTATTCAAAACAATAACAAAGGTGTAGCTTGATGATGCCTGCAAATGAGCGTGGACTCGATGGGAGATGTCGTCTTCACCTTTACACCCGATGGAAAGCAATCCGAAGGGACCAGGGCAGAAATCAAGTTTATGTATGAGCTAATGTATTAAAGTTTTATTAATGTTACTGTGGTATGAAGCAGGGCAGGGATGAGAGCCTTCGAGATCCAAGGAGGAGCTCCGGAAGGATATAAGGAGGAATGACGACAGTGAAGGGTGAGAGAGGACCAGGCCTGGGACATTTTCCGTAGCTATTATTTATTATGCCTATATGGCATAGTCAGATGTTGATTATGTCTATTACAATTACATCTTTGTTACAGTTACAGTTGGTTCACTTAAAGGATTAAGTTCACCCAAAATTTCCTGATAATTTACTCACCCAAATGCCATCCAAGATGTTCATGTCTTTCTTTCTTCAGTGGAAAAGAAATTACATTTTTTGAGGAAAGCATTTCAGGATTTTTCCTTGTGTAATCTCGTAATCACAAGGCGTAAAAAGCCTTTGGTCTAATAACACATTTGTTCCTAGTCGACCATTCTCTGACATTTGTTTTCATGATAATCGAATGTAAAGAGTTTTATCTCTAAAAACTGTTTAGTGTATAATGCTAGTATATAGGGCATAGAGTAATGAAAAATAAAAATCGCTAGTTAATAGCAATCACAAGGCTCAAAATAGCCCTGCACTAACACAGTAACATAATGAGGGTCCCTACATGCAAACCGAAGCATTGAGAACTTGGTAAGTGTACAGAGAGTTTAATAAGAAGATACTTTATAACAACAGTCTCAACAAGTCGAACCACGAACTCGTATATTTACATTCGATTATCATGAAAATAAATCTCAGAGAAGTGTTGACTAAGTACCAATGTGTTATTAGGCCAAAGGTTCATTTTGTGCCGGAGTTCCCCTTTAAGAAGAGAAAGATATCTTGGATGGCATTTGGGTGAGTAAATTTTGAAGTAAACTGAATCGTTTAAATTCACATTATTTTATCTCATTCTAATGAAAAATCCACGAGTGCTGAATTACAACACAGGTCACTTTATTTGACGAATTGAAATATGGGGTAATGCAGCACTGTTTCACTTGGTCAAAACAGATCCTACTAAAATATCATTAATAAAAGCTGGATTACTTGTGTTGCTAAATGGCATGCAGGATAATTTTAAAATATATTGGATGTTGGAGAAAATGCAGTATTACTGTTACTACAAATTAAACCAAATAAGACACATACCCGTTTACACCTGGTATTTTAATCAGTCTCTTTTGTCCACTTTCAATCACTTCTGTCCAGATTTCTTCGCAGGAGGGGTCTATGGGTGGGTAAATGTATGGGTTTCAGGGATGTACAGATCAGTATCTGCCAATAATCATATTCTATGACTCGATCAGGACGGGAGTCACTAAAATAGGCAGATCTCACCAAACGATGACATCAGACCTCAACACCACAGTCATGTCATCACCACTGTGGAGTTATAGCGTGGTCTCAAGAAACAATGTGTTTTTATGTGATCTGAATCTGAGTGCAGTCAGTGCACACGCACAATAAAGCTGCTAAGAATACAGTCAAATACTGACACTTATGTGTCAAAATGTTTCTTCGTAAACAGTAATTTATGTCTTAAGTGGACGTGTATTTAGCATTGTCCACTTGTAATCCTACTGACCAAAATGTATCTTAATACCAGGTGTAAACAGGACCTAACCGTTTTGAGCAATAGAACAAGAATTCGTTTTCGGTCAATAAAGGTTTCCACACAGTTGCTCACCTGTCTAATAAAAAAATTATATTAAAGCATATTTGGTGTTTCCATGGTTTTTACAGAAGTAGGACCAGAAATCGAGGGTAGCACGAATGCGACTAGAGCTGCACTGTACTGTCCTAGTCGATTAATTGGTCGAATACTTTCTTATTGGTTGATTTTTTGCCACGCTCATTTTATCAGTTTCGCAGCGCTTATTTCATCAGGTGGAAAGCACTAACTGCTAATGGGGGTTAAATAGGTTGAAGGCTGAAAATAACTTTTAATTGTTAATTGTTGTAAGAGCGTTTAATAGTCAGTCCTTTTCTAACCTGTCAAAAACAAAGACATCGACAGTGTGGCAGAATTTTGTTAAAACTGATAATGGGAAAAAGGTTGAATGAAGTGTGCAAGCAACAGTTTGCCTTCCACAGCTCGACAACAAACATGACATATCACCTAAAAGCGGTAAGTTAACTTGTCCGCGTTAGGTTGCCCTGTCTGTTTTGAGTAGGCTAGATGAACATATCAGAATTGACATATGCAATTTATTTTGTTTCTGCTCTTGATAGGATTTGTTTAAAGGGATACTCCACTTTTTTTGGAAATAAGCTCATTTTACAACTCCCCCAGAGTTAAACAGTTGAGTTTCACCATTTTCGAATCCATTCAGCCAATTTTCTAATATTTATAAGAATATCTAGCCTGGATGCCAGCCCGAACTCCGCCCACAACATTTTTTGGACGAGAAGTTCAGTCTGGACTCGATCCATTGAGGAGTAATTATGAACTGTTAAAAACTGATCGGGCCAATCAATTTGCCAGGGCGGGCTCTATACGATGATGCACAGATGATCTGCAGGGATGTAATCATCACGTTATCAAAGAATCGCTAACTGTCTTCCCTCAGTCGTGTCTGTTTTGAAATAAATCGACAGCACATTCATTTTAATAGACAAACAGAAAACTGCAATCAAGGCATTTGTCGAATCGGAAAGATATTTTTGCCGTCCCCACATGATTCGGGAAAAGTGTAACTTTTCAGCTGGCTCCAACGGTGGCTGAAGAAGATGGGACGTAATGAAAAGCCTGTGGTTGTTGTGGTTTCTCCTTTGGTCGCACTCATGGAGAAGTAAGTAAAAGAAGCAACACTCGTTATTTAACTTCTAAAATAAGTAAAGTTAGGCTACGTTCTGTAGTTGACAACTGTATGCAAAGTAGCTGACTTACTGGGTTGCTTTGATTGGTTGTAGGTTTACCGACTATCCAATTGAGTGCAGAGTTGTTTTTTTCCTGGTTCGGTTAAGACGCCTCATAATCAAAAGCTCAACGGAGCGATACTATGGAAGTCAATGAGACCAGAAACTGTCTGGTTACTGATATTCTTATAAATATTAGAAAATCGGCTGAATGGATTCGAAAACGGTGAAACTCAACTGTTTAACTCTGAGGGAGTTGTAAAATGAGCCTATTTCCAAAATAACTGGAGTATCCCTTTAATAATTTTTTTTATTATAGTGGATGTGCCTTTTGTGTTTATTAAGAGTAAAAGCTTTAAGTTAATAGTCTATTCGTGTCTCAGTTCTCGAAGCTATGTTCAGCCTCGCTCTGTGCGCGGACATGCACAGAGTGGCTGAAAGGATGGTGTCTGACAGTTATAACTTAGTTATTATTATAACATATGACAAAAAGAATTGTCTAAATAATGTTGCATATTCCTCAACAGTTCTTGTGATGCAACACTGTTAGAACCAGACAGACTCGTGTCAAACTCATTTCAGTGCAAAACAATTAGGCCAAAAACAATTTAACATACTGCAAATAGCCTACTAGTTTTTATGTTGATTTATAATACATTTAGGCGGACAACAAGGCTACCAAGTACCACACAGTGCACAGCTTATTAATTTCAAGGTTTTTTTTCTAACATAATTTTTAGTCGAAAATTTCAGGACTCACGCAATGACAGCGCCATTCCACTGGTTGCGAATTTCTTTTGATTTAAACATTGTTGGAAACATTCGGGACAATGCAAGTACACAATTAAACAAAATATTTAACACTGTTCTAGTGATTTTTGGATATTTTAATGGAAAATATATATTTATCTTACTTTTGAATCTGGCTCTTACCTTTTTTAAGTTGCTCTTTTTGGATGAAGGCAAACTGTCACTGTCCTCAGTGTAGGGAGGGGGAGGAGGTGGGAAGTTGCTGTGATTGCCACGGCGATCAGGGTTTCCAGAGGGCGGGCGAGCGGCAGAGGAGGCGGGCCGCCGTGTGGCCCCCTGTAGCGGTCAGAACGGTCGCTCTCGCTGTCGAGCCTCTCGCGGCTGCGGCCTCTCTGCTGTTCGCCTAACTTCTTCTTTTCCATGGCCTCCTTCAGGAAGCTGTCATCGTACGCGTCCCGGCCTCCGCGGCCACGATCTCGCTCCAGATCCATCAGGTCATCACGACTACGGCTGCGGCGTCCCTGGAAACCGACCCCACGGAAGGAGTCTCCGCGACGAGGACGATTGTCTGGAGAGTAATCACGGCGTCGTCGGTCATCGGCGCCACGATTCGTATCCTCGTCCGCTGCTGCTCCACTCGTCATCCGAACTAAACAGAGTAAAGTCATGTTTTAAAGGATAATTCCGGTATTTAACACATTGAGTCTATTTTGTAATTTGTTTTGAATGAAAGAGTGGTGGACTTAGACATTTTGACAATGGGTCCCATCTCAAGTTTTTGACTATTTTAGAATCGCCTGCGACAGCTTTTGACTGGTTGTCTATGGGCATGCACAAACAGGTCCTTAAAACAACCCTTATGCCTGGTTCAGATTACACGTTTTTAGCCCGATTTTGGCACGATCCGTTCGACGTAGGGTGTCGTGAGGATTCGTAAACGACAACGGGCGTCAGGACGCAAGATTCGATCGGATCATCTCGTATAGTGTGTCATAGTGGGAGACAACCTACGTCGCATCTGCGATGCTTCACGACATCACGACACAAAGACTAGCATGTTTAATTTTTTCAATGGTCGTTCACGACGGTTCCGTCACATGTATGAGGTTGACCAATAGGAGCACATCTTTTCTGTACACAACTTTCAAAAATGGCGAAACGAAAGAGAGACTATGGTGCTAACGTTAAAACTAAAAGTAAAAATATATAAGAAAACAATAGTTTACCTCAAGTTCTCTTTAGGAGGATTGACAGCCCATACTGTCCTCTTCGAGCAGGGTTCTCAAGTCTCACGCAATGGCCGTGAGACATACGCAATTCAACCAGTCCACACGCTCACACGCCACACCGTGTATTTCTCACGCTGAAAAGGCAATGCCGAGCAATCCAGGAACGTGTCCGTTGTCGGGTTTTCTTTCTTTTTTACATTTTTCTGAACACAGGACAGCCAATACAACACTCACCGCTTCATCCATTGTTTGTTTACGTTCGTTTCCGGAAGTCACTCGCTACTAGTTTCGCTTTCTCGATGACATCACGCGCCGTTAAAGACAGCATGCGATGACTGGTCAGGAAGCAACGTGTAGTCTGACATTGTGTCTTGTCCATGACACGACAAGATTTTAGTATTCAAAATCGCGTAATCTGACACAGTGACTATCGTAACAGACAAAAAAAACGTGTAATCTGAACCAGGCATTAACGTTCATTTTCAAAACTGTGCAACTCACCGAGTGGTTGGTGGTGTTCGTTGATGTTCCGAAACAAGTAGTGTAACGAAATACCGTTTCTGTCGTGTTTTATTTGTCATTTTTTAAAATCGCATTGATGTCTGCTGGAGGACTCAGTGCTCGTTGATATTACTGCGCTAGCTACTGGAAACGGAAAGGGGTCTGTTTACATTTGGTTGTAGTCTTCTCGCTCGGTTCTCCGTCTTGCCATACTCAACCTATGTGACTTATTTTACGGTGCGCTGACACACCGTGTTCCGTACAGCGTCCTGGTTGTCGCCATCAAGTGGTCGGGAGTGTGCTAACGCTTCAGACTCAAACAGAGCGGAAGGTTATACGCGGTTGTGAGGGATCAAAAAAAATAGTTCCACTATAGCAAACAACACAGATTAAAAGCATTCATTGCGCCAATATGTTTTTAATCATCAACGAACACCACCAACCACTCGGTTGCACGGTTTTGAAAATGAACGTTAAGGGTTGTTTTATGGACATGTTTGTGCATGCCTATAGACACCCAGTCAAAAGCGGTCACAGGCGATTCTAAAATAGTTAAAAACTTCGAAGACAGGACCCATTGTCAAAATTTCTAAGTCCACCACTCTATTTCATTCAAAACAAACTACAAAATAGACTCAATGTGTTAAATACCGGAATTATCCTTTAAGAAGGACTGAACGCAATAATTTAGCAGATTAATCGACAGCAACGATTAATTTACAAACCCTCTTCTGCCGCCCCTGGCCCCACCATCTCGACGAGCGGGTGGATAGTCATCTCGGTAATTGCGGCCAATGTCGTCTAATTGTTCCATGGAGCGGGCGCGTCCTCGATTGTCCGCTCCCCGCCTGTACTCGTCCCGTCGGATGTGCTGAGACACACTGCTGATGGTACTCATGTTCTCGTCCACATCATCGTACACCGTGGTAAGCTGAGGTGGTCTGGCCCGACCACGATTTCGAGAGTCTGGACCGTCGTGAAGTGAGCTCACCTCGCTCATACCATCCACTGGAGGACAGGTGAGAAAAGCAGAACAAGACCAACATTTTATAATAAACAAGACGATTACAAATAAATCATCCCCCAACCTTGGAAAAATTGAGAATCTACAGTAAACACAATTGAAACAAAATGTGTTTCCTTTAGATTCCCTGTGGATTTTCAGACACACAAGTAGGACATGTTTATGAATCCCTAACCCTGTTAAAAGGTTGGTTGATTAGAATGTTGTTCATGGACCATCAGAGGATCTTGATCCAGGAATATGTCCTACTTCATTTTAAAGAGGCTATATGCAAGAATTTCCATGTATTCTCTTTTTTATTGCCATGTGTCAACAGCTTGTAAAAAAAATAAATAAATAAAAAAAGAGTCCTTCCCAGACTTTCTAGATTGACTTTGAAAGCCTGTAAACTGATTTAAGGTTTTTGTTACTCGCACTCCTGAGAATCTCTCTTCCATTCTGTGACACATGAAATGAACACTTATACAATGTTCTGGATGATGCTAAGTAAAGAACGAAAATGAATACTAATCAACTTTGTGTTCACTATCAATTTCTTGTACGGCCACCGGTGTCACTAATAACAAAGGTTTCAGAATTTTACATATAGCCCCTTTAAGCACCACTTTGTTATAACCCAACCCTCAGAGTGAAAGATAGTGCCCATCTCCAGAACTCACGACGACTGTATTTGCCTGGAGGGTTCCCTGGCCGACTGGGGTCAAGGTTGGCCAGTTCTCGCTCCATATAGTAAAGCACCCTTGTTGGGTTTCCATCTTGGTCGGCCTGAACACGGTATCCACTACGGTCTAAAAAAACAATACCAACATTAGATTTAAATCAACCAACATTTAGGTTTAAATCCAAAACTGACATAATAAAGATCTCTTGCGTACTTCCTCCACCATCGTGGTCTTGCAGCAACGGCACTTGAGATCCTTGGCCAACTGTAGTGGGCAGAACAAATGATCAACTAATTAGATTTACTGTATTAATGTAAAAAACTATTTTGTTAATTTGCAGTTTTTAGGGCAAAGAGAGGATGAGTTTACCTGAGCTGGCCCCATCATAGTCTCTGCCATAGCCATTGGAGGGAGGACCCATCGGCATAGTGTGGCCCATCGGCATAGGAAGCATGGGTACGGCATGTGTAGCTCCGCCAACTCCATAAGCTGGCTGTCCGTACATACTTGGGGCATAGAGGGTGGGTGCGTACTGACTGGGGACACCAGACTTAGCCATTTTACCAGCCTCGTATACTGCAAACATTTTTAATTTAGAGCAAGTTATTATTTAAAACAAAAATGCAATAAAATGTGTGTTAACGTGTTGAGGCTTTTCTCTGCAAATATATGTATGCATGCATAGGTTTACAATTGTGTAACAGGCTAAGGCCTGTTGCCATGTTGTTTTCGTATTGAGTGTACTACTAGACACCACCAAAGGCGCTGGAGTACCCTAGTTAGTAGATGGTATATACACAGGTAGGTAGTAGAGCAAGTTAGATATATTGGACAGAGGAAGCATGGCTTACCTGCTGTGTTAACACAAACCATGAGTCCTGTTTGGGAACCTTTAGTTTTAAGCTCAATCAATGTAAGGAGTATTTATTCACCTTGTGGGTCTCTTGGATCTCAGGCACAGGGATTGTAAACATGTAGCTTTGCTTTTTGGGATTACCTGCACATTGGATTTATTTATTTTTCGCACCCATGAACTATCAGATAAGGCTATCAGGTTCATTTTAATTTATGTATTGTTGTTACACCAACTCCATATCAGGCTGCCAGGATTACTATATTTAACTAAAAGTAAAACATATAAAAAACATGAACAAAAGCTTAAATAAAAGATTTATATGTGGAAATAAAAAGAACATTTTAAACAATTTATAAAATATAATTATATATATATATATATATATATAAATAAAAGGCAAATAGATGACTACAAATTTTCCAAAATTTTCTAAATCAAAATATATTACTAAATCAAACTATTTAACTCCAATAGTATATTAATAATAATCATTTAAAAAAACACTGACCACTTCATCATTTTTACTGTCATTCAGTTTAATTTACTTTCATCTTCCTAAATGAGGAACAAGCTCATTTGTGGCTAAGAAGAAAAGGGGAAGTGGAAGTAGAATGAGGTGTGGACTCACAGGCGCGGGGACAGCAGCAGCGCTCCGGACAGCAGGGGCATCTGACGTAACAGCAGCAGGTGTGAGGGCAACACTGACACCAGCAGATACCGATCAGGAGCAACAACAACAAGAAGCCCAGGACCACCAACACCACTAACAACCAGTCTGGAGAACAACAAGAGAGACAAATCGCTTGCTTCAGATACTAAACCGAGGACTCAGGGAATTAAACAGAAAAGACTGAATTTATATTCAGCAATATTGGTTTAATTTCCATTTCTGAAGACTGCTCAGAAGACAAACTTGGGATATAATTGGATTATATATAGTTTACACACTTTTATTTTGGCATGTCATGAGATGCTTTTAACTTCGTGTGTGCACATGTCTGTCAGTTCTTGCTGCTGGCAAGCAAAAAAAGTATTCGACGCACATAAAGAAGAACCAGCCGGACAGGTTTTGCCTCACAATACTCTGCCAGGGCTTGATTCCAGCATGCACCATAACAACATCCTACACGCACAGACACAAAGTGACTCATGTGCAGATGCAGATCTTAGAAACTATTCCACAATCTGACTGAGAAAACCACCAAATTACAGAGCCTTATGCAAATCTAAGGTGGCATTAATGTACAGTCAGTCTTCTAACTGTAAATTACACCACTTATTCAATGGCTACTTACCAAATAAATAAATTAATGGATGTTTAATACTGTTTTACTGAAATTGGTTTATTACTTGAGAAAAAAAAATTGTTGTGAAGTGATAAAACAGAATGCTGCCAATCAGAATCAAGTATTCAAATAAAAGACGCATAATAATTAGTAATTGACCTCAGTCAGAGTAGACAACATACTTAAGGTACACTATGTAACTTTTATCAATACATCAATCCTTCTTCCAAAATGTGTTTTTGTCTTTCTCTGATTCACTATAGTAAGACTATTATAAATGTCTATTAGACCTGTCCAGATGGTTTTCCATAAATAGAGAAAAGTTGCTCCGGGTGCTTTGAGGTGTGTATAGTGTGTGAGTTTCAGAGGTTAGTCGTTACAAAAAGAAAGATCGCAAAATCTAAAACCTACGGGAATCAGCCGTTTTAAACAAAGGCAGAACAGAGGAGAGTCTGCTGGCAAAAAGACAACGTGACAGAGGTTGTAATAAAACAAGAATCAACATTGGTTTGCGTTTTTCGAAGATGGCGAGAACTGAGGGTTTAAAATGTTGTAAAAGTAATGCGGAGATGGGTTTTTTTATTACTCAACAGGTGAGTGATGCATTTTATTGAACAGATAATTTGCCATATGTAGCTCTCGAACAGAGTTGATTGTAAAGCAAAATTACCATAAGGAAGTACCCTGTCTATTAATGGGTAAATCTACAGTGATGCCTTCAGCTAGTCAGCTTGACATCTTTTCTATCCAAGCTGGTTATTTCTCTTAAGCCTAGTAGTGAAGGTTGTGCAGGATAACCATATTCACCAGGCAAAGCACAACCAAAACAAATGTTTTTCTGCAAAATGCATGCAGTGTTTTGTTGTTTTAACCGTTAGAAGGGCCAAAAGTTACATAGTGTACCTTTTATCTGACACAAATAAAACTAGGGCTGTGGATTCATTTAAAGGCACACTGCGGAACTTTCTTGGCCACTAGATGGCGCTCGACCTGTAACTTTCACTTCTAGCGTCCCTAGAGGCCGCAACACTGTCGCAAATTAAAGTCAACAAACAGTTAACCGGTCAGCCTCCCATGTCTTTAGATTGTGTGTGCTTGCAGTGTTTGAGGCGGGTAGCCTTGCCGCGCTCGATTCCCTTATAGCAGTCGGCTGAGAGAGAGCGAGCGGCGTGAGCCCCGTGGGGCTTATCATGTCTGTGAGTGAATGTGAATGTGGGGCAGCGGGCGCAATTCACTGCACTGAAAACATCGTCGGTCTGAGCTGACTGTATGTGTGTTGGTTAATTTTTACAGAAACCGTGGGAAATGTGGTGCGTAACGTTAGTGCTACATTTAATGTAACGTTACATTTGACAGGAGGCGATTTTATTAGTGCGAGCCCTGCACTGATGCGGTCTGTATTTGTGTGTAGAAATTAACACTGGGCTGTGGGCATTTTATTACACTCATAACACCATCGGCTCTGGCCGGAATACCAGAAAACACTACACTGCTTATATGAATTTATCTGGGTTACCTTGGAAACGGCATTTGTGTTCAGGCAAGCGTCCGTATCGGTCGAGCACCCCTCCTCCTCTAGCTCACGCCAGCGAGCGAAGCGAAAGCTGGACCAATGTTAATCCTCATCCTGGCTTTTAATTTGTCACTCTCCCCTTTTCTTTTTTTAGTTTCCTCTGATAAAACCGTTGCCTTCTTGCTTGTAGCTGTTGTTCGGCCATGACGAAAACATACAGACGGCAATCAAACGCGAGTTAAGCACTAACGTCAGAATCTGAGGAAGTTTGGGGTGGTGGGGTTGAATTTTGTAGTTCTTTTTGTGCTCGGGTTCCTACCCGAAACCCGAAGTTACAAAGTGCTAGTAAAAGCGATACAGACACCTTCAGGTTACGGCAGACATGTCATTCAACCTATTGTAAGTCGATGTACCTTCTCAATCGGTTTTGGTAATATATTATAAAGGTTGAAGAGTTCCACAGTGTGGCTTTAACATGTTGCACTAAATCGTAAAATCTAATTTTTACTGTTTTAGAGGCTGGACACCATTCAAGTACACAGTGACACACAGTCCTTCTGTCCCTCAAAATCTTGTTTATGCATCAAATTCTACTCCAAGATCATTAGTTTTGGTCTAGTTTAGTCTAGTATAGATTTAGACCTGGCTGTGGCTGGTGAAGGATTCAAGTACAGCTTCAAACTTAAGCAGACCTCTAGAGAGAAGCATTTATTCTACCTTCCATGATCAGTAAATCAATGCCAGGCAGCAGGTCTGTAGTATTTGACTTTCTCTCTGTGAAAGAAAGACAAAGCCATAATTACTGAAAAAAGCCTTTCGGCATCGGCCAAAGGAGAAAAAAAATAGCCTGTAAGTTAATAAAATTACTACTACCGTCATTAGTCTAATTACTAAAATTAGTATTTAGCAAAATATAATTGTTTTCTATAACATTGAAATGCAAGAGAAGATGCTCTTGAATCCTTCACAAGCAAACCGTGACCTTCCAGGTGGAAATTAATGAAAAGGGAACACTTTTAGTTTAGGGTCCAATTCTCACTATTAACTAGGCGCTTATTAACATGCATAACAAGGACATTGGCTGTTTATAAGTATTTATAAAGCACATATTAATGCCTTATTCTGATAATGCCTACCTAATACCTAAATTTAACAACTGCTTTACTAACTGTTGGACCCTAATCTAAACTGTCACCATTGAAAATAATAGTTTTTATTAATAAAAATACAAACAAATAGTAAAAGAAGAAACACAAACAACTTCCAAGATACCATCTAACACAGCCCTAATTCCTCACATGCACAAAAATAAAACAATCAAAACACAGTTAGAAAGAACGAACAAGTGTGCATTGCATGTGTTTAAATTCACACATGGTGTTATGTTTGGGTGTCTATCAGTCTGAGATTGTGTGTCAGAAGGTCAACACTTACCAAGCACAATGAGCTCTGTAAAACACTCGCCATTCCCTGAAAGGTCCTGGGCTGAGCTGACTGTACACACATACACACCGCTGTCTCCCCAAGCAGTCTGAGCAAAGTGGAGATCTGCTCCTATTTATATAAAAAGTATAAAAGTAAGTATAGGTTTCAGAGGTGCTTAAATCATATCATAAATGTACATATTGAAATTAACAGATAAAAATTAGCCAGGCTAAACTTGGCATATTTTTTGTGAAAATAATGAAGAAAAAAATAAATAAAATACATACAAATAATAAACAATATATACGTATAAATATTACAAAAACACCTGTCTTCTTGCACTTGAATAGACAAATTCACACAGAATTATGTCAAAATGCCCATAGAGGAAAGTATTAGAAACTTTTGTAACAAATTTTACACTTAAATTTTATGTAACTGTATTTTATACAGTGAAGACTGTGTTATTTTACATTAATTTATTCATTAATTTATTTAAAAAACCACCGGCCAAACCAGAGTACCCTGAAGCAGCTCTAAATATTCACTGTGCTATTAAATTAGATAAAATATGATAGATTAATAAAATCAACAGGGAAATTAACAGTAGCTCCAACAATACATTTTAACAGGCATATTTCGAGTGAAAATAATTAAGGAAATATCTAGGAAAGATTAAGGAAATTAATTGTATCTAGTCTGGGCTAGTCTGTATATGTATGTATATATATTTTTCCTTTAATTATTTTGGTGTTTGTCATTTTATGTTGGTGAGGTCATCTAATTTGTGAATCTTGTTTATAGGAATGGGGTAGGAGTTTATACGATTTTTTTCTTCATCCTACTCCTGTTCTTTTTTGTCATGGAATGTACTTTAGTTGTGTTTGTTGTTTTGTTTTTCTTGTGTTATTTCGTGTTGCATTACCATGAAAAAGAGAATAGAAATAAATGAAATGAAAATCTATTTGCTAGGCCAACAAATTTTCTTTCCTATTCTTTTGGTTTCTCTGAAACAAGATGACTTACTATTGGTGATGCTGATCTGACGGCCCTGGTATTCTTTCGCAAGTGTGACCGCTGTTTGTTTCGAAGCGACCATGCGAACGGTCCTGGCACTGTCTGCGCACTCTATGTTGGGGTTGTAGTTTGGGTTGGACTGAGCGATGGCATTATCAGCACTGCTGGGGTTTAGAGCAGCTTGGATCGGGTCTCTGCAGTAGGACTTGTACTTCCAGGAGATCAGCGGAGGGGATGGATCCGAGGTAGTGTAATCACAGCTGAGTGTGACCGGCTGGAATAATATGACCACATAACGTGGCTTATTGCAGATCACATTGATAGCTGTGGTGAAGCCTGTGGGAGAAGAGACGCACTTGAATATAACAGTTTCCACAAATAGATGAAACTTGGACAGGAATTAAGAAAATAGATCAAATACCATCCGATTAAAAAAAAGGAAAGGATTCAAAGTCCTTTAGGCAATAACAAAGACTCAAGATATTTCAAAAGGCAGCACTATATATTCTTAAAAAACACAACAGGTAATTATAACAATCCAGGTAAACCACAAAAAATAACTGTGAATGTGTCAGTGAAGATGCATATCTTTAATCTGTTCACCAAAAGAAGAGATTAAATTTAGGCTTGTATTCACATAAGCATTCATCAACTCACACATCAGTTTTGGTAAACAGAAGCTCGTTCGCTTGATGTGCGAGAATCAATGAGGCTTATTGTTTTGTGTTAAATTTTTTAGGGATGCACCGATATGACAATTTTGGCCAGATACCGATAACTCGATAATTCTTTATATTTGAAAGCCGATAACCGATATACTGGCCAATAAATCTAAATCCAAATTTTTAGACAATTTTTGAGAGCCTGATTATAAAAAAGTCTCCTCACAAAAAGTCAAGATAGAAACACAATTATGATGTGATCTTATTTTAATGTTGTGTAGCCGATATGACAGACTTGTGCTGCACATTTTGCACTTTGACTGGATTTTCCTTTTTTAAAGTGATTTCAATCATACTTCAAGTAATTTAAAAGCATCATGTTGAACAGTGCCTCACCTGAAGGAAATAATACACTATTTATCGGCTTTTAGATATCAGCTAAATGTTCTTGTTGGGCCGATAACGATAACATTAAAAATGATCATTTATCGGCCAGATACCGATAATGTGGCCGATATATCGTGCATCCCTAAAATTTTTATTGGTGGCTTCCTAAAAATTGTTCCTAATATGTAAACAAACAATGTAACATTGATTCCATCCTTCATTATTATCTTGATGTTAGTCCTAATCTGATCTAAAATTAAGAAACCCCCAACATAATGCTCAAAGAACAACAGCCTTTCACGAAAGCTATAATTAAACAGTCTTTTCATGCACAACGGTTAAATGATACCTTAAAAAGATGACAGATGCATTTACTCCAAAAAGACTACAAAAGGCCATTTTAAGCAACGTTTGGGATTACTAAATAAGCAAACTTGTCACATAGGTGACATCACATTGTGCCATCAGGCTGTGGGTTAGATATGGTTTTAGAAAGATTATCAGAGGATGTGACTCATGTGTCTCTGACCGAAACTATTTCATTGAAAAGGGGACATGACCACCTCCTCCCACACAATCCACATTACTCATTCCCTAAATAACAAACACTTAAGAAAATACAAAGAAGACAAAGTGAAACCATTTGCACAATAACTGGCCTATTTCAAAATGTATGTACGTTTGTACTAATATCTGATATTTAAATCGATTACCAAGATAGTAATTATCGGATTACAAATTGGGAAGGATAAATATGCAATGATTATTATAGCATTTGGCCACTTATTATAAGACAAAACAAGTAACTACGAATAGGTCCATATGACCATTATGACATCTAGTGCTGTAATAAACTGAAATCTGATAATATGTTGATATTTTCCAATACAAATCTACAAAAAAAGTGAAAACAGTAGGCTAAACCATAAACTGTCACAGCTTTGGTGAAGAAGAAATAACGCACTTACCTGTGAACAAGACGAAGGGTCAAGATTATCCCGCGCCACATTATTTCAAGATCTTTTAAAACACACCCAACATTAAATTACCCAAAAGTAGGTAAAAAAATAAATAAAAATAAAAGTCTATGTGTCGTTAATGCAGCTGTATTCAGACAGGTGCGTCCTCCATTTCCTCGTGCAGCGAGGTATGAAAGTGTAACCCGAAACTCAGGTGAGATCGACGGACCGCTGCAAACACAATACACGTACAGTCATAGGTGCCCAAAAAACAACAATAGTCTGCCTGTTTAAAAATAAGGACTCTTATACATTACTTTTGCTTCTTAAACAATCGTACATAATATTAAAGAACAGTATTTCGTGACTGCAGATCCGAGTTTGACGAGATTAACCCAAAACGTAAAATAATACAACGCCCTGTAATCCACCTTTGATGAGAGAAATGGTTTAGTCCACTGGCAATCTATGAAGGCCGAGTTAATGATCGCCCGGGAGATTTTGGTTAACCTCGAACAGACTCGAGCTATTTTCATACTTCGCATATTTTCCAAGTAAACAAGATTCTCAAATCTGATTAAACATGGTAACTAACGTTATTTTTAATGTGTGGGTAAAACGTAGAATAAATAATTTGTTATGTTTCCCGGATAAACGTTGGACTCTCCGGTTTCCTGATGATTTATATCACACGACACGTTTTGTTTGTTTTTTTAATTAATTAAAAGCTAGAGTACATGTATATAGACATGTCAGGAGTGGAAGAAAAAAAGAAAATAAAGATATTTTATTTAAAAACGTGTAGCATTGTTCTCATTCTTTGAAGTTGTTTCTAAAAAGGCTTTTAAACATTAATTTAAATTGTTCAAAATTCCAGTAACAGCAAATTTAAGATTGGAGAAGGGAATGCAAGAAAATAAAAAAAAACTTGTGAAACCCTTTCCCTGCAATTTTTCACCTGTAAAGAATGATAATTATTTTTACATCCTCAAAATGTCTTTGGGAATTGTATCTAAAATCAGAAAAGTTATAGGCCTAAATATGAACAAATACAGTATAATTTTAGAAACCACTATTTGATCAAGTGTTTAACCCAAATGTTTTTTTTTTTTCAAACCAATTCCCATAATTTTTTTTTTTGATTTGTTTCTAACACTTATATCTTTCCAAACGGTACATTTATGGGGGAGAAATTATGACTATGAGAGAGAATAATGCTTTTATGGAAACTTCTTTTGTGAAACAAGTTAAATGGTGATTTAATTAATATCATAATCATTCATTATGAACTCTATACCATCAGAGTGTTTTTGAAATATAAAGTTAGTTAAATATACTTTGCATTTTTTTTTAAATTGTGGAGCCAAGTTTTTGCCTATTTTCTAATTGTGGAGCCATTTTATTTAAAATATCAAGTTAGAGGTCTTAAAATCCAAAATATTCAATCCTCCTTCAATTTTTGACCTACAGATATTTTCTTTTTTAATTTAGTGTGATTTGTGATGTTCTTCCAAATAAATTTTAAAAGTTTGGTGTCTATGAATCTGGAGGGTGTATATAACACTTGAGGACATCAAGATAAACCCTCAGCTTTAACCAATTACACAGAACCAAAGAGATAACTCAAGAATTCAGTTTCTTTTTTTAATTAATGAATGATAGAAATGAAGTTTACCTCATTCCTGACTTCCATATTTTTAGATATCTTGATACCCAAACATTTAACAACTTTTTTACGGGAATATTGCATACTGCAGTAAAGTCATGACCCTAGAGACATAAGGTCGCTTTTATTAATATTCAGGGAAGACCAGATACAGATGAAAATAACTGAAGACGATTGACTTTTTTAATGTTAATAGATCTTACAGCAGCGCCAACTTTGAAAATGAAAGCAATGCTGTGAAGGACAAATCTTCATTAGCTTGTACGGTTTTTAAATTGTTCTGCAGACAAAACACTGAAAAAAGGAGAAATTTCAGTGGACAAAAAAAGGAGACGATATGATCTTTGGAAAATTAGAAGTGATTTATGAGTTTTATACCACTTTTTACAGGGGACAGCATTGAAAACACGGTGGTTTATTCAGCACAGACACTTTCACACCTGTCTTGGCACTGCTGAGGTCTTGAGGGAACATCACATCAATGGGCAACACTGCTGATTTATTATTGAAAGTCAGTTACTTATTATATATTATATATCTGTAAATGACATAATATTACAAATATGTCAACTTCATTATTTGTGTCAGTTTCATGTAACTATTTTGTTCTGATGATATATTTACTGAGCTTGAAACATCAGAAAGCATTTTTGAGAAGTGTTAACCACAGTACTTGGTGGTTGGACACTTTTTTTCCTTATTCTGATTGCACAAACAACTCACCAAAGTAGCCTAATAAAAACGGATGCATCGCATCATTCTTGCCCAACCATCCTTCCATTCTTGCACCCTTCCGTTAGGCTACTTTGTCTAACTGTGGTTTTTAGATTAAATAAAGGAAATGAGACCCAAAGCAAAACATTGCACATGTAAACAGTAGCGGCCTTGGAATCTGCAGTGACTATCAACAGAGAGGCGTGGCTTAGAGAGTGCCAGTTCGTCAAATCCCGCCTTGTATAATATGATTGGCTTGTAACAGTGGCGTACGTAACTATCGTCCAATCACGTAACTTTTACAATGCACCGTCATGTCACTGATTAAACCAGGAGGCGGGGCTTGTGGGGTAAAGAACAACACAGTCGGGACAGAGGCATTGTAGCAATTGTAATTATAAACAAACTGAAGGCAGGACCCTTCAAAAAAGGTAAACCTTAATTCATATCCTATCCACTATAGTTTCATATCGTACCTTAAAATAGGAGTTATTTCGTATGGTGCTTGATCAGTTTTAGGCCCATTTGCTATTACGTCAGAATCTAAACAACGTTCGTCGCGTGCGTGACAGTGCGTTAATAATGCTCTTTAATTTAAATGTATCGCACTTATTGCATTATTTTGTTTCAGATAGATAACACATGTTATTGTTACACTGCATCAGTATCTAGAACACGAGAACGTCGGCCGTAGAGTACATTGCGTTCTCATATCAGCTGTAGTATTTGCATATCATCACACATTAACTAAGCATGTTTGTCAGGAACTGAAAATATATTGTTTAGTTGAGGAAAGACCGAATATTTTGATTGCATGATGAGATATTAACATAATGTATGTATGTCTCATATTCATAGGCCTTATAGAACAGCCCGGAGCTGCATACATCGAGTCAAGTGGAAAATATGTGCATAAGTTCACCAAAACAATAAGATCTGTAATTGGGTAACGCTTCTTTTACAGTCCAGTTACCCATGTAAATACAATGTACATATTTTAGTAACTACAATTACTGGGTAATAACTAGTACTACCCCTAAACCTACCCCTGTTCCATATACTTTCCTTATATTTAGCCAGTACTTTCTAGCACTGTTAGTACTGTACTGTAAAAGGAAGCGTTACCTGTAATTGCATGATCTTTCATTACTTGCATTGTAATGCACTTTTCTTCTCTTTTAAGGCAAGCCCAACCATGGGGAAGCTTTATTTTTTTGCCAAAGCAAAAAGAGGACCAGGAGAACCTGACTGAAGACACAAAGTCGCTCACTGAGGACGATAAAGACGATGTGTCACAGTTTCCATACGTTGAATTCACAGGCAGAGACAGTGTTACCTGTCCTACTTGTCAAGGGACAGGGAGAATACCAAGAGGTGAGAACAGATCCGTATGTCATCCACCTTTTCATCCATCCATCTACACAGTAAATTGTATCCCAAAAATGTAATATGCAAATCTAAATGTTTATTGTTTAACATTATCAAACTGTTCTCCAACGAAGGGGCATCAATAATTTGTATAAATCATTTTTGTAATCATTTGTTTTGTTATTCTCACAGACCAAGAAAACCAGCTAGTTGCTTTGATACCATACAGCGACCAGAGGCTGAAGCCAAGACGAACGTAAGTTTGTTTAAATATCTGTTTCACATAAACATTAGTTTAGGGTCCAATTCTCACTATTAACTATGACTTTTGCCTCAATAAATTCCTAATTACTGCTTATTAATAGTTAGTTACGTAGTTGTTAAGGTATTGGGTATTAAGTGATTTAGTATAAGGTCATGCAGAATAAAGCATTAATATGTGTTTTATAAGTACTAATAAACAGTAAATATCCTAGTAATATGCATGTTAATAAGCACCTAGTTAATAAACCAAAGACCCTAAACCCAACATTGGGTCTCATTCATGAAACACGAGCAGAACGAATTTTTGTGTAAATCGTGTGTAAAGTGGTTCTGGCGTAAATTTTTGGATTCATTAAAAAGTTTGTATTTTCCAAATGTTAGTTGGTACGCAAGAAATCTACACCTGCTCCCAGCCACGCGTAAATGGTGCGCTTAACATCCGGACGTTTTACTCATTAATAAGGCTGCATTTTAATTCACCTTAGAATTGGGTAGGCTACATATTTAAACAGCATTTTGAAAAAATATTTGATATAGTAGCCTATATTATATAGTATTTTATATATTTTATATATAAAAAACTTTTTTTTATTTTTTTTTTACTTCTATTATGAGAGCCAGTAGGCTAATTTATGGAAGCTTGTTTCCGCCACTGAAAAAAAAAAAGAATAAATGCGACTTTTCATCACACAATTGCGTGTTATAATTGCGAGATATAAAGTCAGAATTGCGAGTTATCAGGCTAATTCTAAGGGGAAAAAATCCTAACTTTCCCCTAACCCCTCAGAATAGTTTAAATCTCACAATTCTTACTTTACAGCCTATCATGCATTTCTGACTTTATATCACGCAATTGCGACTATGTCACGCAATTCTGAATTTATATCTCGCAATTCTGACTTTACATCTCGCAATTGTGACTATGTCACGCAATTGTGAGAAATAAAGTCAGAATTGCGAGATGTAAACTCGCAATTGTGAGAAAAAAGTCCAAATTGTGAGATAAAAAGTCGCAATTACCTTTTTTATTTTTCATTCTATGGCGGAAACAAGCTTTCATAAGTAATAGCAGATCTGGTGATCGATGGCGGTCCTTTCTCCAGTTTGAATACGATTTTTTAACTCATTTGTTTTTTGCTGTCAAGCTTAATGTCGAACCATTTTCTTCTCACTTCTGGGACTGTTCGATTAACAGATGAAACTCCATTAACTGCATCTGTAATATGCTGCCAAGCTTTCTGTTTTTAGGACCTGATAGGCCACTATATACGCTTGAAAATAAAATTGGCGTTTTGAATGAACTTCTGATAATAAAACTTCAATTTCTGCATCTGAGAAATCTTTCTTTTTCATTCGCATTCATGTTATTATATGCCTATATATAGTTGTCAGTCGAATATAATGGGCGGGATTTATGGTAATTGAGAATGAACGTGCACGCGCATCCCATTTACGACTGGTTGGAATTCACTAACACACACACACACACATTTCACTATCACATCTGACATTTACGAAGTATTTCTGAATCAGGAGAAGAGTTTCGGGAAGATCTCTTTACGCGCAAAATCACTCTCATATTTACTCGTATATTTACGAATGTTTCATGAATGAGACCCATTGTGTGTGTAGCCTATATAATATAAATAATGACCGACTGTGTATTCTTGCACTGTTCCAGGACATTGTACGTGTTTGTGTCCGTCTTTCTGTGTCTGCTGCTTTCCGGTCTGGCCGTGTTCTTCCTGTTCCCTCGGACTATTGACGTCTCTTATGTTGGGGTGAAGTCAGCCTATGTCACTTTTGACCGAGACCAGCGGATAATATACCTAAATATCACGGTAATATCTATAGCACGCCCTTTTAATTTGTGTTTCAGGATTGTTAACCAAATATTACCTGTTTGTCATGTGTAATTTTAAATAACAGTATTTTGTTTTTCTCAGAATACCCTTAACATCACCAACAATAATTACTTCCCAGTACAAGTCGCTAACATCACAGCCCAGGTGCAATTCTACAAGACTGTCATTGGGAAGTCTGTCGTCAGTAATGTCACCACCATCATCCCCCTGGATATGCGACAGGTGCGTGGGCATTTATTTAGATCAGTGGTATAAAACAACCTTTTTAGGTTTGTTAATACTTCAGCAAACATTACTTGACTAATAATTGCATATTCATATTTAAATACACACACATAAACTGCTGTTCAAATGTTTGGGATCGTATGATTTTTTTAATGCTCACCAAGGCTGCATTTATTTGATTGAATTTGTTTAGCCTAAATATGCATTCATAGTGAGGAAAATTACATGGGAGTAAAGCCAAACATTAAGATAATTGAAAGAAAATGACCTGCCAATAAAGCGGTTTCATCTAGGCCCCGTTTACACGTGAACGCTCGCGGGTGAAAACGTAAAAATATTTTATCGGATGTGCCTTTCGTTTACACGCGACGGCGTTTTGAGGCTTAAAAGCGCAAAAAAGTGAAACCACCCTCCAGAGTGGAAATCTTAAAACGCTCCACCGTCGCGTTCCCGTGTAAAGGGTAAAACGCAAAAGTCTGCTCGACAGTGAAGGTTGTACGCAGGCGCGTGGACTTGGTGTTGTTGTAGTATGCACTCCTAGCCACCTGGAGTGCATACTACATTGAATTTCACACACTTTTGCATCACCATTTGCACGCGGATTTCCCACACAAAACGCTCGTCTAAACGCAGAATAAAAAGTGATGGCGCGTACGCCACTTTTGCGTTTTCTCTTTACCGTACGTCACACCGCCGCGGCGAGAGCGGCAAAATTCCGCTCTTGCTACTCTGTCAACGACGCTGTGGAAAGATTCGTGGATGCTCTGATGTAGATCGAATGCGTGACTTTTTTAAAACGGTATTTAAACTGGGGCCACAAAGCAAACAAGCATGTCGGTCGTTATTTTTGCAGAAAATTGAAAGATGGAAATAACTTTAAAATTATAGTGACATGTTTGCTAATGAAATAAACAAATGAAAAGCCACGTGTGTGGTGTGGCTTTTGTGTTTATGGTTAAGTGCTATTATAATTTGCATTACCGCTGAAAAAGTGTTCTAGCACGAAAATCTTGCCTATAAATAGTGCTGCGCGCCCTCTTATCAAATTCAAATGATCAACCTCCTCTATTTTGCTTGGGAACTAATGTGGCCGGAACCAAAGTTTACAGGACTGCGTTCTCTGGAATTCCTCAAACAGAACACTTCTACATTCCGATTGGTTGCCGCTGGTTGCCGCGAACCGCGTCATTGCTCATTACCATAAAGTTGAACTGATTTCAACTTTCCTCGCCGCTCTCACCGTCCAAGACGCGCCGCCCTCGCCGCCGGCTCTCATTGAAAATGAATGACTTCCGGCCACTTTGACGCTCTGCCGGCAGCGGTGTGAACGTACGGTTAGAATCGTTTCCGTGTAAACATAGCCTTAGTCACACGACTCTGCAATCTTAGTTTCTCTCCATGTGTGTAATTACTGAGATAACACCTGTTATCAATGTCATTGTCTCATTTTTAGGTTGATTACACGGTTCCCACTATCATAGCCAATGAGATGAACTACATATTGTAAGTATTTGCCAGTCTCGCCTTACATCAATAAAACTTTCATAAATACATTTGATCTTACAGTGTTCAAAAATGCATATTGTGATGATTGCGTATTTGTTTTTACAGTGACTACTGTACCATGCAGTCAATTAAAGTGCATAACATTGTTGTCATGATGCAGTAAAGTATTCTTTTAGTGAATTGGTGTGCTTAAACACTTAATATAAATGAACATAAAAGTAGATAAATATTTAGTAAAATGTTACTATATTGAGTTTTTTTGTAGTTGCATTTAGTATTTTTGTGTTTATTTTAAAGGGATACTCCACTTTGGAAATAGGCTCATTTTACAACTCTCTTAACAGAGTTTTACTGTTTTTGAACGTAATCAGCTGATTTTCTGATATTTAGAAGAATATCAGTAACCAGACCGTTTCAGGTCTTATTGACTTCCATAGTACCAATATCAGAAAATCAGCTGAATACGTTCGAAAACGGTAAAACTCAACTTTTTGACTCTGGGGAGTGGTAAAATGAGCTAACCCTAACCCATTTCCAAAAAAAGTGGAGTATACCTTTAATTTCCAAGTTTAGTAAAGAATGGTGGATCTATATATTATCATTTTAAACAGTAAGAGCAAAATATAATTCATTAATTACCTTAAAGCTCCAATATGTAAGGATTTTGTAATAAAATATCCAAAAATCACTTGCACGATGTGATATATTTCCTACAGTTGTGTACTTACAATATCCCCAAAGTCTCCAAAGTTCTTTTATTTCAGAGAAATTCCAATTTTAAAAAGTGTCCGTCCCGGAAAAAATGTCGCCTGTAAATGACGCAATATCCGCGCTTTCCTCGGCTATTCTCGGCTATCCTCGTTTCCGCTCGTATTGCCATAGCCATGACGTAAACATGGCGACAGACGCGGACAACTGCATAGTGAGTAACATCTAGCGGCACCCAGTTCTTGTTTTGTTCAAACACAGACCATGGCAAGCAGACTAGAATGAGGATCAATATCAGCGTGATATTATTGAGATGCCGATAGCTAGCGTCCGAGACTGACTTCCACTCGACAGAGAGCTACGTAGCGTCCATGACTAATTAGGACTTGACAGAACTCACGAGTCACGACATTACAGCTTCATTGGACAGGTGAGCAAAATTATAAAACAAATCAATGTTATAACGTTAGCTTGACATGATGAAATGTTAGAATATGGTCAGTATCTTATTCTTATGTTGATCTAGCTGCTAGTTCGTATAGCAAACCAACTACAGTAACACGTAGAATAACATTATAACTTTCAATACACATTTAAATGCTGTTTAGTGTGATAGTGTAGCGTTATTCCAAGTGGAACAGCGCTGCGTTTCCCTCACAAGTTTAATTAATCTAATAAACTGACCTGTGTGAGTAATCCAGCACTTGCGTGTAGTTCAATAGGATGAAATTTCCTTATTCCTTTATATCCGCGGGACTCGCGTGTGATATATGTATCTTATTAGCAATCGCGACCTGCTTCATACCACTATAATGTTAAAAAACATGAGTGTTTTCACTAATCCTTAAACATTATTAGATCCATCAGCTTGACAGCAAGTCCCATCATTCAGCTCGTTACTGCGTCACAAACATTCGCCTTTGTTATTGTTGGAAACGGCGCCCTCTTGTGCCCAACTAAAGTTACATACTGGAGCTTTAAATGCCTGTTCTCCACTTCAACTAACCAAGAAAATGTCTCTCCAGAACGACTGTAACCACTGTGTACTTTGGCCATGCTGAGCAGGTGTCTCAGGAAAAGTACCTGTACGTGGACTGCGGCTCGAACACCACGTCTTCACGCGGACGCATGAGTGTGATACAGTGACGCCTCTACGTATGACCCACAATTCTTAATGTTCTCATGTGGTGATAAACAAAATGTGTTACGAATGTCTGAAAATTAACCCTGTACTGTAGGGTGGCAACATCTGGATTGATCAGCGAGTTAAGGTCAAACAGCTGATATCCTTTCCACCACATCAATACTGATTCTTTAGCATTGCTCCGGAGGTTTTGCTTGGATAGACGGAAGCACTTTAGCTTATTTTGGGAAAAGGAATGACCAGCAGAGATGGTCTACATAGATCTGCAAACACGTAAACCACTTCGACTTTACTCCATTGTTCTTTTGGTGTGATTATTTTGTCTTTTTAAACATTGGTCATGCTCGTATCATTCTGTTATTTAGCTGGTATTCTGTAGATTTTTTAGGGTGTTATTAACATATCAGCAAAACCATTAAGAGATGCTTTCTTATTTGATGGGATGTTACTTGCCTGAAACCACACTCTGACTTCAGTTTATGGGTATTTTATATAACTCCATATTGTGGATTTTTAAACCTCTTACTACTTTATTTTATTTCCAGAATTTTTGTTCAAAGGGAACATTTAGAACGAATGTCTTAACTACTTTTGAAATTGTGAAAATTGAAAATGAAGTGGGCTATTCTGAGACTAGTACAACACTGGCCATGAATCAGGCGTCAATAAATAGAATATAAATTGAACTCAGCAGGAAGCTGTGGAATATATTAGTTAAGAAAAAAGGGAATTAAAAAAAGGAAGGTAATTGATTCCGTTTTAAGAAATGGACTTCTGTTATTTGATGCATCTTTGTTGTCATATTTGACTAAATTTAACCATCTTTTTTTCTTGGTGTTTAGATGATTGATAATGTAGATGTTTCTCATTCACTTTAACCGTTTTGCTGATTGTGTTTTGTTGGAATGGCACTTTTACATCAATATATTTAATTTTAATGTTGGAAGGATTTATCAGTAAATAGAATTTATTTGATGAAATTTGTGTCCATGTATATTTTGTCTCAAAATATTTTGTGGGCATTTCAGCACTCTCCCAAGTAAAATGTTATGTTTTTTTTTCTATATCGAGGGCTTGGAGCCAGAGGGACGTAAGTGGATTTTAACAAACTTTAGAGAGAGACGAAACAAAATTTTGACCACACTTCAAATCACCTGTAACCACAAACACTGCAACCACAGGCATACTTACATGAATGAGTATTTAAGTAAAAAATGTATGGCATATTAACACAATGAAAAATGTTCTAAGTAAGCAATAAGATACGAGAGGCTGTGCTGTATCGTGAATAAGTAACAGCTCCGTTACTTATTCACGATACAGCACTTGCCTAAAGTATCTTATTGCTTTTATAAAACGGTTGCCACACAATATTTAAGTAAAAAACAATGTTAGTGCAACTTTCTTGAAGTAAAATCACTAAAAGCCTACCTTCCGCTGGAAAAAATAGTCCCCGAGTGTGAACAGCAACAACGTTCCAATGTGTAAAATGCATGAAAGCCAAATAAAACCAACACAGAACCGCAGTGTTGCGCAGCGATCAATAGAACCGTTGGGTGAAGCGGTCGTAGCCGTGTTTTATCGTGAATAAAGCACAGCTCTTGACCAATCAGAATCAAGGATTCAAACTAACCGTTTTATAAAATATATATTTTTTAAGTAAAATACGTCAGATACACCTTTTTGTTGCTTTATTCAAAAATGTTTGATCTCAGGTATTTTTGGCACCATTAGATAGAGCTCATCGAGACCTTTATTTTGATATAAAGATCTCATTTTCGCCCAAAATGCCACTTACGGCCATAATGGTGAATTAAATAAGTAAAGACTGGGGTAGCCTGAAATAACACCTAATAAATAACTTTTTATTATTAAATTAAAACAATAATTGTGCTTTTAGTCAAAAGGTTAAAATCCATTAATAAAATTATTTTTTTTGTGGAGAAAAGTGGTGTGAATTTCACAATACTCCACAAGATGGCGCTTACAAGATGCGGTAGCCTACTTCAATACAGGAAGTGAGTGAGGTAAACATCAGATGTTTTGGGGGTTAAAATAAGGGTTTGTTTAGTAATGATAAATTAGCTTTTAGTTTTTTTAACCACTTACATTTGGGCGTGATAAATAACTGGCTTGGAAGAAGTCATATTAATGACCACTAGCCTATTTGGTGTCTTGCCATAAAGCTGAAATGTTCTGGCGCAAATGGTAACTTACCCGTATGCATTCTTGTTTTCAAGGTGCTGTGCGTAGTAGGCCTAATATATTCCGCCTGTGTTCTTCTGAAGAAAGAAGGATTCTGCACATCTGTTGATGTCATTAAAGTTCCTGCTCACTTCCTCTCATGTCTCAGAACAGCAGATCCCTCTGGCTTCACTTTAATGGGCCTGTGAAACAAAGACCATGTAATGTTTCTGCATGCCTTTACCATGCATGAACCACCGATATCAGACAGATTGAAACGTTTCAGATTGAGTTGCAATATAACTCCTTCCCTTACAAAACAATAAATGTAAGTTTGATATCCATCACATGCTTGCCAACAAAGCACTTAACAATGTCATAAAAACCACTATACAAATATTGATCAAAAATCCGCCTATTACCTTTCTACCCTTTTTTAGTTCATGCATGTCATTCAGAGAGGGAAACACGTTAGCCGTGTTGGAATTTCATTGAGGAGCAGGGAAAATCTCAAGACATCTGCAGAATCCATTTCCTCACACTTCCTGGAATCAAGTGAATTTATGAGACACATTTCTTTTGAACGACAGTAACATAAACAAGACACAGTTTGGACTTCATAAAAGACTGCAGATACTCACAATAGCTCTTAGACATTCTGCTCTAGATTCGATTGTAAAGTGTTGTTGTTTTCTTCTTAACTTTTTCAGAGAGATTTTTTTATTCTACTGGCCCCAAAACATACCTGGGCACACTTAAATATGTTGTAGCCTACTCTATTATATACATACATTCCCATTCAGAAGTTTGGGGTTGAGGAGGTTTTTGTTTTTGAATGAAATTCATTTTATTCAGCAAGGACACTATCAATTGATAAAAATATGTTACAAAAGATATTTCAAAAATCGTATACATTTAGCACAACTGTTTTAACATTGATAATAATAAAATATATTTTTTCAAATCATATTAGAATGATTTCTGAAGGATCATGTGACACTGAAGACTGATTAGTGCGGAAAATACAGCTTTACCAGCACATAAATCCATTACATAGTAAAAATATATTAAAATAGAAAACAGTTATTTTGAATGCTACTGTTTTTACTGTCATAGACTTCTTTGGAAAACGTAATAAAATCTGACTGACCCTTTTGGGAAAGTAATCAGGCTATATAACTATTGATCATATACTGTTTCATTTAAATGATCCCTAACCAAATGGTGTCAGTGTTATTTTTATGGATTTACAAAGTTCCCATCACTTTTTCCAATAACTGTTCAATATATCTGTCATTTTAAAATTGTAACTATTTTTTGTGAGTGTGATTATCACACTTTCTTTTCTTTGAAATATGTGCCGCTTGGTCTCAAATAACCTTCCGGGACCCCTTGTTGATGGACTTTCAGGCACAAACCTCACAAACGACTGCTATAAACCTCAGAGAACCACATACACTCCTCTAAACACACACTCTGAGCTTGTCTCAATCCTGTCTCACACATTCCTCAGTTAGTGCTTTTCCAGCTGTGGCTCCCTGCTGTACCATGTCTGTCCTGTAGGTGATTTATTGTGTATATTCTGTTCAAACAGACGTTCACCAGCACTCTCAGTCTTTCTGGTTCCTTGTAAGAGTGTGGATATGAAAATGGCAGTGCTTTGCTGTATGTCCACGCAGCTCTTGCTGGTGCTGGCACTCACCGCTCTGGCTGGCATCTGTCTGGGAGGGTCCGACGGGGCCCGTGGGGTGTCTCTTCCTTTTGTCTTTGACCCAAAAGCAACGTGCGACCCTCCTTGCAAACATGCCGGGATTTGCATCCGAAACAACACCTGCTTCTGCTCAAGAGGATACGAGGGAGAAACCTGCCAATACGGTGATGTTTCAAGTTACTTGTATGAAGTGGATTTTGTGAGTGTCAAACTTGTGCTTTATATATTGAAGGGGCCTCTATACTCACATGATTTGCATGTTGATTTCAGCCAACTGTTATCCAAAGTGTAAAAATGGTGGAGTGTGCCTTCAACCTGGAAAATGCAGATGCCCTTCAGGATTTGGAGGAACGACGCGTTCGAAGAGAGCGCGGAATGTCGCCCATCGCTTAACTGAGGCAAGAGCGATCAGAAAACGGCTTTCAGGGAGAGATATTGAGGTCAGAGATACTCAGCGGTTCGAAAGGGGGGGCTTCTAGGCTCTCGAGGACTATTGAGAGGTCCCGAACCTGGCACCGAGGGGGCGAGGGGGTTCATCCTCCTGGGCTCCCTGCAGGAAGCGGAGACCCCAGCTCGCTCTTTGCCAATAGACTGGCGCGCGCCGGGCCAACGAAGGCCGCGACGGCTGCCACATAAACCTTCAGGTGGATGGGGATTCTGCCCTTGTCCAGCAGATATCTTGAAGGAAGGAGAGCAAAGAGGAGACCTCACACTTAAGGGGGTCCAAATTCTTTTCGGTGCACCATTTTGAAAATACAGACCATTTAGCCGCATAGAGCTTTCTGGTAGATGCCGCTCTAGCGTGTTTGATCGTGTTCAAGACTCCCTCTGGCAAATCAACGTGTAATCGTTGGTCACCCATGCATGGAGCGCCCAGCGCTGCGGGTGGGGATGCCAGATTGTGCCGCGGGCTTGAGAGGAGATCTGCTCTGACCGGGATGGGCCACGGGGCTGTCTGAGACAGCTGTGTGAGCTCCGGGTACCAAATCTGATTCTCCCAACGCGGGGCTATGAGGAGCACCGGGTGGCGAAATTCCCTGATTCTCTGAATGACCTGCGGTAGCAGGGAGATGGGAGGGAAGGCATAGAGCGGGCGGTATGGCCATTCTAGCGCTAACGCGTCCTCGTTCTTCGAGAAGAATATCGGACAGTGCGAGTTCTCTTCTGTCGCAAAGAGATCTGATCTCCGCTCTGCCAAAGAGGCGCCACAGTGACTGGACTGTAAGAGGGTTCAGGGACCATCTCTCCTGGAGAGAGAAGGTTCCTGGATAGAATGTCTGGACCGTCGTTTAGGTGTCCCGGGACATGCGTCGCTCTGAGCGAGAGCAGATGACTCTGGGACCAAACTAGAATGCGGCGTGTCAGCAGGAAGAGATTCCTGGATCTGACCCCGCCCTGACGGTTGATGTAGGATACCACTGTCATGTTGTCTGAACGAATCAGGACGTGGTGACCCTGGATGCGCGGGAGGAACTGCACAGTGCAATTCCGACCCTGAGCATCTCGAAGACAGTTTATGTGAAAATGGGGTCTCCTCGATCTCGACCATCGGCCAGAGGCCGGTGAGCCCTCGCAGACCGCACCTCAGCCTGGGTCATGTCTGTCGAGATTACCTTCCGGTGAGAGAAGGTCCCCATCGTGACGCCCCTGTCTAAACTCAATCGGCTCACCGTCCAAGGCTGTAGTGCAGAAATGCATGCCTGAGTGACTCTGATTAGCTGGCGGCCCGTGGTCCACTCGCGCGGGGTACACGGGTCTTTAGCCAGAATTGGAGGGGGCGCATATGCAAAAGACCTAGCTGTAGCGCTGGTGCAGCTGTAGGCCATGTGACCCAGCATTCTCTGAAAGGTTTTCACCGGAACGCGGGTATTCATCTGGAAACGAAGCGGCTGAAACGCTGCAAGCGGCGTGTGCGCTGAGCGGCATAAGCGTGCTTCAGTGGTAGAGTCCAGGTCTATCCCCAGAAAGAGATAGTTTGACTGGGCTGGAGAACGCTCTTTGTCCAGTTGACAGAGAGGGCCCAGCGTTTCCAGATGAGCGAGAAGAGCTGTACGGTGCGACAGAAGCTCTGTTTTGGAACGTGCTGAGTATCAGCCAATCGTCCAAATACAATTCAAAATGCGCATCCCCTGGGGTTCGAAGCGAGCGCCGCGTCCCAGACATTTCGTGAACGTGCGTGGCGTGCTAGGAAAGGCCGAACGGGAGAATCGGCGTATTCCACTAAACCTGGCCCTCGAAGGCGAAAGCGTGGCAAAAACTGCCTGTGACGAGGGTGTATTTGAATCTGAAACAAGCGCCTTTTCAGCCCCAGGGAAGACGATGCCAATCCCCCTGGCGTACATGTGCGAGGAGTTTCCTGACCGTCAGCATTCTGAAATGCATCTTGCCATGAGAGCTTTGTTCAGAAATCTGAGGTCTTAGAATCGGCCTGAGGCCGCCGTCTTCCTGGCGGGACGAGAAACATACGGCCTAAAACCCCGGCTCGGTTATGGGTGGGAGGGACTCTGTCATCGGCGCCTTTTGTTAACAGTTCCAGATCCACTGCGCGGAGCGTGCTCGGCAGCTGGGCTGACCAGAGAGGGGCCGGGCGCGGGACGCTCTGGGCGGCTGGCGAGAGCTGGAGCTGGTAGCCGTCTTTTATAATGCTTAGTACCCACGGGGATATGCCGGGAATGGCTTCCCACGCTTTAAGCATAATGCTAGAGGCTGAAATGGCCGTGCTGTCCGGGCTCGCTGCATGGAACGGGCTGGACACTCGTGTGTGTGCTCGTGTAAACTGTGTGTGGCAACGGATTCCGCACTCAGAGAGGAGCTTATGGGCCGTGATACAGAGGCGAGCAGAGGGGGACACGCGCTGCTTGAGGGCGTGCTTATGCTTTCTGCTACCCGAGAGCGGACGCGAGGCCGCTGAGTGGGAGTGAGCTCTGGTGGGGGCACGGGAGAAAGTGTGAGTGAACACGTGCTTGTGGTCACATTTTTTACACTTGAGGCTTTTATGCTCTTTTTGTGAACTCTCTGGGGTAGCCGTGAAACGGCTGTTTGTCGCTCGCAGGCGGGTCGAGTCACCGGCTTGTCTCGGCGAGATTCGCTGCTGCAGTCGGCGAAGGTTCGGGGACTAACAGAGGATGTAACTTTGACGCGTGTCGCGGCTTGCGGCGGAGAAGCCGCCCCTTCCCGAGAGAGTGCTAGGCGGGACTTCCGCCGATCAGGCTTCAGCGTGACCTTGGGCGGGGCGCTTGGGGAGCCTGTCTGCGTCGGCTGTCGGAGCGAGAGCGAGGGCGAGGGCGGCCGCTCTGCCTGTGCTGGGGATGGGCCTGAGCTTGCTGCGGCGGCGTTGTCGAGGCGTTCTGGCAGGGGGCTCACGAGAGCGGCCTGCAGAAGTGTTACCGCGGCGAGGCAGGAACAAATTCATGGCCTGGGTGGCTTTTCTGGACCTCAGAAAGCGCTCTACGATGCCCGTGACGGCAGATCCGAAGAGGCCAGAGGGTGAGACGGGCGCGTTGAGGAAGACGGAGCGCTCAGCTTCGCTCATGTCCGTGAGCGTGAGCCACAAGTGTCTCTCGGCGACACAGAGGATGGCCATGCATCTTCCCAGCGCTTGAGCGGCAGCTTTGGTGGCGCGAAGGGAGAGGTCCGTAGCGCATCTTAAGTCGTTGAGCGCACGGCCGTTGATTTCTCCTCATTCTGCGCTATGTCACTCAACAGGTCGGATTGCAGCACCTGGAGAACCGACATGGAGTGCAGCGCTGCAGCGGCCTGGCCAGCGGCTGCATAGGCGCGGGTGTGGAAGGTAGAGGACGCTCTGCAAGCTTTAGAAGGAAGCTTAGGGGAGGATCGCCATCCAGCGGAGGGCGAGCACAAGTGAGCGGCGACCAGATCTTCGACGGGCGGCATCGCTGTATAGCCCTTCTCGGTGGCTCCGTCCACCGAGCGCAGCGAGGCGGAGACATCAGGGCGGGACCTAGCCGAGAGAGGAGCTTTCCACGATTTAGTGAGCTCCGGCGTGGAGCTCAGGCAGGAAAGGAGCGGACCGGGTGCCAGCGGGAGCGGGGCGCCGGTGCAGGTACTTTCCATCCATCCGGTTCGGTGGCAACTCGGGTGGTGGTGACCAGTCGAGGCCCAGACGCTCGACGGCAAGAGTCAGGAGGCGCATTAGGTCCTCTTCGATGCCGGAGCGGGTCCCCGCGGAGCATGACGCCGAAGAGCCCAGTGAAGACCATTCGTCGCTGTTAGAAGCGTGCAACGAAGGCGACTCTTTCTCTTCCTCAGAGTCGAGGGACGCTGCAGAGCGGCCACTCGGCGGCAATGGGGGGTCCAGCTCGGGTGGAGAAAGAGAGCGGTCGGGGGCGGCGGCTGCGGCGCAGCCATCGCAGGTTCCGGCGGCCTCTGAGAGCGGCGCTTCTTCTTCCGCGGAGAAGTCAGAGGCGGCGCGGCTTGGGCGGATTTAACGATGAGGAGTCTTGCCCGCAGGGAAGACATAGTCATCGCCTCGCAGAGAGAACATCCTCCATCGGCGAGGGCGAGTTCCGCATGTTCAAGCCCGAGACAGAGAGGGCAGATGAGGTGGCGGTCTCCGTCTTCGAGCGGTGCGCTGCATGAGCCGCAGGAAATGCGAGACATCTTTAAAAAGACGCTCACGCTCTTTTGTGAAGGAGCAAGTGGAAGTCGTCGGACGGCGCTAGCTCGCTGAGGCGGCTGAAGGTGGCAGAGGCCGGGTTCTTCAGGCTTCTTGCTTGCTAGAAGGTGCCTTGTCACGACGACGGCTTCAGTCTTGCAACGGCAGGCGATTAGATCGCTGAATCAAAATGAATCGTTGTTCCAAACCACGGAGAGTGCTTATATACACTCAAGCCACGCCCCTTTCGGCGGGCTTTGACGTAATAAGCGAGCGTCGTCCGCTCATTGGGCGCGGGTTCAGCGCCGCTCTCCGATTGGTTTGAGCACTTCCCAGAAACGAACCAATGAGCCTGCTAGTTAGCCCGCTCTAGGTCCTGCACCTGAGAAGTGCGTTGACAATGATTACAAATTATAAAAATTTTTGGCTTCAATTGTTCGGCAAAGAAGAATCTTTCCCGTAGCGTAAGCTGAGCTTACGCAATATCGAGAGAACCTCTCGTCGGGGTAGAACTGCTTGATCTACACTGGAATAATATTTCAAAATATGACTATTTTTTATTGTCAAATAAACAGCCTTGGAAGAGCACAGAAGAGACTCTTTCAAGAAATATTTAAAATCTATTTAAATATTTTAAAAGCTCAGCAAGAACACGAAAAACACAGTAATATTTTTTATCGAAAAATGTCAGCCTTGGTGAGCCAGAAGAGCCTTCTTTTAAAAAACCTAAAAAATCTTACCGATCTTAAACTTTTGACCGGTAGTGGTGTGTGTGTGTGAACTACACAAAAAAAAAATACACCAAAAACAGTAATGTTGTGAAATATTTATGTGACAATTTAAAATGACTTTTTTTATGTTAATATATATTAAAATGTAATTTATTCCTCTGAAAAAAAGCTGAATTTTCAGCATCATTACTCCAGTATTCAGTGTCACATGATCCTTCACAAATCACTCTAATATGATGATTTTATGCTTCCAAAAACATGTATGATAATTATCCATGTTGAAAACAGTTTTTTACATTTTTATTTCAGGATTCTTTGATGAATAGAAAGTTCAAAGAACAGCATTTATTTAATTATAAGTCTTTTCTAACATTATAAATGTCTTTACTGTAACTTTTGATCAATGTAACTTCATCCTTGATGAATAGAAGTATTGATTTCTTGTTTTTTCCCCAAAAATAAAATACAAAAGCAATACGTAACTGAACGAAGAGATATGTGCAAAAAAAAAGAACT
>JAQIUQ010003801.1:0-11458 GCA_030378365.1 Hybognathus amarus
TTTTCACCAGCATCAGCAAGAACATACCAATGATTCTGGAAAACATTAATGCCATTATTATTTTAAACAACAATCATACAGAAGAGGTTGTTTGATTCTGTAATCCTAATCAGAAGCCATGTTTCCATCTACACACTGCATTTTATCCGAATTAAGTGATATCAAATGAAAAATACCTTATGAAAACAGTAAAATTCGATGAAATTTTACGAATATCTGAGCTCAAATGAAATGCGTTCGGTCTCATCGGATTTTCTCTTTGATCGAATACGGCTTAATGCGATAAAAGCTGATGGAAACGTTATTTACCGAATAAATAATGAATTGCGATTAAGTTTTAGGCCCTTTTATGGTTGCAACACGCCATAAGAGCGAAGTTCATTTCCGGCTAGTCCCGCTCTGTTTTGCGCACACATGGCGGATGTCAACAAAGACATGTAAGTGGACAAAGTAAAAAATGCTTCAACCACAGGGTTTCCGTGAAGTGACTGTCTCAGATGGAGCGCTGTCGTCCCACACTCACAGTCCCCTCCGCTGTTGTCGGGCATTTACGTGCATCAGCATCATCATAGCAATGTTTATAGCGTCGTTGTTTTTTTAGGTTAGTTTTGCTTGTTTTTACGTGGCTTGGTTGAATTCTAATGTAGAATGTGGTCTGTTATTTCTTGTTAACAGACTGCGCGCTGCTAAGTATAACACACCGTTGCCATGGGCGCAGTTCAGAGACGGAACAGACTATTTCTTTAGCAGAAGCAATACTCGTTTTTAATCAATAAACTCGTTTTTAAGTCAATATTTTGTGTAAAACTATTGATTTATTTATTTATTTGTTTGATTTATATGTAATAAGCAGGATAATGTATAGCGAAGGCGGTTGTTATAGCAATACAACCCCTTGCAAACAACCGCCTCGCATACATTATCCCATACATATGTCGCTATCAGCTGGCATATAAGCATTATTAGGCTACAACTTGTGAAATATTGATCATTTGTTGGTAGATGGCGATCCGTTTTGTCTAACAAAACTTTGTTCGCAAAAGTTTGCTTGAATGTTGTTCAATTCAGTGCGAAAATTAATGGAAACACCTTAAAATGTCTAAATCAATCAAATCAATTCGATCACAAAACAGCATGTGACGTCATTACGTACAGGCTTTAAAGGCTTTAAAGCCGTTGGATGGAAACACACTTTCACCAGCTTTATTCGCATGAGTTTTTTAACCGAACTTCAGATAATTCGATTGAAATGTGGATGGAAACATGGCTATATAATCAAATAATAACCATAAATAATGGTGACTTGACTTTAAACTAGGGTTGTGCAACGATTAATCGCTGATTAATCGCATCCAAGTAAAAGTTTGTGTTTAAATAATATATATATGTGTGTGTGTAGTGTGTGTAATTATTTTGTATATATAAATACACACACATGCATGTATATACTTAAGAAAAATGTGTTATTAAAATATTAAATATTCATATTTATACTTAATATTAATTATGTATAAATATATATAAAATATATACATGCAAATATTGCATAAATATATACATGCATGTGTGTGTATTTATATATACAAAGAATTATACACACTACTACACACACACATATTATGTAAACACAAACTTTTATTTTGCATGCGATTAATCACGATTAAGTCGCTGCCCAGCCATAGTTTAAACTGATAAAATTACAGAAAATGTCCAAATATTTACGTTTAGATGCCAATCAAAAGATAAGCTTCATGCGCCACAGAAGAAGGACATCGAGCTGCTGATATCATTAGTCTCTACTTCATTACCTTTAGACGGATGAGGGCTGTGGGACTCATCCTGTGTGGCCAGCATCGTGGGCAGGAACAGAGAGTGACTGGTGGTCATCATGTGGATGGTGGACAAGGGCAGCAGCTCTTGAGGGGTGTCTGGTCTTCCATAAATGATCTCCACAAGGGTGTTTAAGGTCCCTAGAAAGCTTGCGGTCACTGTATCGATACCTGAGAGTGGAATTTTAGTCAGCCAGAATGCACACTGATAGTGTCAGAGTAGTAAGCTAGTAAAATAATTTGTGTCCTATTAGCTTTTGTTTATTAAAAGCCAGTAGGAGCTGTGAAGTGACGTGAGCCGCGCTTGCTGAGAGCGCCAGAGCCTGAGCAAACAAACAGTAATCTGTAAATTTGCAATCTGTCAAGCTCAATTCAGTTCCTCTAAAAGGAGTTTCTAGAACTAAATCGTTCCCAGTTCCTGCGCGCGAATGAGCCAAAATCCACACTTGCACCATTAGTTCTAGGAACTATGAAAAGGTTAACCTAGTACAAAAGTCTCCCTGTGGTGAAAATCAAGCTTTTAGTGTTGTTTATATGTCTAGGTTGTGTTTTTAACATGCCTGAAGACAAACCATGAGTAAATTCAGGCGGGCGTACACTGTTTTACGAGCTCGCAGATGATTTTTTTTACTTCAGGAGTAAATCGCGTGTAAATCGGTTATGCTCGCATGTCGCGGCTCGTACTCGTGTGCGAGGAAGATATGAGCCGAGCACCTCTCGACCTTCCCGATAATTTTAAGCATGTCTAAAAGTTCGGGAGCTGTCGGCTTGCATTCGTGAGGTGTATGCGGTTGAATGAGCCGATTTGTCGATCTATCTGAACTTGACCAATCAGGAGCTGAGGAAATCCACAGAAGAAAGACGAAAATGGTGTGGACTACTAGAAACACTGCTTCAATTAATGTTTTTATGATGACTTTGTGAAAGGTTAACTATACAGCATCTGCCTTGTTCCTACTGGCCAGTATTCTGTTTCATTCTGAAACATCTGTAGGCTATTATGCTATTGTTTTTGATAGTGTTATGCATTTCTTACAGATTCTTACACGTCACGATGATCATTACGTTTGTATCTTCCTAAAAGCAATTACAGTTTGTTTACAGCCTAAGCTTTTTTTTTTATTAATGCCGACAGAACAATGTTGCCAGATATTGCTACGAAAAACAAAGCAAAAACTAACAAAAACAAAAAATTATATAAAAATCTGAAATAAGTTCAAAGCTTGTGTTTTGGAAATAAGATTGATATATTACGAACCACTTTAATAACTTGCTAAAGTGTGACATTAATCCAAAAAACAAGTCCAGATACTGTCACCTTTCCATTATGTGGATCTGGCAACACGGGATCTGGCACCCGCGCCCTCACTCACAACACGCTCAAGCTCACTCAAGCCCCGTTCACGGCGCTATAGCTTTCTCGCAGCAAAATTAACTCATTCACACAGACACCCACACACAAGGGTGATCGGACGTCCCGTTTCCTGGTGCTGAAAACGAGCCTATAGCAAAATAATCACGGCTTGTATCAATATTTAATATGCAGTTATGAGAGAGTTTTTAGCGCCTGAACTTTGTATCATTTTCTTCCGGAATTCAGCAGTTTCGTAAAATCGGTGTCGCACATCACCTGCGCCCGTATCATTTCTGGATAAACTCACTCGTAACGTGTGCCTGGACATACGATCTACGGACCATCCAAATTCGCACCGGGAACGTCCCGTGAGGTCGAGTTTTTCTCCTTAAAACTGAAGTGAACCAAGACAGTCTCAAAAACACGGTTTGAAATCGCTGGTGTTTCTGACGACACAAACTACCTTGTAACCAATCAGATCAACGTGTGATCGTCAACCAGTGGATCTCTGAGCTGGTGTGAGTGAGTGGAGGCGGGCTCATTGACATATTCATAGAGCCGCGTTTACTGAAATGAGGCAAGAGTGCAGAGTTACATTCAAACTATTTTAAGGCATTAAGAAGGAAAAAAAACTTTAAAGCCTCACTGTGGAACTCTTCAACCTTTATAATATAATACCAAAACCCATTGAGATGGTACATCGACTTACAATAGGTTGAATGACACGTCTGCCGCAGCCTGACAGGTGTCTGTATCGCTTTTACCACTTGTAACTTCGGGTTTTCGGGTAGGAACCCGAGCACAAAAAGAACTACAAAATTCGACCGCTTTACGGCATACGTCACTTCCCCCACCACCCCAAACTTCCTCAGATTCTGACGTTAGTGCTCAACTCGCGTTCTCATTGCCGTCTGTATGTTTTCGTCATGGCCGAACAACAGCTACAAGCAAGAAGGCAACGGTTTTATCAGAGGAAACTAAAAAAAAGAAAAGGGGAGAGTGACAAATTAAAAGCCAGGACGAGGATTAAACATTGGTCCAGCTTTCGCTTCGCTCGCTGGCGTGAGCTAAAGGAGGAGGAGGGGTGCTCGACCGATACGGACGCTTGCCTGAACACAAATGCCGTTTCCAAGGTAACCCAGATAAATTCATATAAGCAGTGTAGTATTTTCTGGTATTTCGGCCACAGCCGATGGTGTTATGAGTGTAATAAAATGCCCACAGCCCAGTGTTCATTTCTACACACAAACACAGCCCGCATCAGTGCAGGGCTCACACTAATAAAATCGCCTCATGTCAAGTGTAACATTACATTAAATGTAGTGAACGTGCCCATGACTCAGTAGTACCCACAAACACTAACGTTACACACCACATGTCCCATGGTTTCTGTAAAAATAAACCAACACACATAACGTTACAGTCAGCTCAGGCCGACGGTGTTTTCAGTGCAGTGATGTGCCGCTGTCCCGCGTCCACATTCACTCACAGACATGATAAGCTCCACGGGGCTCACCCCACTCCGCTCTCTAAGCAAGGCTGCCCGCCTCAAACACTGCAAGCACACATAATCTAAAGACACAGGAGGCTGACCGGTTGACTGTTTGTTGACTTTAATTTGCGACATTGCTGCGTCAGCTTGTGGCCTCTGAGGGACGTCAGACGTGAAAGTTACTGGTCGAGCTGCCCTAGTGGCCAAAACTTCCGCAGTGTGGCTTTAAAATGTCATTTTGGTGATCAAAGATGAGTTTTCAGGGATCAAATGATTGACTACAGGGGACTTTAAGAGAAAAGACACTGACTTCAGCCCAGACTTGACAAAAGCGTTCCAGTTCTGACTGCAGTGATATTTTCTGGAATCGATCTGCAATAAGCCACACAAACATCAGCTGAATGTTGAGCTATTTACAGAACAAAAAATGTGTAACAAAAGTGTACAAAATACAGTAAACATTAACATAATGCTTATGTGGCACAAATGTTGTTATTAGTTGTTGTATTGTAAAAAATGGACAATGGTATTCTGTGTCAAATACAACAATTAAAAATGTGTAAAAGTGTGCGGTTTTTGGGAATAATATAATTTCACTGATAACTTCTGACTACGCCACATTAAAGTTTAAAATATGCTATCAGTTTCAATAGTAAAACAAACACACGTTATCATGAATCTAGTTCTGAATCACTTTTCAACTTTAAACATCTAAATCTGGAAACCTCACTAACTTAATAATATTTAAAGAATGAAAGGAGGATGGAGCAGGCTTCACTCAATATTTATACTTAAACTTATTTTAAGAGTGCTGGCCTAATAAGTAGAGTTCATATGAAGGAGAGAGGCCGCACTTTGCATAGACAATTTATTTAACACAAACGCGTTTCGGCGTGTGCCTAGGGTTAAGTATCATTAACCCATACTTTAGGGTTAAAGTATGATTCTTTGCACACTGAAGAAGGCACACGCTGAAACGCGTTTGTGTTAAATAAATTGTCTATGCAAAGTGCGGCCTCTCTCCTTCATATAATATTTAAAGAAAAAAATGTGAAAAAACAATCATTAAAGAACTGGAGCTAACTCCATCCACAGGAATTATGATGATAACCAGATGTTCATCCACCTAGACCAGTAAGAAGACAGAGATGACACTGGACCCACCAGGAGTGACTCCAGTCTCGTCAGCACGGTGTCTTCATGAAGGGACTGAGGGTCTTCTGCTCTTTATATACAGCAGCCAGCCAGCGGAGAGCGGCCGAGAGCAGACACGTCCTCCACTGACACAGCTCCTCTGCACTATCACACAGCTTCTCACTGATGCAGTCCGCCAGCTTCCACCTGAAACCACATGTGCCAGTTCAACACCACAACTATTAAAGTAGGATGTCAACTATTTAAACATTCCTGGAAGTTTGAATCATTTCCACAGGTCTCTTTATTAATAAATAGGTTCAATTATACCATACTTGATTTAATCATCTAAAAATGGTAAATACTTAAATCTAGCCGTTTATTACTAGGTATTGTTTTATTCAACTTCTTTGTCAGATGAACCCTTTGACCTAGGTTTAGTTCTTTAGTATAAGACCCCATTTACACCTGGTTTTAAAATGTGATCTGTATCCAGATAAGTTATCCAGATAATAAAAACACATGTTAATACATGGTGTAAATGCGTTGTGATCGGATTGTGATCGGATCTGCCTGACCACATGTGGAGGTAGTCTGGCTCGCATTGTGTTCGGATCTTTACAAGGTGTAAACGCAATCTAGTTGTTGAAGCCATTATGTATCCTCCCAAAAATGCTAAAAAATAAACGAGTGAGAGCGTGTTATAAGGGCATATGTCATGTTATAATCAGATATGACGGCGTGAAGAGCGACACGCATTACCGCAGATGAGCATCTATTCATCAAGCCAAGCTGTGCAAAACATTGCAAATAAGAGTGAAAGTAAGTCACAGACGCTTAACACACAATCATCTTCAAGTATATAAACGAAATGATCTTACCAGGGCTGTTGCCACTCTCTCTTATTGATGTTGTAGGAGCCTAAATGCAGTTGTTTGATGAATGATGTGATTTGTGTGTTGAACTGTGATTTGTGTGATTTGTTTTGGGAGAAATGTTTACAGTACTTACAGATATTTATAAGAGTTAATTGGGTAATTATCTAAAGCAAGCAAGTTGACGTCATTATCTAAAATGACGTGTGTGTGCGTGGCGCGGAGCTGCTTCGTGTGTGTGTGACGAGAGGTAGTGACGCTGTTTCTCGTGTCATTCTTTGAGCCAGTTGGCTGCGTGAACGGACAGTCACACACGGAGAGTGAAGCCACACAGTTTTTTGACCTTTAACTTTACTTTAACTTTAGCTTTAACTCTAACATGTTACTGTACTGATGTTTGTGGATTACTAAATAAACGAAGATATAAATCAAGAGTTGTCATGTGGATTCATTGAATTGGACGTGGACAAGGAGAGTGGATAAAGCGTCAAACTAAGGCTACATTCAGTGGAACAGTGGAACCTACAGTTAGTCAAAAAACTAGCTCCTCAAGGATTAACGGACTTTGGAACTACCTGATTCGAGACGAAGGACGGAAGGAGGAAACTTTCACGGGGAAACCGTAAGTTGTAGCTTTCTTTGCTCTTCCGAGGATCGTTAAAGAAACGAAACTGAAACTACTCTGCGCGCGCGCGAGAGAGAAATAAATAAATAAAAGGAGAATAGAAGTGGAACGCAGTTCGCGTGTGATAAGTTCACTCCGCGGATTTGATATTTGCATTAAAAGGTGTGTAAACATTCACTCATCATGGATGAACAATATAGTGAAAAGCGGACAGTAAAAATGACTGAGAAAGCTGTGGAACAACACAAGAACAGACAACTTAATGCACGCAGGCATAAGCTATCCCAGCTCACGAACATGATAAAGCATATCGTGCAATTAATGGAAGATGACGCAAATGCTGACGTCGTTAAAAATAAATTGCGTGTGGACTTCGCTGGTTTGCAACAGGAATTTTCCGACTCAAATTCAGCTTTAAGAAAATTTATGTCTGATGAAGAATTCTCGGATGACCAAAAGAATTGGTTTGATCCTAACAATAAGACAATGAATGATTTCTTCTGGAAATGCGAGGAATGGATGAAAGAGGTCATGGAACGCTCTGAGCAGGCTGAAGAGTACAATAAACAAGTAATGCCCACAGATAGTAGGTCTAACGTTACTACATCTTCAAAACCCAGCATGAAACGCTCAAGTAGATGCGGATCACAATGTGGAAGTGCATTGTCATCTACATCTTCAGTGAGAATAAAGGCAGAAATGGAGCGTGCTTCATTAAAGGCTAAGGCGGCTGCTTTAAGAGAGAAGTTAGCTATAGAAAAGGAAGAAGCGGAGTTTAATGCTGAACAAAAAAGAATGGAAGCTGCGATAAAGGCTAAAAGAGAGATGCATGCAATGCAGACTGCTCTTGCAGAGTCAGATGCAAAAATGGAAGTTTTGCAAAGATATGAATGCACACAAGCAGCAATTACTCTTTGCGCTGACTTGAGGAATATGTTGGCAAAAGGTGGATTTCGACTTACAAAATGGTCAAGTAACAGTCGAAGGGTGCTCAACTCCATTCCTGAAGAGGAAAGGACCCAGGGTTTTCAGGATTTGAACTTGAATGAGAATTACTTGCCAATGGAGAGAGCATTGGGAATACAGTGGTGCGCCGAAACGGATCAGTTCAAGTTCAAAATCAACCTCAAAGTTCGACCATACACTAGAAGAGGCCTACTTTCCCTCGTCTGTTCCATTTACGATCCGTTGGGTTTTCTCGCTCCAGTGATACTGCCTGCCAGAAGAATCTTGCAAGACTTGTGTCGACAGAAGTATAGTTGGGATGAAGATCTGCCTGATAATGTCATTGAGAGCTGGAAAAAATGGATGTCTGGATTGCAACAGCTTGAAACCTTTGGAGTTGACAGATGCGTTAAGTCAAAGCAGTTTGGTGCGCCAGTCTTTTCACAGTTACATCATTTCGCCGATGCTAGTGAAGACGCATACGGAACAACCAGCTACCTACTGCTACGCACTGCAAGCGGTGAAGTTCAATCCACCCTAATTATGGCAAAGGCAAGGGTTGCGCCTTTAAAGTCTCCCACCATACCAAGAATGGAATTGACTGCAGCCACAGTTGCCGTCAAGATGGACAAGCTTCTGAAGAAAGAGCTTGAATTGGAACTTAGCGAATCAGTCTTTTGGACAGACAGCACAGCTGTGCTGAAGTACTTGAATAGCGAAGGCACAAGATTCAAGACTTTCGTTGCCAATAGGATCACAACAATCCTGGAGCATTCTCAGTCTTCACAATGGAGATACATCAACACCAGTTTGAATCCCGCTGATCATGTCTCGAGGGGACAGACGGTTGAAGCGTTCTTGAACAACGAAAGCTGGCTTGTAGGACCAAGTTTTCTGCTTTGTGCACAAGACCAGTGGCCCAAAAATCCAGATCCCGGAAGGCTGGACAGTGACGACTCAGAAGTTAAGAGGGTAGTTCAAGCACATGTTATTCAGATCCAAGAGCCCAAAAATGCTATGGAACAGTTGATGAACTACTACTCATCTTGGACAAAACTGAAACGTGCGGTGGCATGGTTCCTGAAGTTTAAAAACTTGCTTAAGGAACTGAAATCAAAGGGAAAGAAACTGAACTCACAAGGAGAAAACAAAATTAATAAGCCCAAGAAATGTTTCAAGGGAACTCACCTAACCCGTGATGATTTGACCGAAGCAGAAGGAGAAATAGTGAAATACTGTCAAACACAAAGTTTCAAAGAAGACTTGATTATGCTAAAGGAACATCAAAGGGTAAAGAAAAGTAGTTCGCTCTATAAGCTGAACCCGGTACTCCAAAACGGAGTCATCAGAGTTGGCGGAAGAATAAGCCGCGCAGCGATGCCAGAAGATTCCAAACAGCAAGTCATCTTGCCAAAGGATTCACACATCACGATGCTTGTGCTGAGGCACATTCACGATATTACAGCTCATGCCGGGAGAAATCATATGTTAGCACAACTGCGTCAAAGATTCTGGGTCCCTGGAGCAAACGGTGCTATTAGAAAGTTCTTGTCCAGGTGCATCAGCTGTAAGAAATTACATGGAACTGCTGGTAAGCAACTCATGGCTGATCTACCAGAATGCAGGGTCCTGCCCAACAGTCCCCCATTCACAAGAGTCGGCGTTGACTACTTTGGTCCATTTCTGGTGAAAAGAGGAAGAGTGCAAGTAAAGAGATATGGTGTCATCTTTACATGTCTTGCCATACGAGCTGTGCATCTAGAAGTCGCATCTTCACTTGACACCGACGCATGCCTTAATGCAATAAGAAGATTTCTTGCTAGAAGAGGACAAGTCAAAGAGATGTACTCTGAGAACGGAACCAATTCTAGGTCGGCCGACAGTGAGTTGAAAAGATCCATAAAAGAATGGAACACCAAAGCAAGATAAGAGAAGGGAATCCAGTGGCACTTTAATCCGCCTGCAGGTTCTCATCATGGAGGATGCTGGGAGCGACTGAATTCGTTCGGTGAGGAAAATTCTGAACATCACAGTGAAGGAACAACTTTTGGACGAAGAAGGTCTCCATACCTTGCTGTGTGAAGCTGAGGCCATCATAAACAGCAGGCCGATCACCCAGGCTTCTTCAGACCTTAATGATTTAGAGGCCTTAACGCCCAACCACCTGTTGTTACTCAAGGTCAAGCCTGAGTTACCCCCAGGAGTGTTTAGCAAGGACGACCAGTATGCTAATCGCAGGTGGAGACAAGTTCAGTACCTCGCTGATATATTCTGGAAACGCTGGTGTAAAGAATATCTAATGCAGCTCCAAGAACGTCAACGATGGTTCACACCTGGAAGAAACTTCAGTGTTGGTGATGTAGTGCTGGTCGTGGATGATTCATCGCCCAGAAATTCATGGCCACTTGGAAGAGTTGTGGAGATTTTTCCTGACAAGAAAGGCTTCGTTCGTCAGGTGAAAGTCAAGACTAAGAGCAACGAGCTTTGTCGCCCGAGAACAAAGCTATGTCTACTTCAAGGATCGGAGGACGACGCATAAGCTGTTCCGAAGGCAAGACCCTATTTCGGATAGGGCAAAGACCAAGAATATTTCTTAAATAGTTTATTAGTTATTATTCAGGCTCCTTTGATTTAAGTTTTTTATAATTGTTTCAAGGACATTGATAACAATTAGGGGCCGGTAATGTAGGAGCCTAAATGCAGTTGTTTGATGAATGATGTTATTTGTGTGTTGAACTGTGATTTGTGTAATTGTTTTGGAAAAATGTTTACAGTGCTTGCAGATATTTATAAGAGTTAATTGGGTAATTATCTAAAGCAAGCAAGTTGACGTCATTATCTAAAATGACGTGTGTGTGCGTGACGCGGAGCTGCTTCGGTGTGTGTGACGAGAGGTAGTGACGCTGTTCTCGTGTCATTCTTTGAGCCAGTTGGCTGCGTGAACGGACAGTCACACACGGAGAGTGAAGCCACACAGTTTTTTGACCTTTAACTTTACTTTAACTTTAGCTTTAACTCTAACACGTTACTGTACTGATGTTTGTGGATTACTAAATAAACGAAGATATAAATCAAGAGTTGTCATGTGGATTCATTGAATTGGACGTGGACAAGGAGAGTGGATAAAGCGTCAAACTAAGGCTACATTCAGTGGAACAGTGGAACCTACAGATGTCTTTGATTTTGAAATTAGCTGATGATCAA